>JALPQD010000366.1:891244-1274294 GCA_023101885.1 Typhlomys cinereus | reverse complement strand
AAATAGTTTAAATCAAAATCCAAGTGTTCCAAAATTGGTCCTAAAAGGATGCCTGTGCCTGGTAGTGGAAGTGAGTTGGTGTTGCTCAGCAAGACTTCTTGGAGCACGACTTTTGCCCTGTTCTCAAGCTGCCAGATCACAGGGCTCAGCACTAAGGTGATATGGTTCAGAGCAGAGACACCATATTCTTTCTAGGAGAACATGACAAGGGTGAGTTGAGGGTACTCATTACGCCGATCCATTACAAATAGAATCATGGTTCACAAATATTTAAAAATGCCCATTGATGCAGGAGTCTCACAAATGAGCACACAATTTTATGTCATAAAAACCCAGGATCTGAGATGAGTAAAAAAAAATAGGTGGCAATTCATTCTTTCACAATGGTTATTGGAGAGATGGCCCAAAGGTGCGACAAAATGAACTGGGCAGAGTGACATGCCTCCCAGGAGAGCCTGATCAGGTGTAATGTTAATGGAAAGGGGGGAATTTCGTATAGTCGTAGTATGCCTACTGATATATGATTCACGCTCCAGCAAGTATTCAGGTGCATTGCCTCAAAGAGGACAACCCACATGAGAATTCAGCTAGGCTACATATGCAAAAGATATGAAAGTAAGGGGCGAGGACTGGTAAGAAGATGAAGGGTTATAAAGGGAAAAGGGAGGGTTCTTAAAAGAGGATGAAGGGGTGAAAACATAGGATAACAAACTCAAACTCTAAGTGTAATGGATCTGTGATGGAATCAAGCATCATTCTTGAGGTTGGCCGGCCAGGCAGGAGGGCTGTGACAGAGTGGGTTGCAGAGGCTCCATGTGGTCTAGGAGCGAAGAAAGTGACCAGTTCTATTGAGGGAGGAAGGCAGTGTTCCGCGACACCACGAACCAGTGCAAGGTCTACAGTGTTCCCAACAGGCTGGAGCGGCGTACTGATCCCTTAGAGAATCAGGAGACGGAAGTTCAGAGAGTTCACCTTAGGCTTTTCTGATGATATGCATGCCGGGGTATATTATAAACATGGAATAACAACATGGACAAGTTGAACACCTGGAACACGATTTCAATGACATTGCCATCTATTTTCTTATGATTTTAAAAAGATGGAATACAATTGTTGTATTTGTGTCATTTCACCCTTTGCAATATCCATAGTCCCCTCCTTTCCCCATTGCAATTCCTTTCTCTTCTTTCAATGAGTCTTGCTCTTACTTCTCTTATCTCCTGCCCGAGTTTTATCGGTACAGGTCTGAAACACTTGCTTGCAGCGTTGGAGGATACATAGTGGCTATAACACTGAAGCGATTTTGAGCATACACTGCCCCTTCCATCTGCAATTAACCCTCAGTGTCTCTCCAGAGAGGCGTAGAGCCTATGACGCTTGCCCCTTCCCTGGTGAAAATACGAATAAACCAACCTGACATGAGAATGCAGGCCTCTGATGACTGTAAACACGCTGTGCAAGATTCAGTTTTGGCAAACCTGTCATATCCGGATAGGTTCCGGACGACATTCAGCGATCTTCAAAGAATGATAATTGGGGGGATTTTATGCATTATCAAAAATGAAAATCAAAATTTATATCAGTCAACAACTTCCACGAATTTTTTATGTTGTTCAAAACATATACTTACTGCAAAAGGCTTCATGTTGACTGCTGGCTTTTTCTCATTAATAAATAATACACTATTTTATGATGCTTTGCAGGAAAATTATCAATTTGAGATTCAACAATAAGATGGGATTTTTAGTTTTTTATGTTTTCTTTAACTAGTTATACAAGCTCAATTAGGTAACCCCCTTCTTCCTCCCCCTCTTCCTTCTCCCCCTTGTTGGAACCCCATTATCCAGTTTCTCAACCCTTTCCTATTCTACCCCATCCCTGTCATCATTCTATATGAAACCTGTTTTCCTCTTTGGTTTTCTTTGCCATCTTATTTATGTTGTGCTTTACAGGCCTTTGATTAAGTCCAATTTTTAGAGACCAAAAAAATTAGAGATATAATAAGTTGGGATCATCTGAAAATTACATCATACATGCAACAATAACTCACAGGATAACGAATACATCTTTGCATGAAGACAGAAGTCACTCTCTTAAAGGTGGATCGTATGTGCTAGTCAAAAAATACCTAGCTGTAATTATTGACTGTGGCCTATTTGAAGCATGATGTCCCCATCTTTCTTCTTTTGAGGTCCTGCTTCCCCTCTCCTACTGTTATATTTCCTTTTCCATATACAGTGGGGGCTATAGGGATTTACATTTAAATATGGTCATAAGTGGGTTGACTAGGATCCACTTATAAGAGCGCACTACCAGTTGTCTAATTTCTGTGACTGGTGATTACTTCACTCAATATTTTTTTGAATTCCACCACTTCCAGCAAATATATTAATCATCTTTTGATGGTGAGTAGTATCCATCAATAAATGTACCAACAATTTCCTTATCTGTTTGTCACTTGGGCATTTAGGTTGATTCACATGATTTGCTATTGTAATAGTGCTGACAATGAACAGGTTGTGCTTGTGTCATTGTAGTGAATTTTTGCATATGGGGGATATTCCCAGAAGTGGTATATTAGCAGGGTCATATGGCATTTTCAATCCTAACTTTGAGTAGAAATCAAATTATTGATTGCCACGGAGTTGTCATAAGCCTGACCCTCCTCTTTCCAACATCCTCTCCAGTCATTTGGTGTTCTTATATGTTTTGGATTTTGCACATTCTGACCACAGTGAAGATGATATCTCAGGGAAGTTTTGATTTGCATTTCCTGAATGGCTAAGAAGTTTGGAACATTTTTTAAACATCTTTGTTAGACATTTCAATTCCTTCTTACAAAGAAAAGTTTCTTTTGAGTTGCTGAGGCCCCGTTTTTTTTTTTATAATACATTTTTTATTATTATTTCGCTCTATACAAACTTAATACAGTACACCAGATTCCCTCCCTCCTTCCTCCTCCCCCCAAACCCCTGGTCTCTCTCCCCCTCACCCCTGCCGCCCCATCGCCCCCGTGCCTCCCGCCCCAATTCCCAGAGTCCTTTCTTGTGCTGCCTGACTCTCCCTGGCTTCTTCCGATGACGTATGAAGGACCAGTGGCATTTCCCCGAACCCTTTCTGTGTTCCCCTTAAGCATAGGAACACTACTTGGCTGTCAATCCCTTGCCTCAAGACTCTGGTGCCTTTACAGATGCTAGACTTTGTGAGGTCAATAGTGTGTTGACATTGGGCCGGGCATGCAATGTCCATTATGATCGCTTCAGCCCTAACTTGTGGAGAGATCTTGCAAATCATGCTCCTCCCATCCTTTGCTCTACACTCTTACCACCCCATCTTCGCAAATGTCCCTGAGCTTCAGGATGGGGAGAGATTAGTCTGTGGCCTAGTTTCTGGTGGTTGATATAGAGTCTCTGAAGTTCTGGATAGTGGTTTTGCTGATTTTCTTTTGCAGTTTTGCTGCTCCGTAATGCCCTTCACTCCATCGTGATGGGCACTGTATGCCACCCCCTGGCCAGAGACAAAAGCTGTTAAACTGGAGTCTTATTATAAGAGCACATTCAAGGGTAGATGTAATACTTATACCCAAAAGGGGATCAACAGGGTCATGGCATTAGGCAATGGGAGGGGTCAATCACTCATTGCAAAATGGTTACTTTTAATCTGCCAGACTTTATGCCTCCTCTTCTGGTGAGTTCATACCCTTAGTTGTAAATGATCAGGAACAAATTGTGAACTTAATAGGTGTCACATTATTTCTTGCAGTCCTGATGGAGGCCATTTTCTCTACTTGTACTGAGGCCCGTTTTTTAACTGGGCCATTTATCTCCTTGGTGTTAGTTTTTTTTTTAAAATTCTTGTGCACTCTGCATAATGAGGCTGTATCAGATATGTGGTTAATGAAGATTTTCTCCATTCTGTGTGTTGTTTTGCTTTGTTTTAATTTCTGAGTGAACAGAAGCTCTTTAATTACATGTAGAAGCACTGAGACACCTGGTGCAGCTCATCTCTTATTCCCTTCCTGGTCATTTAGGACTGAACAGGTTTGATTCTCACATCAGGGAGAATATAGGGACTGGCAGATAGACAGTAACCATCTGTCAAATGGGACACTGACTATCCACCCTACTGATGTGTCCTACTCTTATTCTTTCATCTGCCTTTGAGTGTCCTCTAATATTAAATCTTTATTTAACAGTCTTTTATCCTTGGTTAGGAGGGTGACCTTCGACACCAATCAGGATTCAGCAGGACAGTTCAGGAAAAGCAAAGCTGAAAACAATAAACCATAATTCAGAACACCAAAGACTTATGTTATTCACCTGGAACCAAACCAGTCAAGTCTCTCCCCATCCTAAAGCTCCAGGAGCCTTGTGGAAGGGGGGCATTGTAAGAACCTACACATGGGGTGGACCAAAGTTATGCAAGATACTTTATAAATCAGGGCTGCAACAGCTAGGATTGGACTTTGCCTGACCGCACAATGGTGGACATATTAATGATCCACCAAAGTCTAGCACGTGTCACAGAGGAAAAAGCTCGAGGCAGTAGGATCCTTAGAGGCAAGGGATTCTATAGTCATAATAGCATTCCCAGGCTAAAGGGGAGCCCAAGAAGGGGCTTTGGGCTATGCCACTGAGTTCCAAACCCTCACTAGGGTGGGGAGGACTCAGAGGGAGGTTTGTTGATCACACAACAGGATGCTTCAGGGGATGGGAGGAGGAAGGAGGGGACACTGAGAGAGGGAAGGGAAAGAGGGGAATGAAAGAAAGAGGGAAGGAGGAGAGTACAATGGGGGATGACTGGGCAGGGGAAGAGGGAGAGGAAAGGGTTAGGATACCTATTGAGCTTGTATGATTAGGAAAACAATGTGGTAGAAAATTAAAAAACTACCTGGCTGTGTCTGACCAACTTGTGATGAAAGTTCCCTTGATATGCAATCTGTGAGAACTGTATTCTGATTATTGAGAGCTTTACTTCATCTTGGTTTTCCTAATGTTCCTCCTAATGTATAGTTGTTCATTCTAAGATGACTTATTTTCAAAAATAATTTAAACATTTCTCCCATTCTTTGTCTTAGTGAACTTCCAAGTTTGCTTTTTTGTGATATTTTGTCGATATCATCCTGTCCATATTGTTATACAATATCTCTAAAACAACTGAGTGTACGCCACACCTACCAATAGGAGGATTGGCAAAGTTTGAGGTTCCATCATTCACAGCAGATAGTGAGCCATTCCACTAATTTTAATATCATAATTATGATTAATGTGAATTGTTTGAAATAAAGGACTAAACCAATTGTGCGTTGTACTTAAAGCAAACTATCAGAAGATTAGGAAGAGTCAATATTTCACATACAACAGGCCAAATATGTGATAGTATACAAACACTTACAGGAGCTCAGTTCAGAAAATTTGGACTTTTAAGATACTGTAACAGTTAATCACTATGAGAACTTTTACAATTGAGCTAAAAACACATTTTGTATTAATGAAACTAGAATATTATACTGAAATAGTGGAACAAGAGGTGAAAGTAGGTGTGATTTGTCTGAGTTAATAGGAAGAAATGTGATGGTTAGCATTAATTGTTAATCTAACACATAGAAGGTAGGACAGATCTGGGAGGAAGTGTCCAGATTAAGATCAAACTTTAAGCCTGTAGGAAATTATCATTTCTAAAAACATGGTCTCCAGCAGGCAGCATCTTTGGAAAGTTTATAAAGCCTTTAGGGGATGGAGCTTTGCTGGAAGAGAATATCACAGAATGGCCTGGGAAGAGTCTCCAGGTCCACACCTTTCTCTCCCCCTCATGTCTCTTTATGCTTCCTGAGGGTGGCTGATCTGTGGCACTGTGAAACGTGGCAGCTGGCCTTCTCTGCCTTTCCTCCCCTGACACAATACAGTCTCCACCCAGAGAGACTGCATATCCTCTGGAAGTGCAAAATAAACCTTTTCTTCTTATGCTGCATTTGTCAGGTATTTTATGGCAGTGATGAGAAAGTGACTAGTATACCCATCGTCTACAGCCATAGAAAGAAGGACATAAAGCAGGATCTGGAAGAGCTTACAGCTGATTCTTGATAAGTAAGATATAAGCAAATCAAAATAGCAATATCTTGAAAATTGGGGAGTTGTGTGTAGTAGGGATTACTGAAATATGTATCTTGTGAAGGGCCCAATGGTGACTTACAAAATCATCTTGGATGTCTTACCTCCTACCTCCTTTTAATTTCGTTTGCTTTGGGGTTTCCCAGACACTCTCTTATAGGCCTAGAAGAGCATGTAGCTGCCATTTCTGCCTTGTGTGTTTACGTGGGATCTGGGATCTGATCTCTTCTGCTTGCAAGGCAGAGGTTTTACATAATTCAGAACATCAGAGACTCTATATCGACCACTTGGAACTAAGGCAGCCTAATCTCTCCCTATCCTGAAGCTCAGGGAAATTTGTGGAAGAGGGGTCAGTAAGATTGTAAGAGCACAAGGATGGGAGGAGTAATGATATGCAAGATACTCCACACAAGTTAGGGCTGAAGCAAGTATAATAGGACTTTGGATGACCTGTGCTATGTCCAACACATTATTGACCCCACAAAGTCTAGCATGGACTAAAGGCACTAGGATCCTTGGAGGCTAGGGATTGACAGTCACAGTAGTGTTCTTAAGCTTAAGGGGAACACAGGAAAGGGTTCTGGGAAATGCCCTTGGGTCCTTGCACCTCATAGGAGAGGAGAACCCAGAGGAGAGTTTGGCATGCACATTAAAGGATGCTGTGGGTATTGGGGGGGAGCCACTGGGGAGGGGAGGTACTGGGGAATGGGCAGGGAGGAGGGAAGAGAGGAGGGAATGGGGGTTCAGGGGTGGTGGAGGGAGGTAGGGGACCAGTGTACCTGTTAAGTTCATATGAGCGGAAATAATAATAATAAAAAAATAAAATAAATAAAAAAAGAAATATGAAAAAAAGCAGAGGTTTTAATCACAACCATCTCACTAGTCCTTACAGTGTATTTTTGTATCAATTTCTCCCAAATTACTCATCTGTAAATTCTTTTCCTCTCCTCTATTCTTAATATTTCCTACATGTATCAGTGATTTTTTTCCAACTTGGTACAAATAAATGCATAAGGAGTCACCAATATTTTCTCAAATCGTTTGAATATTAATATTTATTGCATGAACTATCTTGTATCATTTTTCTTCAAAGACATGAAATGAAAAATCATTAAATTGTCCACTGTAGGAGCACTGTGTGACTCCTCTACACAGAAGACTTTATCCTAACAACATTTCTTGAGATGTTCTTTATGTATTCACTTTTCACAGTGCTGAGAATTGACTCCAGAATCCTACAGCTACGAGTAGAATGTTCTACCACTGTATTAGATTTTAAGGTGTTTCTCTAACTCACACAATTTCCAAAAGAATAAACAGAGGAGAAAGGACAATGTTTAACTGGTACCTGATATTAAGCACACTTTTCCTTCCTTTGGTATCCTGATTTTAGTAATAGAAATTACAAAAAAAAGAAAATCATGAAGGTTGGTATCTAGCCTAAGATAAAGCCATTCATCTAATTCATGTTGTTAGAATGCCAATAGTTTTGCTAATGTGTTTTAGTCTCTGTGACCTTCGACTACTCTCTTTCCCTCTTTCCTTCAATTTTCTTTAGTCATGTTATCATTGCCTCCTCATTTATTGCCTGTTTTGTGGATAATGTTAACGCTCCATCATCTTTCAGATAGTTTGACACCATAATTAGTTTACTCCTTTACAGTGATGGATAGATAAGTAACCGATTTTCATCTATAGCAAAAATACTGCTATGCATATGCTCATACAAACATGTTTATTGCAGTGCAGTAATGTGCAACACTAAAAAAGTCTTTCTAAACAAAAAGATATACAATAGCATTCCCAACCCTTTCACCCCACCCCGCTCCGCCAGTCGGGACCCGCGCGTGGTCCAGCCGGGCCTAACCCCGCGACCCTAGTAAGCCCCGGCCGCGCCACCCACCAGAACCCCAGGTCAACCCAAAGGGACCCGGCTCGGACCCCCGCCATCCAGCCAGAGCCCCGCGCAGAGCCGAGGGATGAGGAGGATCTCCTCCTGCGTCCGGGCCCAGCCCCAGCTGCCCTCGGGTTAAATAACTCCACGCCGACGCCCGCATCCTCCCTTTACACCCCACCCCGCTCAGCCGGTCTGGATGCGCGCGGTCCAGCTGGGCCTCACCTGTGACCTAGGTAAGCTCTGTCCCTGCCCACCCCCAGAACCCCAGGCCAAATAATTCAGTTTCGTGAAATTGAAAGATCTTAAGTAAAACGACAATGCCAAAGTCAAAGTGCCAAATCCATGAGAAGCAACACTCAAGTAAACAAATTTCCCACTGAAGAAATTAATCCCATAATGTTAGACTCCAACCAGAACAAACCCGCAGAAAAAGGCCAAGAAAGCCTGACCCAGGAAAACGACTTTCAAAATATGATCATTACCATGTTCAATACTATGAAAGAGGAAATCAGGGAGGAATTACATAATCGAATCAATCGCTTTGAAGAGGAACACAACAGACATCTGGAGGAGTTGAGAAAAACAGTGCAAGAAACAAAAACTGGCATAGAGCAGTTAAAACAGACTCAAGCAGAGTTTAAAACTGAGCTACAAGACAAGTTATCTTCAACCCAGAACTCTACAGAGAGTCTTATCAACAGAACGAATGAAGCAGAAAACAGAATTTCAGACCTTGAAGAAAAAGTGGGAGTACTAACCAGCTCAATGGAAGAGGTTGTTAAAGCCAAAAAGATACTTGAGAGAAATATCCAGGAGATATCGGACACCCTGAAAAAGCCTAACATGCGTATTCATGGAATACCAGAGCAAGAATCTCAAAATACCACCCCTGAGGAAATTTTTCAAACAATCATCAAAGAAAACTTTCCTCATATAAAAAAAGAGGCCCATCCATATACAAGAGGCATTCCGCATCCCAAACAGATACGACCAAAACAGAAGCACCCCACAGCAAATAATAGTTAAAACACTCCACATTCAAGATAAAGAACTGGTGCTGAGAGCTTCAAGGGAACAAAAACAAGTCACTTTTAAAGGTTAAACCTATTAAAATAACAAATGACTTCTCAGTCGAAACAGTAAAAGCAAGAAGAGCTTGGAGAGACATACTTCAAGTATTGAATGAGCAAAAATGTCAACCCAGGCTGATTTACCCTGCAAAACTATCAGTCATGATCGAGGGAGAAAGAAAACTTTCCAGCACAAAGACAACTTGAAGGGATACATGTCCACCAAACCAGGCCTTCAAAAAATGCTAGAAATGATACTAAAGCGTGAAGAAAAAAACAGGCATATTGAGGAGAACAGAAGCCAAATATAACACCATTAAAAGCAAAGCAATATACTTATAAAAACTACAAAACATAATAAATGTCTAGAATTAAAAATAGTTTCTCCATTATAACACTAAATGTTAATGGAATTAATTCCCCAATCAAGACACACAGATTACAAACTTGGATTAAAAATCACAATCCATCAATCTGCTGCCTGCAGGAAACCCATCTCACCACAAAAGATAGGCACGCTCTAAAAATAAAAGGCTGGTCAACAATTCTACAAGCTAATGGAAGCAGAAAACAGGCAGGGGTAGCCATTATGCTATCAGACAAAGTGGACTTCAAAGCAAAGAAAATTATAAGAGACACGGATGGATACTACATTTTAGTGACAGGTACAATTCACCAGGAAGACTTCACAATACTGAACATATATGCACCCAATACGGGCCCCTCCACATTCATTAAGAAAACCCTACAGCGACTAAAGCAAGAAATCAACCCCCAAACGATAATTCTTGGGGACTTCAACACCGCCCTCTCAACATGGGATAGATCAACAGGTCAAAAGCTTAACAGAGACACTTTGGAACTTAATCAAACCCTGAAAGAAATGGACCTTACAGATCTCTATCGAACTTTTCACCCACATACCAAAGAATACACATTTTTCTCAGCAGCACACGGAACTTTCTCCAAAATAGATCACATATTGGGCCACAAAATGAATCTACACATACACAAAAAAGTTGAAATTCTAACCTGTGCCCTATCAGACCACCACGGCCTAAAGCTGGAAATCCACAACACATCAAACAAGAGAAAAGACACTAACTCCTGGAAACTTAACACTATGATGCTGAATGAGAACTGGATTCAGGAAGAAATTAAAAAGGAAATTCAAGATTTCCTGAAAGTGAATGATAACGAAAATACAACTTACCAAAATCTCTGGGACACAATGAAAGCTGTTCTAAGAGGTAAGTTCATAGCTCTTAATGCCTACATCAAAAAAATGGAAACATCAGAAATAAACAACTTATCAATGCAGCTTAAAGCTTTAGAAAAAGTAGAGCAATCTGATCCAAAAAGTAGTAGAAAAGAGGAGATTAGCAAAATAAGGGGGGAAATATCTGAAATCGAGATTAAGAAAACGATAGAAAAAATCAACCAGTCAAAAAGCTGGTTCTTTGAAAAAATCAATAAGATTGATACACCCCTAGCTAAATTAACCAAAAGCAAGAGAGAGAAAACCCAAATTAACAAAGTTAGAAATGAACATGGAGTTATCACTACTGATACCCAAGAAATCCAGAGAATTATAACATCATATTTCAAAAACTTATACTCTGTGAAGTTTGACAACACAAAGGAGATGGATGAATTTCTTTTTTTTTTTTTAAATTTAATTATACATTTTAAAATTTTTTACCAGTTCCCTCCCTCCCCCCTCCCCTTCCCCCAGTGTCTCCCCCCCAATTCCCAGAGAGTCCTTTATTGTGTGCGCCTAACTCTCCACTGGGTCCTCCTCTCCGATGACATATAAGGACCCAGTGGCATTTCCATAAGCCCTTTCTCTTGTTCCCCTTAAGCATAAGATTACTACTATGGCTGCCAATCCCTTGCCTCCAGGGGTCTCGGTGCCCTTAACAGATGCTAGACTTTATGAGGGCAACAGTGCGCTGGACATTGCGCAGGGCATGCAAAGTTCCATTATGATTGCTTTGGCCCCAACTATTGTTGAGAATCTTGCAAATCGTTGCTCCTCCCATCCTTTTGCTCTAACAATCTTACCGCCCCCTCTTCCGCAAATGTCCCTGAGCTCCAGGATGGGGAGAGATTAGGCTGTCCTAGTTCTATGTGATTGATATAGAGTCTCTGAAGTTCTGGATTGTGGTTTGTTGATTTTCTTTTGCAGTTTTGCTGCTCCTGCAATTCCCTTCACTCCATTCTGCTGGGCACTGTATGTCACCCCCTGGCCAGAGACAAAAAGCTGTTAAACTGGAGTTTTGTTGTAATAGCACATTCAAGGGTAGATGTAATAAGAGTAGGAAACCTCACTGAGGGAGGGGTCCATCACCCATTTGCAAAATGATTACTTTTTATCTGCTAGACTATATGCCCTCCCCTTCTGGTGAGATCAGGAAAGAACGTCTGTGAACTTAACCAGGTTTCTCATTACTTACTTGCAGACCTTGATGGAGGCCTATTTTCTCTGCTGTAACATGGTCTCCTCTCTCCTTGTTTCTGGTGTGGCCCTCCTAACCCATCTCTCTTGTTCATAATCCTTGCAATTACTGTGTTACATAGGTTTACTTTTGAGTGTCCCAATGTGGGCTGGGCGAGTTTGGTACTAGGAGCCACCTATTAGGGAGTACATACGGCGCTTAATTTTCTGGGTTTGGGATACTTCACTTAATATAATTCTTTCTAATGACATCCATTTCCCAGCAAATTCCAGTAATTCATCATTTTTGATGGCTGAGTAGGACTCCATTGTATAGATGTACCACAGTTTCCTTATCCACTCGTCAACTGTTGGACATTTAGGTTGATTCCATGACTTTGCTATTGTAAACAGTGCTGCTATGAACATGGTCGAGCTTGTGCTATCGAGGCGAACCTCTGCTGCTTGGGGGGTTATTCCCAAAAGTGGGATAGCAGGGTCATATGGCATTTCAATCTTTAATTTCTTTAAGAATCTCCAGATGGCTCGCCAGAGTGGCTGTATGAGCCTGCATTCCCACCAACAATGTAGGAGAGTTCCCCTCTCTCCACATCCTCTCCAGCATTTGTCGTTGTTTGTACTGTGGATTTTTGCCATCCTGACCGGGGTGAGATGATATCTCAGGGAAGTTTTGATTTCATTTCCCTGATGGCGAAGGAAGTGGAGCATTTTTTAAGATAATTGTTAGACATTTTAATTTCATCCCTGGTAAAGTTTCTTTGAAGTTCCAGGGCCCATTTTTTAATTGGGCCAGTGTTTTCCTTGGAGTTTAATTTTCTAAGTTCTTTGTGCACTCTGGACAGTAGAGCTCTGTCAGATATGTGGTTAGTGAAGATTTTCTCCCATTCTGTGGGTTGCCTTTGAGCTCGTGTGACAATCTCTTTATCTGAACAGAAGCTCTTTAATTTCACAAGATCCCAACTGTTGAGAGTTGGTAGCAGTGACTGTGCCATTGGATGTCTGTTTAGGAAGTGTTGGCCTAGCCCAATCAGCTCGAGGGAGTTCCCTATCCTTTCAACTATGGCTTTTAAAGTCTCTGGACTGATATCAAGGTCCTTGATCCATTTTGAATTAAGTCTTGTATATGGTGACAAGTACGGGTCCAGCTTTAATCTTCTGCATGTGGAGATCCAGTTTTGCCAGCACCATTTGTTGAAGATGCTGTTCTTTTTCCATTGGATTCTTTGGGCCCCTTTGTCAAAGACCAAATGGCTGTAACTTTGTGGGCTTATATCTGGGTCTTCAATCCTTATCCATTGATCTGTGTGTCTATTTTGGAGCCAGTACCAGGCTGTCTTTATAACTATGGATTTGTAGTATAGACTTAGGTTTGGTATGGTAATACCTCCAGCTGTGTTTTTGTTACTCAGGATTGTTTTTGCTATCCTGGGTCTTTTGTGCCTCCATATGAACTTTGAGATTGTTTGGTCAACTTCGTTGAAGAATTGCTTTGGGATTTTGATTGGTATAGCATTGAATCTGTATATTGCCTTTGGTAGGATGGTCATTTTTACAATGTTGATTCTGCCAATCCAGGAACAAGGGAGGTCTTTCCACCTTCTGGTGTCTTCTGCAATTTCTTTCTTTAGGGTTTTAAAGTTTTCATTGTAAAGGTCTTTTACCTCCTTGGTTAGGGTTATACCAAGGTATTTCATTTTTTTAGGGGTTATAGTAAATGGCATGGTTTCTCTCAAGGCTTTTTCACTTCTTTCATTCTGGGCATATAGGAAGGCCTCTGATTTTTGCACATTTATTTTGTATCCTGCCACCCTGCTGAACTTCTCAATTAGTTCCAGGAGCTTCCTGGTGGAGTTTTTGGGATCACTCAGGTATAAGATCATGTCATCTGCAAATAGAGATAGCTTGACTTCTTCCTTGCCAATTTGAATCCCTCTTATGTCCCTTTCTTGTCTTATGGCTTCGGCTAAGACTTCAAGTACAATATTGAATAGAAGTGGTGAGAGTGGACAGCCTTGTCTTGTTCCTGATCGAAGTGGGAATGCTTCCAATTGTTCCCCATTGAGCATAATCCTTGCTGTGGGCTTGTTGTATACAGCTTTTATTATATTGATAAAGGTTCCTTCCATTCCTACTGTCTCTAGCGTTTTGATCATAAAAGGCTGTTGGATCTTGTCAAAAGCTTTTTCTGCATCTATCGAGAGTATCATGTGGTCTTGGACTTTGGACTGGTTTACATGATGAATTACATTTATTGATTTGCATATGTTGAACCAACCTTGTGTGCCGGGGATGAAGCCTACTTGGTCCCCATGAATGATCTTTTTAATATGTTTTTGAATCCGATTTGCTAAGACTTTGTTGAGAATCTTTGCATCTGTGTTCATCAGGGAGATCGGCCTATAGTTTTCTTTTTTAAGTGAATCTTTATTAGGTTTTGGGATTAAAACGATATTAGCTTCATAGAAGGAATTTGGTAGTGTTCCTTCTTTTGCTATTTGATGGAACAGTTTAAGGAGTATTGGTGTTATTAACTCCTTAAATGTCTTGTAGAACTCTGTGCTGAATCCATCTGGTCCAGGACATTTTTTGGTGGGAAGATTCGAGATTACTTCCTCAATTTCCTTATATGTTATAGGACTATTTAAGTAATTCACAACTTCCTGATTCAATTTAGGTAAGTTGTGTTTACTTAGAAATTCATCCATCTCTTTTGTGTTGTCAAACTTCACAGAGTATAAGTTTTTGAAATATGATGTTATAATTCTCTGGATTTCTTGGGTATCCGTAGTGATAACTCCATGTTCATTTCTAATTTTGTTAATTTGGGTTTTCTCTCTCTTGCTTTTGGTTAGTTTAGCTAGGGGTGTATCAATCTTGTTGATTTTTTCAAAGAACCAGCTTTTTGATTGGTTGATTTTTTCTATCGTTTTCTTAGTCTCGATTTCAGATATTTCTCCCCTTATTTTGCTAATCTCTTCTCTTCTACTGCTTTTGGGATCAGATTGCTCTAGTTTCTCTAAAGCTTTAAGCTGCATTGTTAAGTTGTTTATTTCTGATGTTTCCATTTTTTTGACGTGGGCATTAAGAGCTATGAACTTACCTCTTAGAACAGCTTTCATTGTGTCCCAGAGATTTTGGTAAGTTGTATTTTCGTTATCATTCACTTTCAGGAAATCTTGAATTTCCTTTTTAATTTCTTCCTGAATCCAGTTCTCATTCAGCATCATAGTGTTAAGTTTCCAGGAGTTAGTGTATTTTCTCTTGTTTGATGTGTTGTGGATGTCCAGCTTTAGGCCAGTGGTGGTCTGATAGGGCACAGGTTAGAATTTCAACTTTCTTGTACATGTGTAGATTCATTTTGTGGCCCAATATGTGATCTATTTTGGAGAAAGTTCCGTGTGCTGCTGAGAAAAATGTGTATTCTTTGGTGCGTGGGTGAAAAGTTCGATAGAGATCTGTGAGGTCCATTTCTTTCAGGGTTTGATTAAGTTCCAAAGTGTCTCTGTTAAGCTTTTGACCTGTTGATCTATCCCATGTAGAGAGGGCGGTGTTGAAGTCCCCAAGAATTATCGTTTGGGGGTTGATTTCTTGCTTTAGACGCTGTAGGGTTTTCTTAATGAATGTGGAGGGGCCCGTGTTGGGTGCATATATGTTCAGTATTGTGAAATCTTTCTGGTGAATTGTACCTCTAACTAAAATGTAGTATCCATCCGTGTCTCTTATAATTTTTTTTGGTTTGAAATCCACTTTGTCTGATAGCATAATGGCTACCCCTGCCTGTTTTCTGCTTCCATTTGCTTGTAGAATTGTTGACCAGCCTTTTATTTTTAGAGCGTGCCTATCTTTTGTGGTGAGATGGGTTTCCTGCAGGCAACAGATTGATGGATTGTGATTTTTAATCCAAGTTTGTAATCTGTGTCTCTTGATCGGTGAATTAAGTCCATTAACATTTAGTGTTATAATGGAGAAACTATTGTTAATTCCAGACATTTATTATGTTTAGTAGCTTTTATAAGTATATTGCTTCGCTTTTAATGGTGTTATATTTGCGAGATGGATGAATTTCTAAGTAAACACAACCTACCTAAATTGAATCAGGAAGTTGTGAATTATTTAAATAGTCCTATAACATACAAGGAAATTGAAAAATAATCTTGAATGTTCCCACCAAAAAATGTCCTGGGCCAGATGGATTCAGCACAGAATTCTACCAGACATTTAAGGAGTTAATAACACCAATACTCCTTAAACTGTTCCATCAAATAGCAAAGGAAGGAACACTACCAAATTCCTTCTATGAAGCTAATATCGTCTTAATCCCAAAACCTAATAAATATTCACTTAAAAAAGAAAACTATAGGCCGATCTCTCTGATGAACACAGATGCAAAGATTTTCAACAAAGTCTTAGCAAATCGGATTCAAAAACATATCAAAAAGATCATTCACGGGGACCAAGGAGGCTTTAACCCCGGCACACAAGGTTGGTTCAACATACGCAAATCAATAAATGTAATTCATCATGTAAACCAGTCCAAAGTCCAAGACCACATGATACTCTTGATAGGTGCAGAAAAAGCCTTTGACAAAATCCAACAGCCTTTTATGATCAATACGCTAGAGACTGTAGGAATGAAAGGAACCTTTATCAATATACTAAAAGCTGTATACAACAAACCCACAGCAGGGATTATGCTCAATGGGGAACAATTGGAAGCATTCCCACATCGATCAGGAACTAGACAAGGCTGTCCACTCTCACCCCTTCTATTCAATATTGTACTTGAAGTCTTAGCTGAAGCCATAAGACAAGAAAGGGACATAAGAGGGATTCAAATCGGCAAGGAAGAAGTCAAGCTATCCCTATTTGCAGATGACATGATCTTATACCTTAGGGATCCCAAAAACTCCACCAGGAAGCTCCTGGAACTAATTGAGAAGTTCAGCAGGGTGGCAGGATACAAAATAAATGTGCAAAAATCAGAGGCCTTCCTATATGCCCAGAATGAAAGAAGTGAAAAAGCCTTGCGAGAAACAATCCCATTTACTATAGCCCCTAAAAAAATGAAATGCCTTGGTATAAACTTAACAAAGGAGGTAAAAGACCTTTACAATGAAAAATTTAAAACCCTAAAGAAAGAAATAGCAGAAGACACCAGAAGGTGGAAAGACCTCCCATGTTCCTGGATTGGCAGAATCAACATCGTATAAATGACCATCCTACCAAAGGCAATATACAAATTCAATGCTATACCAATTAAAAGCCCAAAGCAATTCTTTAAGGAAGTTGACCAAATAATCTCAAAATTCATATGGACGCACAAAAGACTCAGATTGGCAAAGACAATCCTGAGTAACAAAAACACTGCTGAAAGTATTACCATACCAAACCTTAGTCTATACTACAAATCCATAGTTATAAAAACTGCCTGGTACTGGCTCCAAAATAGACACACAGATCAATGGATAAGGGTTGAAGACCCAGATATAAGCCCACAAAATTACAGCCATTTGGTTTTTGACAAAGGGGCCCAAAGAATCCAATGGAAAAAGAACAGCATCTTCAACAAATGGTGCTGGCAAAACTGGATCTCCACCTGCAGAAGATTAAAGCTGGACCCATACTTGTCACCATGTACAAGACTTAATTCAAAATGGATCAAGGATCTTGATATTAGGCCAGAGACTTTAAAAACCATATTTGAAAGGATAGGGAACTCCCTCGAGCTGATTGGGCTAGGCCAGCATTTCCTAAACAGACATCCAATGGCACAGTCACTGCTACCAACTCTCAACAGTTGGGATCTTGTGAAATTAAAGAGCTTCTGTTCAGATAAAGAGATTGTAACCCGAGTTCAAAGGCAACCCACAGAATGGGAGAAAATCTTCACTAACCACATATCTGACAGAGCTCTACTGTCCAGAGTGCACAAAGAACTTAGAAAACTAAACTCCAAGGAAAACAATGGCCCAATTAAAAAATGGGCCTTGGAACTTAAAAGAAACTTTACCAGGGATGAAATTAAAATGTCTAACAAATATCTGAAAAAATGCTCCACTTCCTTAGCCATCAGGGAAATGCAAATCAAAACTTCCCTGAGATATCATCTCACCCTGGTCAGGATGGCAAAAATCCACAATACAAACAACGACAAATGCTGGAGAGGATGTGGAGAGATGGGAACTCTCCTACATTGCTGGTGGGAATGCAGGCTCATACAGCCACTCTGGCGAGCCGTCTGGAGATTCTTAAAGAAGTTAAAGATTGAAATGCCATATGACCCTGCTATCCCACTTTTGGGAATAACCCCCCATGCAGCAGAGGTCGCCTCGATAGCACAAGCTCGAGCATGTTCATAACAGCACTGTTTACAATAGCAAAGTCATGGAATCAACCTAAATGTCCAACAGTTGATGAGTGGATAAGGAAACTGTGGTACATCTATACAATGGAGTACTACTCAGCCATCAAAAACGATGAATTACTGGAATTTGCTGGGAAATGGATGTCATTAGAAACAATTATATTAAGTGAAGTATCCCAAACCCAGAAAATTAAGTGCCGTATGTACTCCCTAATAGGTGGCTCCTAGTACCAAACTCACCCAGCCCACATTGAGACTCTCAAAAGTAAACCTATGTAACACAGTAATTGCAAGGATTATGAACACGAGAGATGGGGTAGGAGGGACACACCAGAAACAAGGAGAGAGGGGACCATGTTACAACAGAGAAAATAGGCCTCCATCAAGGTCTGCAAGTAAGTAATGAGAAACCTGGTTAAGTTCACAGACATTCTTTCCTGACCTCACCAGAAGGGGAGGGCATATAGTCTAGCAGATAAAAAGTAATCTTTTTGCAAATGGGTGATGGACCCCTCCCTCACTGAGGTTTCTTATTTTTATTACATCTACCCTTGAATGTGCTATTATAACATGACTCCAGTTTAACAGCTTTTTGTCTCTGGCCAGGGGGTGACATACAGTGCCCAGCAGGATGGAGTGAAGGGCATTGCAGGAGCAGCAACACTGCAAAAGAAAATCAACAAACCACAATCCAGAACTTCAGAGACTCTATATCAATCACATAGAACTAGGCCAGCCTAATCTCTCCCCATCCTGGAGCTCAGGGACATTTGCAGAAGAGGGGGCGGTAAGATTGTAAGAGCAAAAGGGTGGGAGGAACAACGATTTGCAAGATTCTCAACAATAGTTGGGGCCAAAGCAATCATAATGGGACTTTGCATGCCCTGCGCAATGTCCAGCGCACTGTTGCCCTCATAAAGTCTAGCATCTGTTAAGGGCACCGTGATCCCTGGAGGCAAGGGATTGACAGCCATAGTAGTGTTCCTATGCTTAAGGGGAACAAGCGAAAGGGCTTATGGAAATGCCACTGGGTCCTTATATGTCATCGGAGAGGAGGGCCCAGTGGAGAGTCAGGCGTACACAATAAAGGACTCTCTGGGAATTGGGGGGAGGCACTCGGAGATGGGGATGGGGAGGCACTGGGGGATGGGGTTCGGGGGGAGGAGGGGGAAGGGAGGGAACTGGTAAAAAATTTTTAAATGTATAATTACATTTTTAATAAAAAATAAAAAAAATGAAAAACAAATAGCATTCCCAAAACATTAGACTGACTGGAACTTGAATCATGTAAGTATATGAAAATATACAGAGGAAGAAAAATCCTCTGCAAACTCATTTAGAAACTTTTTTCTTTGAGCAGTTAGTGATTATATTATCATGAATTACTTGGGTAAGTATAATGAAAAAGGTAAATATGTCTTGTAGCAGGTACTTCATAGATTCTAATATTTGAAGGTTGAATTCTGTACATCATGATCATTATTCCTCAGATACAATTTTGTAATATTTTGCTGTTTGCTTGCATTTTCCTTTGACTAAATAAGTATAATTTTGATATTTGATACTTTGATGCCTTTAATGAGCAATTCTCAGGTGATTGTAGTTCTCACTCTGATTTGTCAAAGTTCATTATGCAGAGTGGAGGAAAATACATATTTCATAAATATTTTCTCCATCTTATATCAGTCATGTTTCTACATCCCTGAAGTTCAAAATCTATTGTTATTTTCATTTTAACAGCATAGAAGTTATAAGATTCATTATGACATTTCCATGCATGTTTTAATATTATTGTCCATTCTTCATCATTCCTTCCTTCTCCATAGGTACTTGCTGGTCTCCTTCCTCTGTGTTTTTGTTCCATTTATACTTTAAGGCTACATGTATTCTATCATCCTCCCCATCCTTCCCTATTTTTAACATCTCCTTTTTCGTGCTAGCAAAATGGATAGGTAGGTAAATGCTTATGCACATTTGGTGACCTGAATTCAATCCCCAGGGTATGCATGGTGGAAGGAGTGACCTGGCTTTGAAAAATTGTCCTCTGATATCCACTCACATGCTGTGAAATGTGCACTTGCTCTCTCTCTCTCTCTCTTTCTCTCTCTCACTCTCAAATCAATACAAATAAACAAAAAGTTTCAATATACATGCAGAGCCATAAATATACATAGGGAAGAATGGGGGAGATGGCTTAGGGGTTAAAGCCTTTGATTCTCAAGCAGAAGGATCTGTGTTTGGATCTCCAGATTCCCCAGAAAAAATGGCAGAAGCCTGTACTTCTGTCTCAAGAAGTGGGAAACCCCAGAGCATAAAAACAAGGACTAACAATCCAGGATGATTCCCAATTTCACTCTTGGTCTTCCATGGGCATACACACTCAAGTGTCATCTGGTATGCACATACCCACATGTACACATCCACACATATACAAATGCACATGTACACACACATACACACAAAACATACAAAAAGTAGAATCAATGGAAGAAACTATGAGTATTATTTTGTATCTCACCTGATTTATTTTGCTTAAAAAATAAGCTCTGATTCTACCTATTTTTCTACAAGCACAAACCTGCCATGGAAATACTTGTGTGTTCATCATGTTTATTATTACACTATTCACAACAGTTAAGAAATGGAACAAAACTTTATATTTATTGTAAGACAAAGAGCACAGATATATGTACACAATGGAATTTTACTTATCTATAAAGAAAAATGAAAAAAAATCGAGATAAGCTCATATTATGGTGTTCACATTAGCTTGGAACTCCCTACAGAACTTAGTTTCATATGAAACTCATGATTTTTTCCTTTCAACATCCCAAGTACTGGAATAACAGAAAATCCAGCCTATATTATGTTTGTTTCTGTGTTTGGTTTCATGCTATGCCGTGGCCTCTTCAAGTCATAAACTTATTCTGTTTCTATGACTGCTACAATTCATGCCCATAGTTCCATGAATTCACATAGTGTTTTTCTTTCTGTCTGGTTCATTTCACTCAGAAAAAAAGGTCTCATAGTTTTTTTTTTCCAAGTTGGTGGAGGTCATAAGATTGTCTTATTTGGCTTCTCATAGGGTTCTGTTGCATATGTATATTGCATCCTGAGTCTATTTATTTGCTAATGAATGAATAGGTTGAATTCATGCCTTCAATTTTGTTGCCAAGCCACCAAGATAATTATGTATGTTTTCTCACACAATGCACTTGCTGGATCTTGTGGTACTTTAATTTTGGAAAAACTTTTATTTTGTTTTGCATTCTTTTATGTGGTTATTTGTTTGTAAATATTTTACATGTCTATTTCTATTTATGGAGATTTATTTGTATCATTTTTACCTGTTATTATCCCATCCCAATTCCCATTTTTCTTCATTCCAAGCCTTCTTCTTCCCCACCTTTCTCCTTTCTTATTCTCCTGTCCTTCTATGTGTTTATGATTGTCATAGTCCTATCTGAGTTTTGGTTAGTGACACATCTCTGGGCATGTGTTAATTCAAGGACAATGTATCAATGAGCATATTCCTTCTTTCTCCCATTGTTAGTCTTTAAGGGAAGTGTGGAGTGATGTCTTTACCCTTTCTCGATGTGAAACAAATCTTATGTTCTCATGAGTGTCTCCAGACAGACCAGGTGTCCAGAAGACACCACAATAATTTGTGTTTGCAATGAAATCATTAGAGGGATGATCATTTTTCCCCACATACTTAACAATGATTTTTTTATATCCCTGTGTTTGCATGATAACCAACCACAGATGTGAGGTGAAAATATCCTTTGGTTTTAATTCATTGTTCTTTGGTGATTAATGTTGCTGAGCATGTTTGCTTCTAACTGTTAGCCATACCATCAATCTGTACAATGTTTCTTTCAGATATTACTCAAATATATAGGTAAGTAAACCGCATTATGTCATTAAAGGGACAGTAAAGATTCAGTTGATAGAATAAGAGAAAAATATTGCAGGTGTTACATGAAAATCATAAATCTGATATGAAGTTAACATTAAAGTGAACAAAAAGACTCTGAACATTTCAATATTTTAAAACACAAAAACTGATTGAAACCTGGGCAGGAGAATTAAATTGATATCTGAGCCCTGGGTTCCACAGAAGCAGACAGGCAGGAGTGTGGGAGTGAGTGAGATGGATTGAGGAAAGGAAGTGAAGGAAGAAGGGGGAGGGGAGGTTGAGGGAAACAGGGGTAAGTACTCAATATGCTTGTAAAACTAGAAAAATATTTTAAATAAAAAAGAAAATGAGAAAGAAATTTATTCAAAAATCTACTCACTAAGTAAAAGCAATTCAAAACTATCATATTAATTGGCATGTTGCTCCAAAAAGTTCCCAGATATTGTTTTGATCAAGGGGATGCTGAGATGAACTCACATTTTGAGTTAGAGGTTTGTTAGAAGGAACATAACCACTATGGAAAGAAGACATTACGTCTTAAAGAAGAACAAAGAAAGTCCTCTCAATATGTAGAGCAAGAATGAACTGGAGCAATGATAACACTTTAAAGATAAATATCACAAGACCTCATGTATGGATCAAATATCAAAAAATCTGATTTATAGAAATGAAGACCAAAAGAATATTTGCCATATGGTGAAGTCATTGTGGATTTGGTACTGAGGAACAGCTGGCCAAAGGTACAAGATAACATTTAGCTAGGAGGAATAAGTGAAGGTTATATGCTAACCATGTGGGAACTACAGGGAGTATATTGGGATTTTCTAGAGGAAAAATTCCATTGTGGATATTCTGGGTGTGAAGTTAAACTTTATTTTTTATTCATTCATTTGGGATCTGTGTGTGTGTGTATGTGTGTGTGTGTGTGTGTGTGTGTGTGTGTGTATCAGAGGGCACTGTGTATACCTGTGAGGACCAAGGGTGACTTCAGGAATCATTATGCATTGCTTCTACCTCCTTTAGGCTTCACTGTGAGATTTCCCAGGCTCCACTCACCAGGACCAGAAATGCAAGCAACGGCCATTTCCAAATGATGCTTATACATGAGACCTGAGATCTGAACTCAGGACTTTCTGTTGGTAAGACAGAGTCTTAACCCTTGAGCCATCTCTTCACCCCTCTGGGAGTGAATCGAGTCAGAGATTCACAGCTAGAAATAGAAATCAACACAGTTGTTTAAGAAAATAAAAGCAATCATGCAAGTAGAAGTGGTTTATTGAGCTGGGAAAAGACATGCATGAGCATGGGTCAGAGGTTATTGACTGAAGCCTGGCAACTTACTAGTGACTACACCACTGAAGAAACCCTTCCTCCAGACACCACTCACAGTCAGGGGTGGGGTCTCATGAATCCTTCCCTCTTCCGTGATGGGGTAATCACACTTACAAAAGAAAAGCCATGAAAGGCAGAGGGGTGCAATTCTAACGCAAGAGGTGATGGTAAGATTGTGAGAACCTGAAGCAAGGCAGGGACACAACCAGACACCATCTTCTGGCATGACATGGGTGGTCTATTCAAGAATTCATTGCAGTTATGTATCTCCCCATAAGACCTGCATGAGAATTGTCATAGTAACATTTCACCATGGAAGGAAAAGACCTCAAGAGACACCATACTTCCGTGAGAGACTGATGGACAGGAGGAAAACAAGATGCTTTCCTTAATGTTAGTCCCATTGATGCAAGATTCGTGCCGCTCTAAGATCACAGGCAAATAACATCAAAGGCAAACTGGATGAAATCCTGTGGGCCACAAATGTAAAAAAACTTGAAAATAGAAGAGAGTCTGGCAGGACAGAGTAAAAGTTGAGATGGAGTTAGTGATTAATGGTGTGAAAATATAAGTTTGCTATATTTATATATGATACACAAAAAGAATTAAAAAATAAAAAGTGAACACACATACACACACAGAGTCAGAGAAGTGTTATTGGGATTTAGATGACAACTATTCTCTTTGGTGAGTTTAGCAATTCTGTCTGCACACTGGGGAGGTTGAGGATATGGCATCATTCTCAGTTCACAAGGCAGATTACCTCAGCATTCATAACCTGGTGCTAAGGGTCTAAAGGATTCCTGAAGAGCATGGGTCGTCAGACCACATGGGAAACTGAGGAAGCTGGGTTCTAACACAATAAAGGAATGCTGAGGCAGGTGTGGCAGGAACATACTAGCAGAGATTTATCCCTCTGAACTCAGGGTATCATATTGCCACCTTAAAGTCTGGCTCACATTTCCGATGGATTTTCTTGCTTCAAATAACCTGAACAAGCAAATCTCCTACAAGTGTGCCCAGTCGTTTATCTCTTAGCTGACAACCAAGATCAACCATCATAGGTGGTGATGACTTATTGTATAACTGGCAAATATTGTGTTGATGTGAATTATTTATATTGCAAATATAACTAATAAGATTATGCATGAGTTAATTCTTTTGGATTTAAATGTTATATATGTAAAGTAACTTGGTTGTATTGTATGCATGTCATGGTTAAGCACAGGTGTCAACTTGACTGTTGAGGGTTTGAGCTCTGGGCACAGTTGTATGGTTGAGTTAAGCCCAGAGCAAACCTGAAGAAGATTGTCTAACTGAGGGGCGAGACCCAGCCCATGGTGGGTGGGATTAGGCCCTGGATACATCATAGAGAGTTGGTTGAGAGAGCTGGCATCCTTCTGTATACTTGGCCAGACATGCTTGCTTGTCAAGTAAGGATTGTCCATCTCTCAGCCATTATGCAGTGACGGTGTGGCCAGTTCCCTCAGACCTAGTGTTAGTGCATGCTCTCCTGTCAAGCTGGCCTAAGAACTGTAATCAGAAATCATTCCCTTAAGCTGTTTGATGGTCATTTATCAGCAACCATGGAGGCTGACTGCAACAATGCAATACCCATGAATAATTTAGCATTCAAAATTAATAAACAAACAAATAAATAGATACATTTGAGGAAGTTACACAAAGGAAAAGATTTATTCTGTTCTATAGTAATATTTGTCTGAGGTGTACTCTAAAATATAAAGATAGAGTTAAAGTATGGCAAAAAGAGGTCATTTCTGGAGTTTCTTTTTATATAAATTCACCTTTTCTTAAAGGTCATCTTAAGACTTTTATATCCAGAATATAAAAACACTTCTTATGGAGGAAATAAATTTATCTCCTTCTGCCTCTGCCTACATAGACTCAAAAAGGAAAATATCATATTTTCCATCTACTGCCTCATCTAGAGATAGAGAAAAAAATGTGCTTACGGTATGAAAGTAGAATGAGATGTTCATGAGAAGAAATAGAGATGCTTGGGGAGCAATAAAAAGGAATAAAGAATATATATGAGAGCATACATGATATATTGTCATAATGTAATTTATTTTTACAGGCTTCTTAATTTTTTGAATGAAAGAACATAGTAATTTCCTATATTTCTAGTTCATCCAACACTCTTGAAAGAAAGCACCTCTTGATATTAAAAATTATTTCTGACCTGATGTCAAGGTCAACTGACATTGCTTTCAAATATATTGACTGAAAACATGTTTGTGAAAAATCATAAGTTTCAGCTCCTGCCCGCCTGCCTGTTAAACCAGGACAGGCCTCGCTCCTGGTCCTCCATCCCAGGTGAGTTCCTCCAGCCCCCCAGGTGGCTCCTTGTCCAAGCTGCTCCCACCAGCCAGCCCAGGAAATACCCAGGCTGCCTCCCAGTTGCCTGGGCCACTCCTGGGTCTCAGCCTGCTATGCCCTNTTTTTCTGCATACATCTTATAATAATCTCCATAGCTGGACTTTTCAATTACTTGTGCCAACATTATGCCTACACCAGTTTGAACAATGCTTCTATATGCACATATTCCCTGCTTATACACCAGGAAACATGCTAGTAGTGTGTGTTTTCCTGGTTAAATTTTGTTTCTGAGTTGCAAGATGAGTTGGAGTATTTTTCAAAAGTGTCCTCAGCAGCAAAAGTCTTAAAATCACAAGGATGCACCGGGGTCTATATGCACCTGAGCCACTGCCAAGTTAGTTCAATTCTCTCATGCCCAGAATTGCAGTCTGCAAACCTGGACATCCGGTATGCTCATTAATTTTTATGGCCTTTTCCTTTTACCCCAGTCTCACATAACCACTGGCTTAGGTGATTGCTTTTAGGAAGAGAAATCTGATTTGCAATCCATGATCCCAGCAGGAAAAGGAAAGTTCACTCTCTGGTTATTAAGTTCTCAGAATACAGGCCAGGCATTTTTATTCACGGAAAGGTCTGAATAGGAGACATTGGCACCCACACCTGGAACTGAGCTGACAAGATAAAATATACTTTATTAGTTCAGGCAGCACATTGCTTACACAGTGGTCTAATGGAGTGAATATTTGCTATAAAATTTTCTTACTACCAGACAGGGATCTTAATTAGCCAAATGGCACCTTCCATTCATTTATTCATTCTTTCATTTAGGTTTGCCTTATTGAAAAATAAAATCATGGATAATTAAAACCTACAGAGAAATAACACTTCTTTCTAAAGTATGAATTTTGAAAATATTGACTTCTGTCCTTTCCCCAAGACAACACAATAGATGTATATGACTTTGATGAATACTGACATAGTTTTCTCTGGTTGAATTTCAAGTGAAGGTTGCTGGGGGAAGGTAGAAAAATGATGGAAAGACTGAGAATTATGGAAAATACTAATACTTCATGCTAACAGTTGAACCATGAAGTCAGGAGACTAATACACTGGCTAAGAGTCATTGGCTAAGGATAAACGTTTGAGATAACCGTTTTCAGTTTTCAACTCTTATGAATGTCTAACTAGCTATGCGAATGATTACATAAGAATGCCCTTCTTCCTCTGTGAGGTGGACACGGCTCCACCTCTTTTACAGGCCAGTTTTGACAACAACATCAGACATCAGATCATCATAGATGAATAAGTAGTGATTATTAATAATGTTACTCCTAGCAGCTATTTAATAGTAAGCCCCAGGTGAGTGACTTCTTCCATTGCAAACTATCTTTTCATTTTAATATGCTCTATATTTAGATAGAACCACCAGAATTTGAGTCTGTATGCTTGTCTTTTTAAAAGATTTTTTTTTAAAAATTATTCTTTTAGGGTTCTATTCATGAACATAGTGAATTTATGATAGTTTTACACTTAGACTCTTAACTCTCAAAGATTGATGAGGGTGTTAAAAGGATGATGCAGCCTTTCTTCCTCCCGCCCGCCTGTCCGCTTGACTAAGCTCCCAGTCCTCTATCCCAGGTAAGTTCGCCCAGCCCCCAGGTGGCCCTCCTACCAGCCAACATGAGCTACACCCAGGCTGCCTTCGGTTTTGCCTGGGCCACGCTCCAGGCCCCAGCCGCTTTCTTCCTCCCGCAGGCCTGTCTGCCCCACTAGACAGGACTTGCTCACATTCCTCAATCCCTGGATCTTGGGTGGGCCACTAAGCCAAGTGCCAGCTCTCAGGTGAAGAATTCTGCCATCAACACCAGCCCCTCTACCTCTCCCGCCCACCGGTGACCCAAGCACGTGGTCCACGGAAGACACACTGCTACTCAGAATTCAATAGAGTCCAAATAAAACTCAAGCAAAGTTCTAAGGGACAAAGGCCATACATCTGAAGAACTCTACAATCATCCTATCACATGGGAGAGATTCTTCACATCCAGCCCAAAGATAATGAAACCTCCTTTTTTTTACCTTGCTGTTGCTTTCTAGTATTAATCACTGTAGATTAACTTTTCCATACAGCCACCCCAAAAAAATATACAACTCCAGGGTTTATACCACTCACCCTCACATATCACCAAGATACTAAATCGTAAAAGTGCACTACCATACTAACATTCACCCCCTGTCTACTTAACCTGATTTAACTCATGTACTAACAGCCTAATAGCCTCTTCTAAGAAATAACAATAACAAAAGACAAACGTACCAAACTCCAAGGAAAGCATTAGTAATAACTGCCCAAGTGTAGTAATACCAACTAAATCAGTTCAGTCAAAAACACACAGAAACTGAAAGGTCCTAAAAGACAAAGCAACAATGCTCAAGTCAAAGTGCAGATCCATGAGAAACAAAACCCAAGAAGACCAATCTCTCACCGAAAGAATTAACCCCATAATGATGGATTCCAACCAGTCTTTTCAGGGTGTCCCATATCTAGCACAAACAGATATGACTAAAATAGAAATGCCACAGCAAATAACAGTCAAAACACTCCATTCAAGACAAAGAAAAGGTGCTGAGAGCTTCATGAGAAAAAAAGCAAGTCACTTTTAAAGGTAAACCTATTAAAATAACAAATGACTTCTCAATGGAAACAGTAAAAGCAAGAAGAGTTGGAGAGATGTACTTCAAGTATTGAATGAACAAAAATGCCAACCCAGACTGATATCTGTCATGATCGAGGGAGAAAGAAAAGTTTTCTAGCACAAAGACAACTTGAAGGGATACATGTCTACAAAACCAAGCCTTCAAAAAGGATAGAAATGATACTCAAATTTGAAGAAAAAAAAAACAAGCGTATCCAGGAGGACAGAAGGAAGTATAATACTACCAAAACATAAATGTCAAACAATACGCTCACAAAATCCACTAAACATAAAAATTGTCCAGAATTAAAAATCATTTCTCCATTACAATATTAAATGTCATTGGTATTAACTCACCGATCAAGAGACACAGATTACAAACTTGGATTAAAAATCACAACCCTCAATCTGCTGCCTTCAGGAAACTCATCTTACCACAAAAGATAGGCACATCCTATAATGAAAGACTGGTCCAAAATTCTCAGCTAATGGAACCAGGAAACAGGCAGGAATAGCCATTATGATATCAGACACAGTGGACTTCGAACCCAAAAAATCATAGAGACACAGATGGATACTACATTTTAGTCACAGTACAATTCACCAGGAAGACTTCACAATACTGAACACATATCCACCTAATACAGGCCCCTTCACATTCATAAGAAACCCTACACGTCTAAGGCGAGAAATCAACCCCCAAACGATAATTCTTAGGGATTTCAACACTGCCCTCTCAACATGGGATAGATCAACAGGTCGAAAGCTTACAGAGACACTTTGGAACTTAATCAAACCATTAAAGAAATGGAACTTACAGATCTCTATCAAATTTTCATCACACACACAAAGAATACACATTTTTCTCAGCAGCACATGAACTTTCTCCAAAATAGATCACATATTGGGCCACAAAATGAATCTCCACATATACAGGAAGTTGAAATTCTAGCCTGTGCCCTATCAGACCACCATGGCTTAAAGCTGAACATCCACAACACAACAAACAAGAGAAATACACTAACTCCTGGAAACTTAACACTACATGCTGAATGAGAACTGGATTCAGGAAGAAATTAAAAGGAAATTCAAGATTTCCTGAAAGTGAACGATAATGAACATGCAACTTACCAAAATCTTTGGGACACAATGAAAACTATCCTAAGAGGTAAGTTCATAGCTCTTATGCCTACATCAAAAAAATAGAAACATCAGAAATAAATAACTTAACAATGCAGCTTAAAGCTTTAGAGAAACTAGAGCAATCCAATCCCAAAAGCAGTAGAAGAGAGGAGATTAGCAAAATAAGTGGGAGAAATATCTGAAATCTAGATTAGAAAACAATACAGAGAATCAACCCATCCAAAAGCTGGTTCTTCAAAAAAATCAATAATATTGATACACCCCTAGCTAAATTAACCAAAAGCAAGAGAGGGAAAACCCAAATTAACAAAATTAGAAATGAGGGGCTAGAGAGGTGGCTCAGGGGTTAAGCCTCTGCCTTGCAGGAGGAAGGTCCTGAGTTCGGATGCTAGAGCCCACCTATACAGGCGGAAGCGGGGGTGGCCTGCGTTTCTGGTCCTGGTAGGGTGAGCTGTGAATCCCAGGGCAGAGTAAACAAGGAGGAGGTGGAGGTATCCATGGTAGTTCCCGAATTCGTCTGTGGTTCTACACACACACACATACACACAAGCAACACACCTGTGGTGCACACTCATACATGCACAATTGAATAAAAACTGGACGATTAAAAAAAACAAAATTAGAAATGAAAATGGAGTTATCACTACTGATACCCATGAAATCCAGAGAATTATAACATCATATTTCGAAACTTATACTTTACGAAATTTGACAACACAAAGAGATGGTGAATTCCTAAGTAAACACAACTTACCTAAATTGAATCAGGAAGTTGTGAATTATTTAAATAGTCCTATAACATATGAGGAAATTGAGGAAGTAATCTCGAATCTTCCCACCAAAAAATGTCCTGGACCAGATGGCTCAGCTCAGAGTTCTACCACACATTTAAGGAGCTAATAACACTAATAATCCTTAAACTTCCATCAAATAGCAAAGGAAGGAATACTACCAAATTCCTTCTATGAACGAATATCGTCTTAATCCCCAAAACCTAATAAAGATACACTAAAAAAAGAAAACTATAGGCCAATCTCTCTGATGAACACAGATGCAAAGATTCTCAACCAAGTCTTAGCAAATTGGATTAAAAATATATCAGAAAGATCATTCACAGGTATCCAAGTAGGCTTTATCCCTGGCACACAGGGTGGTTCAGCATATGCAAATCAATAAATATAATTCACCATATACACCAGTCCAAATTCTAAGACCACATGATACTCTCCATAGATGCAGAAAAAGCTTTTGACAAGATTCAACAACCTTTTATGATCAAAACCCTAGAGACAGTTGGAATGGAAGGAACATTTATCAATATAATAAAAACTGTATACAACAAGCACACAGCAAGGCTTATACTCAACGGGGAAAAACTTGAAGCATTCCCGCTTCAATCAAGACTAGACAAGGCTGTCCACTTTCACCACTTCTATTCAATATTGTACTTGAAGTCTTAGCTGAGCCATAAGACAGAAAGGGACATAGATGGATTCAATCCTCAAGGAAGAAGTCAATTATCTCTATTTGCAGATGACATGATTTTATACCTGAGTGATCCAAAAACTCCACCAGGAAGCTCCTGGAACTAATACAGAAGTTTGGCAGGGTGGCAGATTCAAAATAAATGTACAAAAATCAGTGGCCTTCCTTATATGCCCAGAATGAAAGAAGTAAAAAAGCCCTGAGAGAAATAATCCCATTTACGAGAGCCTCTAAAAAATGAAATACCTTGGTATATACCTAATAAAGGAAGTAAGAGGCCTTTATAATGAAAACTTTAAAACCTAAAAAAAATTACAGAAGACACCAGAAGGTGAAAGACCTCCATGTTTCTGGATTGGCAGAATCAACATCGTAAAAATGACCATCCTACCAGAAGGCAATATAACAAATTCACGCTGCTAATAATAAAACCAAGTAAAAATCGCAAAGCAAGTTCTTTTCAAAGAGTTTGACCAAACATCTCAAATTCATAGGGAGGCACTAAGGACCCAGGATAGCAAAAAAACAATCCTGAATAACAAAAACAGGCTGAGGTATCACCATACCAAACCTTAGTCTATATTACAAATCCATAGTTATAAAAACAGCCTGATATTCGCTCCAAAATAGACACACAGATCAATGGATAAGGGTTGAAGACTCAGATATAAGCCCACACAACTACAGCCAGTTGATTTTTGACAAAGGGGCCCAAAAATACCAATGGTAAAAGAACAGCATCTTCAACAAATGGTGCTGGCAAAACTGGATCTCCACATGCAGAAGATTAAAACTGGACCTGTTCTTGTTACTATGTACAAGAATTAATTCCAAATGGATCAAGGACCTCGATATGAGGCCAGAGCCATTAAAAACCATAGTTGAAAGAGTAGGGAACTCCCTCGAGCTGATTGGGCTAGGTCAACAGTTCCTAAACAGAAATCCAATGGCACAGTCACTGCTACCAACTCTCAACAGTTGGGATATGTTGAAATCAAAGAGCTTCGTTCAGATAAAGAGATTGTAACAGGAGCACAAAGGCAACCCACAGAATGGGAGAAAATCTTCACTAACCACATATCCTGATAGAGCTCTACTGTCCTAGAGTGCACAAAGAACTTAGAAAACTAAACACCAAGGAAACAAATTACCCAATTAAAAAATGCACCTTGTCCAGAGGAGAGTCTGGCATGCACATTAAAGGATTCTCTGGGGTTTGGGAGGAGAGGCACTGGGGGATGGAGAGGGAGGTGTGATGGGAGGGGGAGGAGGGGGGTCAGGGGGAGGAGAAGGGAGGGAAGGACCAGTGTACCTATTAAGTTTTTATGAGCAGAAATAATAATAAAAATGTTAAAAAAATGGGCCCTGTAACTTAAAAGAAACGTTACCAGGGATAAAATTAAAATGTTTAACAATATCTTAAAAATGCTTCACATCCTTAGCCATCAGGGAAATGCAAACCAAAACTTCCTGGACCTCATCTCACCCCGGTCAGGATGGCAAAAATCCACAATACAAAACAACAACAAATGCTGGAGAGGATGTGGAGGGAGGGGAATTCTCCTACATTGCTGGTGGGAATGCAGGCTCAAAGAAACACTGGCGAGCTTTCTGGAGATTCTTAAAGAAATTAAGGATTGAAATGCCATATGATCCTGCTATTGCACTTTTGGGAATAAACCCCCATACAGCAAAAATTCACCTTGATAGCACAAGCACAACCATGTTCATAGCAGTACTGTTTACAAGAGCAAACTCATGGAATCAACTCAAATGTCCAACAGTTGATGAGTGGATAAGGAAAAAGTGGTACATCTATACAATGGAGTACTACTCAGCCATCAAAAATGATGAATTAATGGAATGTGTTGGGAAATGGATGGAATTAGAAACAATTATATTGAGTGAAGTATCCCAGACACAGAAAATTAAGCACTGTATGTACTCCCTAATAGGTGGCTCCTAGTACCAAACCCACTTAGAGACACTCAAAGATAAATCTTTGTAATACCTACAATAATTGCAAAGATTATGAACAGGAGGGATGGGGAAGGAAGGGCCACACCAGAAACAAGGAGAGAGGGGACCATGTTACAGCACAGAAAATAGGCTTCCATCAAGGACTGCAAGTAAGTAATGAGACATCTGGTTAAGTTCACTGACTTTCCTTCCTGATCATTTGCAACTGACAGGTTATGATCTTACCAGAAGGGGAGGGCATATAGTCTGACAGATAGAAAGTAACCATTTTGCAAATGGGTGATTGACCCCTTCCTCACTCCAGTTTCCTACATTTATTACATCTACCTTTGATTATACTCTTAACAAGACTCTAGTTTAATAGGTTTTTATCTCTGGCCAGGGGGGTGACATCCAATACCCATCAGGATGGAGTGAAGGGCATTGCAGGAGCAGCAAAAATGGAAAAAAAAAATCAACGAACCATAATCCAGAACATCAGAGACTCACCTGGAACTAGGCCAGCCTAATTTCTCCTTATCCTGAAGCTCAGGGAAATTTGCGGAAGAAGGGGAGGTAAGATTGTAAGAGCACAAGGATAGGAGGAGTAATGATATGCAAGATACTCCACACAAATTAGAGACGAAGCAATCATAATTGGACTTTGCATGCCCTGTGCAATGTCCAACACATTATTGACCCCACAAAGTCTAGCATGGGCTAAAGGCAATAGGATCCTTGGAGGCAAGGAGTTGACAGCCATAGTAGTGTTCCTAAGCTTAAGGGGAACACAGGAAAGGGTTCTGGGAAATGCCACTGGTCCTTGCACCTCATTGGAGAGGAGGACCGAGAGGAGAGTTTGGCATGCACATTAAAGGATGCTCTGGGGATCAGAGGGGGAGGCACTGGGGAATGGGGAGGGAGGGGGGAGAGGAGGGGGAACTGGCGAGTGGGGGGGTGGAGGGAGGTAAGGGAGCGGTGTACCTGTTAAGTTTGTATGAGTGGAAATAACAAAAAAAGGATGAAGCAATATTTCATAAATATCGATATAAAGAAAATGACCCACAATGCTCCAAATTTTCCCACTGGTCTTGATCAGATCCATGCATAGCAGCGTTCACTCATCCTGCGGCCTGTATAAAAGGACATAATGCGTCTTCCTTGTTATCCTTGTTATACTAAGGCAGAGGATCTAAAGGATCTTTAGGAAAATAAATTATGACATATTCAGTAAGTAAAGTTCAGCCTCATGTATTCAACAATATCAAAACAAGTATGGGTGTATAACCAAGGGGGCAGAGTATTTCTCTAGCATGCAGGAAGACCACATGAATTTCCATTACTACATTACATGAGTGTGATAATTCCTTGTTGCACTTCTACTGTCAGGAAATAGAAAAGAAGGACTAGAAGTTCAATATCATTTTTAGCTACTTAAACAGTGCTGGTGTCATCTTGATTGCATAGGATACCAATGTTCACTATTAGCACTACTACTATTAGTAATAATAACCATAATAATAATAGCAAGCATCAATATATGGAAAAGGACTAGTGCTCAAATGTTGAGGTAATTTTTGAAATGACTAATTTTGGTATTTTTTTTAGTTCAGAGTCAAATGACACAATACTGGTAGAAAGCTGCTCATGCATAACAAAATTACCAACAGTTTAAGAGAGTTTGTCTTACTACAGAATGAGATTATTCCTTTTCTTTAATGATTTATGTATGCTATATTTATTTATTTATTTACTTATTTACTTATTATTTGAGAAAGGGAGAGCAAGAGGGAGATGGAAGGAGAGAACTCTCCCATGTTTACCATGAAGTATACAAAAAGTTCATGAGGCAGGCAACTTTCGGAAGTCTTTTATCTCCTTCCACCATGTTGGTTTCTGGGGACCAAACTCAGGTCAGCATGTCTTATCCACTGAGTTAGTGCCATTGGAGTCTCATTGCTGAAGTCCTATCCCACCAAATTTTATTTGAACTCTAAACTTTAATGTCATATTTACAAACGTGTTATTTTAGCCATTGGAAAGAATAGGAACATGCTTTTAGTTTTGATTTTGTATTAATATTGATGAAATGCATACTTCCAAAATTTGGATACCCTTCTTGGAGACATTGCCAAAGTGGTTTGCCATGATTGATCTGTAGATAAAGGCAGAGGAAGAACTAACCATTACCAATTCAGAAAATATGTTACACTCTTAACAAGGAAAAAAGGATGCATGGTATGTGCTTCATAACTGCATCTCAGTAGAGAGTGGAAGAGAAGTTGAAGAAAAGCTGCAAAAAATCGAACCAAAAATGATTCTCAAGGAATGTTTTTTGTTCCTAAGTGAATAGATGTTGAATTTACATATACATATTTTAGAAGATCTGTAGTCAAGAATGTAAGTAAAATATCATAATTGAGTGAGTGAATTCAGGGAATAAATGTTCCCATAGATACTTTGCTTTTCTTTGAAGTGAACTATTTGTCAAGAATAACACCAGAAAACAATCGAAATTGGACCTCTGGAGATTTATGTACCTTGATGTTCGGCTGTGTCATTCTGTGTCATATCTTTTGAAAATTGGAAAGAAACAGGCTTAGAAAGAAAGATAAAAAGATGAGGATGGATGTCACTTCTGAGTGCTTATAGGTAACAAAACCCAACCATTCTATTTTTCTTCCACCAAGCACATCCTTTTTATATGATTTCCCCCTTTGCCACTCTGGACACACACTACAGTGCTATTTTCCCTAGAAGTAATTGTTCGAGCCCCTGCTCGACCTCTCAGTCCATGACATACAGAAGCTTTATCAACAGAGGAAACCCCAGACTCTTGAAAGTCAACAAAACAAGCATTTAAAAGGCTGGAGAGATGGCTTAGATGTTAAGACCCTGTCTTGCAAGCAGAAGGTCTTGATTTCAGATCCCAGGTCCCACATAAAATAACACCACCCAGAAATGATGTCAGCTTACACTTCTGGCTCAGTAGGCAAAGCTTAGAGAAATTCCAGATAGAACTTAAAAGAAGGTAGATGTAGTCCAGGATGATTCCCAAAGTCATCCTTGGTTCTCCACAGAGACACTCAGTACCCTCCGACAGCCACACACACTCATACACACATAAAATAAAATAAATTTAAAAACCTGACATTTAAATGGCCTTTGCTGTTTTACTATTCAATTAGTCGGCCTTAATCATTATGTTCCTGACTGTGTGGTAGCTGAGGGCATTCCAGCTAAAAGGCTAGAGACAGCCAAATCCTGATGAGTTTTAAATAGTTGGCAGAAACTCATTTTGCAGGCCAATATTTTGGTGCTAACTGGCAGAGGTTAACTACTCAAATCAACAAGAAAGGAGGCCTAGCTGCCAAGTCTATCATTGGAACCAGGATTTTTAATGGCTCTGTGTGAGGAGCACTTACATATTCTCCATGAGTGAAATACAAACTCAAATAGAAGTTCTGTTCTTGGTGTTAAACCCACATCACTGTCTCTTATTACATGATAAGTATATCGATAAAATGACATGATTATTAAGATTTTAAATACATACTAAATTTCAAACCAAAAATTTTGAAGTGGATAAAGGACTCTGTGAGGCCCCACTTCTACTGGGGAGGAAGAGTCATTTGAATTAGACGTGTATTTGCTGTCCTATGCTCTTGCAATTGGCCGCACAACCCCCTTTCCTCCACACACTACAACTTCACTAACTGGATTCAGTTCAATATTATAAACAGAAGCAAAGATGGGAAGTGCCTGCGTAATGGGTACTGGAGGAAGTTGGAGAGGGAGTGGGTGGTGGGTATGAACAAGTACCTTGTATATATGTATGAAACTGAAAGAATATAAAAACTATCAAAAATCATAAAGCATTCTTTATTGCTACATGTTTTATTGTAGATGGGATGAGTTAGATCACTTCACCTACTTTATTAAAATATTTATATAGTGTGATGGGATGGTCTCAACCCTCATGATCTCAACCCTTTATTCTCTGCTTCTTAGGAAGATTATGTAGTGGGAATTTTTGACATGGGTACCTAGTGCAGTAGTTTCTTGTAGTAGTTTTGCCACATGGAAAAAAAAAAAAACCTTTGGTCAATGGGATGTAAATATTAAAACCCGTGATTCCTTTAAAATACTTCTTTAATTTCAAGAATTTAAAAAGATTTCTTCTATTGATTACTATCTAAAGCCCAGAATCTGTGACTTATACTAATTTCTACATTAGTTCCCACCAAGATAAAGCTGAACTTATTAGAAAATTAGCTTTTTAGCATGATTGGAAATGACTTGCTTCTCAAACCTTGTTATTGTTGAGATCTTTGCTGACTTCTGTGAATTCTCCTGTATTTAAAGTGCTTTGCTTTCATTTCTGTGACATTAAATGCACTTAGTTCTCCTGCTAACTCACATTTGGTTCCTTGTCTATAATCTCCAAATGTCAGTGTTCCTCAAGGGACTACTAAAATCTCTGTTAAATTATCATTCTTAATCTGCCCCACACTATGATTTTACCCAATGCTATCACTTTAAGTGTAACTATGAATAACAGTCCAGACGTATTTCCTAAAAGCTTTCCTGTTAGCAAGTAAATCACTTTGAATACCCCAGAAAATCTTTCAGATGAAGCTCATTAAAATCTACAAATGCATCATATAGATACCCATTCTAATGTTTAGTCTTGTGTGTTTTATCATTACATTCCACTCCATAATTATAAAGAAAAGGAGATACTGAAGTGTTTGTAAATGGAGAATTTTCTAGTGTTTCATATGTAATGTTTTAAAATTTATAATGGAAGAGCATAGCAAAAACAGAATCCAGACAAATGTATTTTCACTTTCATTGCAAGGAGATACGATGCTACTTAATAGCAGACATGGTGCATTCAAACACCCAATTATGGATGGTAAAAGATCATTACATATCAATTTAAGAAATAAATTATATGAGAATATGCCAGTTAGATAGACGTGTCAACTTAAGTCTTTAGTACACCTATAAAGAAACATTTTTCTTCTATATTCTAACAAATAAAAGAACACACCACTTAGAACACTTAGAACTGATTAATGGAATGCATTGTCAAATGTGAGCACATGCATTCATGAGTGTCAAGGTGATAAAAGCAATAACCACATTGGGGTGTAATAGATATATTGTAATAATAGACTGGTGATAACTACAGGAGAAATAACTACATTAGTGAAAACTTAGGGATTAAAACTAGACAGTGAAAGTCTAGTGGGTCTCCCCAAGGAAAGGGCCTCAGAGGCCTGAGCCCTTACTAGAGCAGATAATCAGAAGGAAACCCTGGAGCCCACATAAGCAGACAGGCAGGAAAATAAGAGGGGAGACCTGAATTAGTTAAAGGAGAGGAAGATGGGAGAGGAAGGGGAAGTAGGAAGGAGGGAAAGAGGTGAGACAGGGATGTTTGTGAAATTAGGGAAATCTGGTTAAGTTCACAGACTTTCGTTCCTGATCATTTATAATTGATGGAGTATGATCTCACCAGAAGGGGAGGGCATATAGTCTGGCAGATAAAAAGTAACCATTTTGCAAATGGGTGATTGACCCCTCCCTCACTGCGGTTTCCTACTTTTATTACATCTACCTTTGAATGTGCTCTTATAACAAGACTCCAGTTTAACAGCTTTTTGTCTCTGGCCAGGGGGTGATATACCATACTCATCAGGATGAAGTGAAGGACATTGCAGGAGCAGCAAAACTGCAAAAGAAAATCAACAAACCATAATCCAGAACTTCAGAGACTCTATATCAACCACCTGGAACTAGGCCAGCCTAATCTCTCCCCATCCTAAAGCTCAGGGAAATTTGTGGAAGAGGGGGTGGTAAGATTGTAAGAGCACAAGGATGGGAGGAACAATGATATGCAAGATACTCCACACAAGTTAGGGCCGAAGCAATCATAATTGGACTTTGCATGCCCTGCTCAATGTCCAACACACTATTGACCCCACAAAGTCTAGCATTTGCTAAAGGCACCAAGATCCTTGGAGGGAAGGGATTGACAGCCACAGCAGTGTTCCTATGCTTAAGGGGAACACAGGAAAGGAAAGGGTTCAGGAAAATGCCACTGGGTCCTTGTATGTTATCGGAGAGGAGGGCCCAGAGGAGAGTCTGGCATGCACATTAAAGGATTCTCCAGGGATTGGGGGGGGGAGGCACTGGGGGATGGGGAGAGAGAGGTGAGGGGAGGGGGAGCAGGGGGATGGGGGAGGAGGCGGGAGGGAGGAAACTGGTGTACCTATTAATTTTGTATGAGCGGAAATAATAATAAAAATGTTAAAATAAAAAAATTAAAAAAAATAAAAATAAAATGCATTTCCTTTTTTCATTTATTGACTAAGTTCATTTTTTGAACATTTCATGCATGTATCGAATGCATTCTTACTACTCTCTCCTCCTACTGTTTCTTTTTCTCCCATTCCTATTAACATATACTACTCCCTATCAATGCTGTCCCAAGATTCATAACTTTTCATCTTGCTTTGTGAGCCATTGAGTTTAAATAAGGTTATATGTGTCATTATTGGAACTATTAACTTGGGCCTTGTGGGGCTTATGGTAGGAAACAACTAAAAGCAGGACTCCCCTTCTGCCTAACTCTATCAGTAATAGATAATCCTGCAGTGAAGAATGGACCACATGATCTCTCCTATATTGTGTTTTCTAAGTCCTGATACGAACAAGTAATGCTTTCACTGTATGTAGAGAATTTATCAGAAATGTACCTGTTAAAGTTGTATGAATAGAAAGAAAAAAAAGAAATGCAGTCCAAATAAAACATCATGCAATAACATTACCATTAATTACCATTGCAGAATAAAATTACCAACTCTCTGATGAACAAAAATGCAAGAACAATGTGTGCAAAAAAGTGTAAGTTTCACTTTCTGTCATGGGAGATGGATGCTGATGAGTGATTCCACAGACTCCACTAATGGGAGTGAAGTCAAAAGCAAGGTCAAGTCTGAGCATAACAGATATCACTCAAATAAATAAGGCAATGTTGTCTGGAGATATAGCTTCATTATTGGCAATGCTTGCCTTTGGCCTTGAATTCAATCAATATTCCCATGTAAAGCACATATGGTGTCTAAAAGTTTAATCTGATCACTCAGCAATGTCAGAAGTTCGAGAAGTTATACTCAGCTACAATGTGCGATCAGATTAGGGTACCTAAGACTCCGTCTTGAAAAATGCAAACAAGCCTGGAGATATGGCTCAGGCATCAAGACTGCCTAGCAAGCAGAAAGTCTCCTGTAAACACCCAGGTAGAAACATCAGCAGCCTGTACTTCTGGCCTTGGTTCGCAGAGCCTGGGAAATTCCAGAGAGAAGTAAAAGGAAGTAGAAGCAAACCAGGATAGTTCCCAAAGTCACCTTTAGTCCTCCATAGGGTCATACAGTGCCCTCTGACACACACACACACACACACACACACACATGCACACGCACACACACACACGCACACACACCCACACAAATTAATTCATTTAAAAAGACATAAATGAAATATAACAATAATAAATGAAGGAGGCCTATTATCTCTGCTGTAACATGGTCCCCTCTCTCCTTGTTTTTGGTGTGGCCCTCCTTCCCCATCCCTCCTGTTCATAATCTTAGCAATTACTGTAGGTATTACAGAGGTTTATCTTTGAGTGTCTCTAAGTGGGTTTGGTACTAGGAGCCACCTATTAGGGAGTACATATGGTGCATAATTTTCTAGGTCTGGGATACTTCACTCAATATAATTGTTTCTAATTCCATCCATTTCCCGGCAAATTTCATTAATTCATCATTTTTAATGGCTGAGTAGTATTCCATTGTATAGATGTACCACTGTTTCCTTATCCACTCATCAACTGTTGGACATCTGAGTTGATTCCATGAGTTTGCTATTGTAAACAGTGCTGCTATGAATATGGTCATGCTTTTGCTATCAAGGAGAATTTTTGCTGTATGGGGCATTATTACCAAAAGTGGAATAGCAGGGTCATATGGCATTTCAATCTTTAGTTTCCTTAAGAATCTCCAGACAGCTCGCCAGAGTGGCTGTATGAGCCTGCATTCCCACCAGCAATGTAGGAGAGTTCCCCACTCTCCGCATCCTCTCCAGCATTTGTTGTTGTTTGTATTGTGGATTTTTGCCATCCTGACCAGGGTGAGATGATATCTCAGGGAAGTTTTGATTTGCATTTCCCTGATGGCTAAGGATGTGGAGCATTTTTTAAGATATTTGTTAAACATTTTAATTTCATCCCTGGTAAATTTTCTTTTAAGTTCCAGGGCCCATTTTTAATTGGGCCATTTGTTTCCTTAGTGTTTAGTTTTCTAAGTTCTTTGTGCACTCTGGATAATAGAGCTCTATCAGATATGTGGTTAGTGAAGATTTTCTCCCATTCTCTGGGTTGCCTTTGAGCTCATGTTACAATGTCTTTATCTGAAAAAAACTCTCTAATTTCACCAGATCCCAACTGTTGAGATTTGGTAGCAGTGACTGGGCTATTAGGAACTGTTGGCGTAGCCCAATCTGGTTAAGTTCACAGACTTTCCTTCCTGATCATGTACAACTGAGGGGGTATGATCTTACCAGAAGGGGAGGGTGTACAGTCTGGCAGATAGAAAGTAACCATTTCGCAGATGGGTGATTGACCCCCTCCCTCACCGCGGTTTCCTACTTTTATTACATCTACCTTTGAATATACTCTTATAACAAGACTTTAATTGAACAGGTTTTTATCTCTGGCCAGGGGTGACATCCAATACCCATCAGGGTGGAGCCAAGGGCATTGCAGGAGCAGCAAAACTGAAAAAAAAATCAACGAACCATAATCCAGAACTTCAGAGACTCTATATCAACCACCTGGAACTAGGCTAGCCTAATCTCTACCCATCCTGAAGTTCAGGGAAATTTGCGGAAGAGGGGGTGGTAAGATTGTAAGAGCACAAGGATGGGAGGAGCAATGATATGCAAGATACTCCAGAGAAGTTAGGGCTGAAGCAATCATATTTGGACTTTACATGCCCTGCGCAATGTCCAACACACTATTGACCTCACAAAGTCTAGCATTTGGTAAAGGCACTAAGATCCTGGGAGGCAAGGGATTGACAGCCACAGTAGTGTTCCTATGCTTAATGATAACACAGGAAAATGTTCTGGGAAATGCCACTGGGTCCTTGTACATCATCAGAGAGGAGGACCCAGAGGAGAGTCTGGCATGCACATTGAAGGATGCTCCAGTTATGGGAGGGGGAGGCACTAGGGGATGGAGAGGGGTACAGGAGTACAGGGGGTTGGAGGGAGGGAGGCCCGGTGTACCTTTTAAGTTTGTATGAGTGGAAATAAAAAAATAATAAATGAAGTAAAAGAGGGAAACGATATTTACTAATGAAGACACTGGCAATAAGAAATCACTTATTAGTCTTATGAAATGCAGCACTAACCTACAGATGACAGAAATAGTGTGGCTCCATCCACATAGAAATTGATGTGAATTATATTGTTCTTTATTCTAAATGAGAAGAAAGAATGCCTACACTGAGTTGAAACCTTTAAAAAATTATTGAGCTGAAATTCAAAGTAACTTTGTTGTATTTTGTAAATGGTGAAATCATCCAATGTGAGAAACTTCAGCCCCATGGAGAGAAAAATATAGAAATGAAAAATTAAATAAGAAATCATATAATAAAAATCCTATTTAAACCCAAACAACCACTTAATTAATCAGCAAGACTACAACGACCATGATATTCAACCTGCAGTAAAGCCACTGACAGCTGACATTTTGATATGATGACCTGATGATATTGATGAGTAGTAATATATTGGACTCCTCTGATGAAATGTGTCTGTTGAAAGGAGACTTCTCCATTCATATCTCATCGACTGTCTGCTGATATTTATTGCATATTCTTTACTTAATCAGCTCACAGATCTAATCATGTTGGCACATTTCACTGTCAGCAGAGCTGAGAGTGTATTTGGAACCTCACATAATCTACAGTGTTTCATTTCCTTCAAGACCTCATTCCATGTGACTTATATGGATTTACTGAGACACTTTCTCTTTTCTCTTACTGGGAATTTTTCTTTTACAAACATAACAGTGTGTGTCATTGCTTTAAACCTATCCCCAATCACCTTTCCCCTCTCACATCCTCTTCATCCTCCTTTCTCTCCCACCCTCCCCTCCCCTCTTTAACACAGCCATGTCTCTCCCAGCCTCTTGTCACTCAGCATGTGTATATCAAAGAGATCCCTTTGGAGTGTCTATGTTGGTAAGGGGAGACTGTTTCTCTTGGTAACCTACTTTCAGCAGCTCTTTTCAAAATTGCTCCCACCTAGGGTAAATTAACCTTTATCACTCATTGATGATTCTGCTCATTGCATTTCATTACACACTTCTGTAAGGAATAACAGTAGAGGGATACAACTGTACAGAGTAAACAGCCACTGTAACCTTAGTGCTTGACACTACAAGCCAGATTCGGAATTTCAGAACAACAACAACAGCAAAAACAACAACAACAACAACCAATGTGGAACTTCTATTAATTGCACCGAAGTAGGCAAGGAACATCAGCAATTGATGAAGTCCTGGGCCAACAATGAAGCCAAAAGTTAGGAGACAATAGATGTACCCACTGCATGATGTCACCATGGATAGATTTGTTTGGGTAGTACCAGTGTATTGTAGAGAGTTATCAGCACGGACTTTTAAAAAAGGAGAGAAACTAAGTCTTACATAGAATAAAATAAATTGAGATTAATAGACTTTTCATCACTGGGGAACTGGAGGAGGGAGAATGCAAATTACAATAAGATTCCATAATAAGTGAAATATGTACTTATGGACAAGGAAAGTCCTAGTGCTCTACAGTGAGATAACTGGACTACATAGTGGCTTGTTATGTGTTCTATAAAGAATTGAAACAAAGGAATTCATCATTTCCAACACAATGAAATGACTGATGTTTGAAGAGAAGGAAATGATCACTCCAAATTAAATACATTTTTGAATGATTGTGCACAATCAATACATACAATTTTGCATGAATTTTTTTCATACAATTTAAAAGTTATACACTAGACTACTACCTACAAAAAGGAACTAGAGAATTCCACCAGGAAGCTCCTGGAACTAATTGAGAAGTTCAGCAGGGTGGCAGGATACAAAATACACGTGCAAAAATCAGAGGCCTTCCTATATGCCCAGAATGAAAGAAGTGAAAAAGCCTTGAGAGAAACAATCCCATTTACTATAGCCCCTAAAAAAATGAAATACCTAGGTATAAACCTAACCAAGGAGGTAAAAGACCTTTACAATGAAAACTTTGAAACCCTAAAGAAACAAATAGCAGAAGACACCAGAAGGTGGAAAGACCGCCCTTGTTCCTGGATTGGCAGAATCAACATCGTAAAAATGACCATCCTACCAAAGGCAATATACAGATTCAATGCTATACCAATTAAAATCCCAAAGCAATTCTTCAAAGAAGTTGACCAAACAATCTCAAAGTTCATATGGAGGCACAAAAGACCCAGGACAGCAAAGAAAATCCTGAGTAACAAAAACACTGCTGGAGGTATTACCATACCAAACCTATGTCTATACTACAAATCCATAGTTATAAAAACAGCCTGGTACTGGCTCCAAAATAGACATACAGATCAATGGATAAGGGTTGAAGACCCAGATATAAGCCCACAAAATTACAGCCATTTGGTCTTTGACAAAGGGGCCCAAAGAATCCAATGGAAAAAGAACAGCATCTTCAACAAATGGTGCTGGCAAAACTGGATCTCCACATGCAGAAGATTAAAGCTGGACCCGTACTTGTCACCATGTACAAGACTTAATTCCAAATGGATCAAGGACCTTGATATCAGGCCAGAGACTATAAAAACCATAGTTGAAAGGATAGGGAACTCCCTCAAGCTGATTGGGCTAGGCCAACCTTTCCTAAACAGACATCCAATGCACAGTCACTGCTACCAACTCTCAACAGTTGGGATCTTGTGAAATTAAAGAGCTTCTGTTCAGATAAAGAGATTGTAACATGAGCTCAAAGGCAACCCAGAGAATGGGAGAAAATCTTCACTAACCACCTATCTGATAGACCTCTACAGTCCAGAGTGCACAAAGAACTTAGAAAACTAAACACCAAGGAAACCAATGGCCCAATTAAAAAATGGGCCCTGCAACTTAAAAGAAATTTTACCAGGGATGAAATTAAAATGTCTAACAAATATCTTAAAAAATGCTCTACTTCTTTAGCCATCAGGGAAAGGCAAATCAAAACTTTCCTGAGATATCATCTCACCCCGGTCAGGATGGTAAAAATCCACAATACAAACAACAACAAATGCTGGAGAGGATCTGGAGAGAGGGGACCTCTCCTACATTGCTGGTGGGAATGCAGGCTCATACAGCCACTCTGTCAAGCGATCTGGAGATTCTTAAAGAAATTAAAGATTGAAATGCCATATGACCCTGCTATTCCACTTTTGGGAATAGCTCCCCATACAGCAGATGTTCACCTTGATAGCACAAGCACGAGTATGTTCATAGCAGCACTGTTTACAATAGCAAAGTCATGGAATCAACCCAAATGTCCAACAGTTAACGAGTGGATAAGGAAACAGTGGTACATCTATACAATGGAGTACTACTCAGCTATCAAAAATGATGAATTACTGGAATTTGCCGGGAAATGGATGTCATTAGAAACAATTATATTAAGTGAAGTATCCCATACCCAGAAAATTAAGCACCATATGTGCTCCCTAATAGGTGGCTCCTAGTACCAAACCTACCCAGCCCACATTGAGACACTCATAGGTAAATCTATGTATTACCTACAGTAATTGCAAGGATTATGAACAGGAGGGATGGGGTTGGAGGGCCACACCAGAAACAAGGAGAGAAGTGACCATGTTACAGCAGAGAAAATAGGCATCCATCAAGGATTGCAAGGGGTGACATACAGTGCCCAGCAGGATGGAGTGAAGGGCATTGCAGGAGCAGCAAAACTGCAAAAGAAAATCAACAAACCACAATCCAGAACTTCAGAGACTCTATATCAACCACCTAGAACTAGGCTAGACTAATCTCTCCCCATCCTGAAGCTCAGGGAAATTTGTGGAAGAGGGGATGGTAAGAGTGTAAGAGCAAAAGATGGGAGGAGCAATGATTTGCAAGATACTCCACACAAGTTAGGGCCGAAGCAATCATAATTGGACTTTGCATGCCCTGCAGTATGTCCAACACACTATTGACCTCACAAAGTCTAGCATCTGCTAAGGGCACCAAGATCCTTGGAGGCAAGGGATTGACAGCCACAGTAGTGTTCCTATGCTTAAGGTGAACACAGGAACGGGTTCAGGGAAACGTCACTGGGTCCTTATACGTCATCGGAGAGGAGGGCCCAGAGGAGAGTCAGGGATGCACATTAAAGGACTCTCTGGGAATTGGGGCAGGAGGCACTGGGGGATGTGGAGAGAGGGGTGAGGGGAGTGGTAGCAGGGGTTTCGGGGGGGGGTGGGAGGAGGAGGGAAGGAGGGAACCGGTGTACCTATTAAGTTTGTATGAGCGGAAATAATAATAAAAAATGTTAAAAAAAAAGAAGGAACTAGAGGAATGAAAGATTGTTTTCTCAGAAGAATAAAAGAACTTTGAAAACACACAGATATCATATATGAACATTCATCAGTTACTTTTAGATTGGGACACACATCTGGATGAAGAAGATATCCCATTGTCTATAGAGTGAAAGAGAAGTCACCAAGTGTTGCAGAAGGGGATTGTGCTGTGCATCAACCCTCTAGACTGTGAAGTGTTGATGGCGTGGACTATTATTACAGTCACCCCACAAGATCTTCCCAGGCATGGGTCTCATAAGCTACAGTAAGCGTTGGTGATTCCAACCACTGTAAAAACAGCAAATATAGAATCTAATGAGCAAAACTTTTCCACATTAAGCTTTCCTCCAATCCAAAGCTATAGGCAAAGTGTGATATTACGTACGCCATTGGCAAAGGAAGTGTCTCAAAGGGGTCTGATGCACTGTCAAAGCAGAGGAAACATGTTTAACTGTGCACTGGCAGCAAAAAGATATGGAGCCGCACAAAGGAAGATAATTGGTGTTACTAAGGTTGCGGTTACTCCTGAAAACGTAATATGATAAAAGGTTACATTTATTATCTTTAATGACCTGATTAGGTTGAAAACTAATAATGCTAATGTCAATGTTAATCAAAGTGTATCTTCCTTAGGCCATAATGAAATGAAAGAATAATTGATGAACTCACTTAGTGTCAAATGAGTATTCAATTAAAATGTGTGTATCATTTGTACATTTGGAATGAGAAATCTTATTAGCTATTATTTTGGATGAAAATGGGAAATATTCATAAAAATTAGATATTAAATGGTATTAACTTGTGCAAAACATATTGCTTAGCAATATTGCATAATTGCTAAAAGAAATGTAGACTTTATTCCATCTTCTTTTCCTTTTATTGAATATTGCATATTACATGGCTTGACCTACTAACTCTTTAACTTTGGCTCTTTTCTTTCCCTTCCCTTTCTGTACTTCCTAATCCCTATTCCTTGAGACAAAGATCTCCCTTTTCTCTCTCAAACAAATGCAAACACATTTTTGTTAATATCTGTTTGTATAGTTAGAAAGTGTTAAAATAATGTGCCATCTTTTATAAGACAAACGAATAAAACTCAGAGACATGGTTGCTCAATATTAAATTTCTACTCAGTTGAAATTGGGTTTCAGTATAAGTGGATCATAAGACAGAACTGTTTGCATTGGCATCTTTCTCTGCCTACTTTCAAGCCATAATCACATCATACTATTTATTCAGTATGAGGGCCACAAGTACAGGAGCAATTTTGTAAATTCTTATTTGGTTTTATATCAGGAGGATTTTTCTTTCATGGTCTTAATCCAGGCATATGGTTGGCATACAATGATCGACTCTAGCTTCATTTCATCATGCACAGCAATATCACTTGATATCTTATTCAATTTCCCGTTCACACCTTCTACTTCATATTAGTAACATCCATCATTTATTTCAATGTATTATCATTGCTGCATTAATTTTATGAAATGCATTACAGTTTTGTTTAGGATCGCAGATGACATAATAAAATATTGACAGAAAGCAAATTTATTTTCATAATTTTGACAGAAGATGATTTAAATAATAAGATATACCTTTCACAATGAAAATAATTGATAACTTTTGCTTCATTAACAGTAAAAATCTATTCTAAACTAAAATATTAACAGAAAAAAGAAAGATCTGGCACAATTAAAGAAAAATACCCTAGCATATTTACTAAAAATTCTTATTAATCAAATATTTAAAGAATTTCTATAAATCCATGTGATAAACAACTAAGTAATAAAATAAACACTATAATTCATCAGACATAGCAAATCAGAATAGAGGCAAATGGTAAATAAATTTTATTGTAGTAAATCTATCAGTTTCGTCAATCTAAAAAATCTTTGAAGTTAACAACATATCAAGACAATTTTTTTTCTAGACTAGACTAAGCAGTGTTTTTTTTAAGTATTTTTATTATTTATTCAATTGTGTGTGTATGTGTGTGTATGTATGCGTATGTGTAAGTATGCGTGTGTGTGTGTATGTGTGTGTAGAACCACGGATGAATTCGAGAACCACCATGGACTGCCTCCACCTCCTCCTTGTTTACTCTGCCCTGGGATTCACAGGCTCCGCCCTACCAGGACCAGAAACGCAGGCTGCCCCTGCTTCCGCCTGGCGTCTGTATGTGTGGTCTAGGATCCGAACTCAGGACCTTCCGCCTGCATGGCAGAGGCTTAACCCCTGAGCCACCTCTCCAGCCCCCTAAGCAGTGTTTTTGAATGGTCTATTGAAACAAAATGTTGAAGACCCTGTTGTGACCAAAAACTCTTTGTAGTGAAGTATTCTGTAGTGAAGTGTTGACTTTATGTAGCCAGGTTAAAATAAAATTATAACCTAACTATGTAGTAAAATTAATTCTAATCATTCTGCAACCCTATAAATTTGATTCCTGACTGTAAAAGTGTACTTAAATTCTGTGCTAAAAATTGTGTCTCTGAATATTCTCAGCAGTATTTATTGTGATAAATACACAAAAACTGGTCAGATACAAATTTTCATAAAGAGATAATGATGAAAACATGTATGATTATAGCTAAGGGGATAAACTTCCACATTTCTACTTTAAACCAAGTTTTATTAGGTTAATGATGTACAATATTCTTGATTATTTTAAAGAGTATGGATGTAAGTTCTTCTCATTAAAAAATGATAGTTTTGTTAATTACTTATGTAGCCATATTACTATATATTTTGTATTATGTGCACATAATACTTATACATATATTATGTATGTATATTCATAAATACTAACTTTTATATAATTTAAACATAAACTTATCATTTTCAAAACAAAAATAACAGATGTAGCATGAACTGAAAATGAATGTCATAATCCCAACTCCCCCAAACAAGTTGAAGTATTGATGTTTAAATATAGTGGTTGATAGCTGGGGAGATGAGTCAGTGATTTAAAGACTTTGCAAGGTCAACCTTTTATCTTATTTATCCATTCCTTTTTAAACTTACATAATCCTTTGCTCTGAATGTATTAAACAAAGTACAAACTAACAAAGCCTAGTTGGATGTGAATAATTCATGTAAAGTACTTTTAAAAAATCAGAAGGGTCCATTTTTAGGAAGGTGACCAGAAACTTTAAAGAAATTTTTTTCTATTGCCTTGATAAGCAAAGATAATGAGTAGTGAAGCATTTACCAAGGTTCATATGCTAATATCTTGGTGTTCAATGTGTTGCTATTGAAAGCCACTGTGGAATGTTAAGAGGTGGGAACTTAGTGAGAAATCTTTCATTTTTCTGGGCTTTTCTACAAAGGAAAATATAATACTTTATCTTCTTTTTCTCTTATTTCTGTGGCTTGTAATATAAATGGTTTTGTATTATCATATTTCTGAAATATCTTGTTTATATAATATGAACACAATAAGCTCATAGCAGTAAGATCCATTGGTCAAAACCATGAAAAACTTCCAAAATGTTAGCCCAAACACCTCTCCACTTTGTGGGTTCATTCTCTCAGGTGTATCCCGACACAATGCCAATTAGTAATTAGTAAAATGTTCATTATATTCAGCTCAGGAGTTGGAAGTTAAGGTCATACATAAGGAAGAAAATGCAAATAGAGAAATTTTAGTCAAATTAATATACAAGATTTGTATTTTTCATCGTGGAAATGCAATATTATTGTGTATTTAATACATATGATTATGCCTGAAAGTTTAAAAGAATCACTTTTGTCAAAGACATGCTGGTGAGGAATTGTGTGCAGAAGGGTTGTTTAAGCAATGATAGGCTCAACTGGAGATCTGAAAGATAAAATCTTTGTCCCCCCTCTGCAACTGAAAGAAGGTGGAAATACTTTGTACAGAATGATCTACCATCATATGGATGCTAATGACGGCTCAGAGGGTTTGGTATGGTGGGACAAGGCAGGCCAGTAGAGTTAAAATACTTTGGTTTGAATACTAATATAAGAGAGGAGTAAAACAGACCTCCTTAAATCCTTGATGCAGATTACAGATCAGGGTTTGACTACTAAGTCCCAATGTGTATATGCTATATATGTTCATTTGAAAAGTGATGTTGCCTGGGACTCTTTAGAACAAATGAATGACTAGATTCTTTATTCAAATGATATGATTTCTGTATATACTTAAGGATAAGAGATTACAAGATAATATTTATAAATTCATTACAATAAAAACGATAACTTCTAGTGAAAACATTTATGCTTATTTTGCTGATGTTCTGCTGAATTCTAATTTCTTGAAAATCACACTTACTTTTATAATTAAATCCCATTTTTCTTATAACTAGAAAAATGGTCACCTTATAGAAAGTTGTCTCAATACACAATGTTTTTCATCTGATTTTTCTTTGTTTATTCTTCACACACTTACTGGACAAAGGCCTGAGTTAAATAGAATTAAAGGGAGACCTCAGGATGGGTACATTTCTGGTTCGTGTATCACCAACATGTAAAAACACCACCAGGAAGTATCACAAGTGATCACTAAAGTGCCCTGGGGCCCCCAGAAGCAAGGAAAATGATAAATTCACATGGGTTTCTAGTGGTGAACTTGAAATGACTGGTTATAGTCATATTTTCCTCAGCAGCTTAATATGATGAGTTGGGAACTTATAAATTTTACAAAATAAATGCGTTTCAATGTTCTGAGAGTTTGAAACTCACTTACCTAGAAGATAGAAATGTGTGCAATCGTTCATGAATTCTATCATTAATGAAACACACTGAGAATATTTTTAACTGCATACCATCTACAGAGACTCAGGCAATTTTGTCTAATCCTGCAGCCTCACAATCTTCAATGATGAAATCAAGAATATTCATGACTGGTAGAAAATCAAATTCTGTGATGCAGCCCAATTACTGTAACATCATAGCAAACAGGCAAAAGTCCAAGAAGTTTTCTTGCTTCTATGACAACCAAATATGAAAATCTCTCATTTCTGGACAGATTAAAGAAACCAACTGGCTTCATAGATGAAGTTCAGAAAATTTTAATCATGACTGAAAAATCTATTTTAAAAGTACTTCCTGCTCAAACATAAAATACATTTTTATACTTGTCTTTATAGGATAATATAAAGAAATCAGCATATGTTTATTTAAATTCCTACAAAAATTCTAATAAAGGAACTGTATTAATTTCTCATATTTCATATGATTGTAGGGCATTGTCTTTCATCTTCAGATGTCAAAAAAATAAAGGATATTTCATAAAAAGTATACATATATCTATTAGAGGAACTTGAGCGTGGGTAGTCATTAAATTCATCTTAAAAACTATGATTTGTATAACACACTGATGCTGTAGATATACATTCATATGTATTTTAATCTAGTGTCATGCAGAGATGGAAATGATATTCCAGTTGAAATTGTCATTCACATGGACCCCTCTCTTTTATTTGTACTAAATCATTTTCTTCCTGGACCTGTCATGGTCAGATGTTTTCAATCCCATACATAGGAACTAATGCAGCGCCAAGACTTTCTCTCTAAGCTGTACTATAGCACATTTCTACTCTGGCAATATTCCCAAGGCACTTGGAAGATGTAAGCTTTTCATTTAATTAATGAGACTCAATTATTTTTTTAAATTACTTAAGCCTTTATGGCCAATGCTAACTTGACATATTTTAAAAAGTGTTAGTATGCAATTATTTGTTATTGATTGGCACCCATGATCAGTCTAGCAACCCATGCACATTCATGGAAGACACCAAAAGGAAAACAATACACTTTTAACTATGTGAGGGATAACAGTTCTCTGTATAATGTAAATGCAATGAGTTTATAATGCTAATAGTTCCCTTTCCTTAATTATTGAGTTGAACAAAATGGAAAGCTACAGCAGTTTTATTACTTAAAAATAAAATCCCATATAGTTCATCCCAATGTTATTCTTTATGGTATTTTGCATGTGGGTGTTCTGAACAGGCATTGTGATACGTGTTTGTGTTGCATTTCTTGTTGAGTGCCAAACTTGTACTTTCATCTGACTTGCACATAATTTATTATCCTTGTACTATCTGTTTAAGTGAGAGGAGTCCCACCCTTTTTTCATTACTATGTGGCTGCAAACTACCTTCAAGTCAATGAGACTGAATTAGGGGCTATAAATGTTCATTGAACTTCAGATCATTATATTTGGCCCCATGAATATACAAAAGTAAAAGTAAATATTCTATTTTTCTAAATATTACTGGTCAGTTATGAATAAAATCTAAAAGAAACATTCTGGTATGTATGTATTTAGATGAGTTTGTTGACTGCATCTTTTCTTACAGTTAAGAGACATTATACTAACTGCCTACATAGCACCATGTGAAGTTCTTACTCTTTAGAAAACTGGAAAATGTCATTGCTTTCTCAGTTTTCAGTCATCACAAGGAATTTTTCCACATCACCTGTTATATTCAAGCTTCTTCTTGCCTTCCAATTGAGACAGTATTAGCAAGGACAGAATTAACCTGTGCCATAACTAGAACCTTTGCTTAGTGTCTATAGCTCTGTATTCTCTCATGCATCCCTTTCAAGCAATTGACTATGAGAGATATCAGCAAATTTGTGTCATCTGCAATACTAACTTTGTCTTGGTTTTTACAACAATTGATTGATCTTCTTATTTATCAAATTTTCTCATGTTGATTCCATGTGTACATCAGCTGCTCATATCAATGACATCTTGCAAAATCCATGCCTCAGAAGTACTCCCAATTCCAGGAACCTATTATACGTGACTTTTACCCATGAATACAGGAATACAGGCAGCTCCCATGGGTCACATCTGATTTAGTAGCAGAAGTCTGGTGCCTTCAGAATGTAGTTTGTTCTCTTTGGTGCACTTGATAAAGCCACACTGCTATACAGTGTGGGTTCTAGAAGGATGCTTTCCCAGGAGTACATATGTGATACACAAAAGGACTGTGTATATTAGGCTATCATTTTTTTCTTTGTGGGAACAAAAGATATGAGATTGAACTATCGTCTACATTATTGAAACATTATGAATAGATTAAAGACAAAATTTAAAAGCTTTAGAATTGACAGATGTTATGAAGGGACTTTCACCCACTCCATAACACATGAACACTCCAAATCAAAGTAGCTTTCAACAGAGTTACACTTCCCTAGAATATGCTATTTTTGAATATGTGGGACAGGATAGTTCTATTAAACTTCAGTAAAAAGGCTTCAAGACCACATCGCCTGCAGACTTACACATCTGGTGGTCGATATGATAGTAAACTGGGTGTGAATCCTCTGTGAGAATCAATTGGAACCTCTTCTATGCGTGATTGGTTGGTTGATTGAAAAAAAAATGGACGCTTTAAGGGAAAAAGAATCCACAGTGTCAACTCAGTGGGTAAAGTACTTCTTGCAAACCTAGGGACATGAGAGCAAATCCCAGAAGCCTGTAATATGAGGGAAATTTTTTTTAAAAAATGGATTTCTGAAAGTTGACTTGTGTCTATCATGGTATGTGCTTCTGAAATATTGTGCCTTCATTTCCATCTAATTCCAGCAATTACAAAATTGACCCTAATTTCTTCAGTTAGTAATTCAAGGGTGTATATTTTTTGCCTCCGAGTATTTGCATGGTTTCTGGAACTTTTCTTGTTTGACATTGCTTTATATTTCCATTGTGATTTGAAGTAGGGGTATTATTTATTTTGCATTGTTAAATAAAATTAGCAAGAAAACCTGTTTTTGATTAGATTAGAACATAGTTTAGAGAGGATATAATTTAGAGGGTTGGTAGCAGAAATGTAGAGCCCACATCTGTTTGACTTTCTGTCTATAATAACTCTGTGTTGTGTGACTTGAATTTCAGTTTGGATGACTTGCATATTGGTAAGAGAAGAATACTAATATCAGAAAATGTTAGAACATTACTTTCTTTTTTTTTGGTACCTCAGAATTTATTCAGCAATGTCAAAGTCACAGCTTCGCTTTATCACTCTGGATTCACAAAATTGCATCAGAGGAAGATATATGCCTGAGTGTGATTGCTCCCAGACACGCATTTTTCTTCAACCAAGCATCTTAAATAAGACTAAAAAGGAAACGTGTATTCTTGTGGTTTTGGTAGCTCCCTTCCAAAATGACTTCCCATCAACCGTCATGCCAAACCTGTGAAACAGTAATATATCCCAACCCTCGGCATTTTCTCTCTGGCATCAAAAGTTCATATTATTCTGTGGCAAAGCAAGTTTGACAAGCTGTTTTGCATTGTAGAACATTACTTTCTAACAATTTATGCTCATTTGTGTTTGCTTTATAGAGCTGTGAGCCTCAAAGACTAGTGGACCTATATTTCCAGTTGTTATAATTTGTCGATTTATTGTTCCTGCTATTAAGATAAGGAAACTTTCATTATTTCTTCAATCTAACTCTGGTATCAAGTACAATTTATCCTATGTCAAAATGGCTATATCAATTTATCTTAAGTGCTACTTTAATTAATAAGTTCCATTTCCATTTTTGTACTTCAAGTCTGTGGATATTCTTATAAGTGTAAGTATTTCTTGTCATGAACCTTCAACTGGAGAAATAACACCATGTACATGAGCCTGTAGCTGAGAAGGATTGCTATATCTTCAAAGTTCTTTAGTAGTTTTTCAGGTTGGGTTGATCAGGTGGGAGTGCAGGCTCATACAGCCACTCTGGCGAGCCATCTGGTGATTCTTAAAAATGTTAAAGATTGAAATGCCATTTGACCCAGTTATTCCACTTTTGGGAATAACCAATCATATAGCGAAAATTCACCTCAAAAGCACAAGCACGACCATGTTCATAGCAGCACTGTGTACAATAGCAAAGCCATGGAATCAGCCCAAATGCTGAACAGTTGACGAGTAGATAAGGAAAATGTGGTACATTTATAAAATGGAATACTACTCAGCCATCAAAAATGATGAATTAATGAAATTTTCCGCGAAATGGATGGAATTAGAAACAATTATATTGAATGAAGTATCCCAGACACAGAAAATTAAGCGCCTTATGTACTCCCTAATAGGTGGATGCTAGTACCAAACCCACTTAGTGACACACTCAAAGACACTTGTTTTATCTTAACACCTTATTCTACCCCATAGATTTGTAGGTTAGGTCTTATTTTTATATGTCAGAGTTCTTGGATGTTATGTTCTTGCTCATTCTTCTTCCTTATCAACATCTGAATATAATATTGTCTTGATCTTATGTGCTGAATTTCATTTGTTTTCTTCTCCTTGGCCTTTCTTCTCTGTTTTGAAGCATTACACTGTTTGTATTTGATTAGTTGCCTCTTTCATTTCCAATAGATCTGTTTGGTTCTTCTACACAATATCAATTCTTTGATTGACATTTTCTCTAATTTCTAAATATTTCAACCCCACTAGTGACCTTCTTCTCCACCTTATGAACTTTTCTATAAGGTCCTGTATGTTGTTTTCTGTTTTGATTTGCCCATGCTGATTTTCTTGATAAAATAACCTATGTGGGCACAGAACAATTTTTATTATTATTTCCGCTCATACAAACTTAACAGGTACACTGGTCTTCTCCCTCCCTCCACCTCGGAGCCCCCGACCTTCCTGCTCCCCCTACCCCCTCCCCTCTCCCCTCCCTCCCCAGTGCCTCCCCCCCAATCCCCAGAGCATTCTTCACTGTGCATGCCAAACTCTCCTCTGGGTCCTCCTCTCCAACGAGGTGCAAGGACCCAGGGGCATTTCCTAGAACCCTTTCATGTGTTCCCCTTAAGCTTAGGAACACTACTGTGACTGTCAGTCTCTCGCCTCCAAGGATCCTAGTGTCTTTAGTCCATGCTGAACTTTCTGAGGTCAATAGTGTGTTGGACATAACACAGGTTATGCAAAGTCCTATTACGATTGCTTTGGCCCTAACTTGTGTGGAGTATCTTGCATATCATTACTCTTCCCATTCTTGTGCTTACAATGTTACCGCCCCTTCTTCCGCAAATTTCCCTGAGCTTCAGGATGGGGAGAGATTAGGCTGGCCCACTCTCTGATGTTCTGAATTTTTTTTTTTTTTTTTTTTTTTGGTTTTGCTGCTCCTGCAATGCCCTTGGCTCCATCCTGATGGGTATTGGAAGTCACCCCCTGGCCAGAGATAAAAACCTGTTCAATTGGAGTCTTGTTATAAGAGTATATTCAAAGGTAGATGGAATAAAAGTAGGAGACCATGATGAGAGAGGGGTCGATCACCCATTTGCAAAATGGTTACTTTCTGTCAGGCAGCCTATATGCCTTCCCCTTCTGGTGAGATCATGCCCCATCAGTTGCAAATGATCAGGAAGGAAAGTCTGAACTTAACCAGATGTCTCATTACTTACTTGCAGTCCTTGATGGTGGCCTATTTTCTCTACAGCACTGAACAATTTGTAAAGAAGGACTCTGGAAATCTCTTTTTGTCACTCTAGCTTTTGCATTGTCTTTGGTTTTACTTCATCAGAATGAAAGCTTTGGGAGGCGACATACTTGTCAATACTTGGTTTCCCTTTGCTTTCCTTGGCTGGCTTGTGCTTTATGCGTTGGTTGAGATGGAAAAGTCCTCTTTTGTTTTCGCTTTGTTCCACCACGTTGTATTTGTTTTATTTCATTTAACCTTTCTTTGGGTTTATTCTTTACACTTAAGATTTCCACTACTGTGGAGTGTTAGGAAGGGAGCCCGGGGGAAGAGTCAGGTAACAGTATCAGAAACTGATTTTTATATGTCAGTGTTAATAGACAACAATATGTGCCTGTATACTTCAATTACATCCTCATGAAGGTTCAGGAAGTAAGGACTCGTACTATTTGGATAAATATAATATAAAATTTGTAATGCTAAAGGGTGCTCAAAAATTAAGATGTAAATAGAGGAGGCAGATAATGGGGAAATGGGAAGAAAGAGAAAAGTAGGAACTGGGGAAAATATGTGCTTTTGAGAGTTAGACTTTGATGAGACAGTTTTATAAAGTAAGCGCATTTTAAAAAGAGCAGTCAAAATTGCCTTCCTATTCAGGCATGTTTAAAACAAACACAATGAAATTAAAGTGCAAGCATGAAACCTAAAAAAAAATTGAAATAAAGTAAAATTAAAAATATGATTATCATCATTTCAGCATTTCTCCTTTATTGAGGTGATTGTACTTTCCCAAATCTCTGAGCTATCTTTTTTGACTTATTCTGTAGGTGGGGAAACAAGGCTGATACTTATTATGCTGTTAAAAAATTACCCATGAATACTTCCCTTCTGAAACCAATTCTAGCTCATGGATCTTTACTCCAGGTCCACAGCTTGGGGAGTTCCTTAGTACTTTGAATCCCTTGCTGAGTCCTACACATAGTACTCAAAGATCTGATGTGCTGAATGATTGATCAGATTTTCAGTGTTCCTACCCTGAGAATGGGGAGGAGGCTGTGCAGGTATCCACCTTAATGTTCCTGGTCTCATTCCCCAAAGTCTTGGACTATTTTCCTACCAACCTGAATACATACATGATTCTCTATCAGTCTCAGTCGGTTCTTCATTTCCAGGGCTTCCAGGGTACCTAGAAGTGGGGTTGGATTTTCCTGAGTCTGATATCAATTAGTACATATTTTCTACTCTTTCCAATGGAACCATCTTACAACAGACCAGCAACGGTTTTCTGAAGTGTCAACTCAATCGGGATGGGAGGCAGCAAACAAGTGGTAAGTCCTGTCTAAGAATTTGTGTCATGGACCCCACCTAAATCTAAGTGTAGACTTTTTAAACTTAACTTTGAGTATATGATGCATCTTGCAGACCTTCTTGATTCAATAAAAGAGAACAACTTCTACAGCAAGTATAACCTCATGTGGTAAGAAAAGCTTAGGAAGTATAATGTGTGGTCACATGCAGAAGATTATTCTAACCTGTCTATTCCTTACAGCATATGAGAACTCACTTGATTACAGGGTTAAGAATGACCCATTGGAATCCTGTCCCAACCAAAATTACTGTAAACCAAGGAATGATGCTTGTTTTCTACATTTGCATAGAGAAATTGATTGTTCTGCAACCAAGAATATTATGAAAGTTGATAACAGAACCTAATGAGGTCAACTTGAATCAGATGCTCATCTTCAATCAATTACAGAGCCAAGAAGACAGTCAAGGCGACACCTTCAATTTATATCCCTAGAACTAGGAAAGATTATAAAGTGTATAATCTACGAACATGTAAGAGCTAGTTACCTGTCAAATGCAATGCAAGTGTGTCTACTACTTTCATGTCATACTCTCGTATTACACATTGTCGGATCCAGATCAATTTCTATGTGTAACTCTAACAATAGAATAGCGTTCGGTGCTCTCTATTTGTTTAAATGGGAAAATTTTAGTGAGAGCTTGGTCACTCTGTGATACTTCATGTCCTTGAGACATTGACACTTTCACTGGCTGTCGGTGTCTAAATCTAGCTAAGCAATTATGCCTAATTAATTTAAAAATACTTCTATCTTTGGCTAACATTCAGCTGTCTTTTTCTGCTAAGAAGTTTGAAAAGCGTAGGTCCACATTCTCAAAATTAACGAGAAAGCACAAAGCAGTTGGAAAGTCAATGATTCAGTGTACAAATCAGCACATTATGTTTTTTTCTGCAATATATAAAGCTCTGGTCATAAACTTAATTTTGAAGACCTATTCCAATAATCGTGCTTTTTATTGTTCTAACTAAATATTTCCTTCATTATATCATATGAACACTCATGTGTTCCCCTCATCTACTTAAATGATTGCACAATTATTGCCCAAAATTTACAAGTAAAAAGAATAGGAAAGACCATGATGGCAAAATGTACTGTGTTTTTAAATGATTGTTCAGAATTTTGGAATGTCACTGTTCTTCATAAGGTTTGTGTAGGTTAGACATGAAGAGTTCACATAATTTCATTTTCATAAAATTTACTTTTCAAGCAAAGAGATTATGCTGAATCTCTAAATATTTACTGGGATTTCCACAGTGTTAACTTGGGTAAAAGGATGAAACATAAACATTAGTATATCACCTGTACACTTCTGTGAAAGTGCATGTGTGTGGGGTTAAGAACACAAAAAATTAGAGGGGAGATAATTTTAGGAAACACTTAAAGTGGTCAAGATCAAATTTGGTAAAGGAAAATATGATCTTACTGGAATCCATTATTGGCCATTTAATGCACACCATTATTGATGATTTAGTTTCATAAAAGGGTAAGGACAAGCCAACTACAAGTATTAACATGGCTTAATTAAAATTGATCATTAATCCTTGAAGAAATACTAAGAGAAAGGCACTGAGATCCCTTTTATGTGCTTTTTATGAAAGCAAAGGAAAAGGACACAAGTGATAAAATTGAACAATAGCATTCACAGTAGCTCACTTAACATTTGAGTTTTTAACATAATGACTTGAATACTGCCAGATCATATCTTCAAGTTGCTACATCATTGTACACATGTCTTGATTGAAATGCCTTAGGATTCATTGACCATAAACCATGATACCACCTCCTTCTAGTATAAGAATGTTGTATATCTGTCTCATAACTTTTTAATACCAAATCTCATTACTTGGAGGAAGTTTTAAGAAAGATACTATTCAAGTTTTGTAGCTCATTTTTTTCAAAGGATTATGATAGAGTTTATTAGAGGAGAGAAAGAACACATGGACTCCAATTGTGGAACACTATGAGGTGCCCTGGAGAACTCATGGACTCCAGGCAAAGGCAAAGAGCTAGAAAAGGACTCATGGGTGGAGTGCCATGAGGGGCAGACACCTTCAACTCATAAGGGAATAAATACTAAGAAGTCACGACCCAGGAATTACAAACTTTGAATGTCTCAAAATATTTTACTTTATTAAATTACTAATTTCATCAGTTATAGTCAAGACTTTAAGAGAAGAATTCACAATCAATGTCATTATTTGGTAGATTAAAAGAGTTAACAGTAGGAATAATGACTAGCTCATAATAGTTTTCTGTCAAAAAAGAAAACTCTGGAGCTAATTTATGGGTATGTGATTTTTAAGCTTGTATTATTTTTCTCTTTATTGTTATGTATGAGATGACTTATTTGGAAAACACATCAATGAGTGGGAATACTAAAAATTGGAGTCAGAACTCCTTACTTTGCACTGATTTCTGGTCTTCTGGGTCAAGATAAAGCAATCCTCATCTGTTTCATTTGAAATTTAATTATTTTGACAATGCAGGCAGATAATTCCAGTCATTGACAATGACCCTTGGTGTTTGTTTATAGAATAAATTATTTGGCCTAAATTATTTAGCAAACTAGTTTTAGCTCCATTGTGTCATAATGTATCCCATTTAAATTTCCCCTTTGGATATTTATGATCTATTAAATAGCTCATTCAAACCATAACTGTACTAGTTTCTGAATGTTCTCTGTCAAAAATAATGGCAGATTATCATTTCTGAAACCAAGAACGCAAATGATTTCCAGCATGAGTATGTATGTTACTGTGAAGTGTATTGGTGTCTCTCTTCTGATGTATATCTCTTCGTTTTATTCATTAGTGTGCATCTAATGTCTAGATCATTGTATTTATGTATAAGTATTAATTTCTTTTTAATGAAAAAACTACGAAAAGAAAAAATAAAAAACCAAAGGTGGCATGGAATGACAAATCTATTTTTCTCAGGACTAGCATTTACATAAATCTTGCATTTTATTTCATTATGTCCCTGAGTGCTTTATGACAGTATTTTATTCTTTTTAAAGTATATTTATTATTTATTTTCTTGATTGGGAGACTAGTGATATGTTCCTCCATTTTAATCAATTATAATCACTTGTGGTAATACCATGTGTCTTGGTGACCAATGTACTTTAATGTTGCCATTCTAAGTTTATAACTACAAATTATCAATTATAATAGTAACTTTCTAAAGAAAGATTAAAACTGGACCTATACTTGTCACCATGTACAAGACTTAATTCCAAGTGGATCAAGGACTCAGTATAAGGCCAGATACTATAAAAACATTAGTTGAAAGGGTAGGGAACTCCCTGGAGCTGATTGGACTAGGCCAACAGTTCCTAATGGGAACAGTCAATATGGGAACAGTCAATACTTTTTTTTTTTTGGTTCTCTGTAAAATTTTTTTTGTTTCTTGTTTTTTGTTTTTTTATTATTAATACATTTTTATTATAATTTCAGCTCATACAAAATTAATAGGTACACCAGTTCCCTCCCTCCCTCCTCCTCCCCCGTACCCCCTGCTCCTCCTCCCCACCCTCCTCCCTCCCCATCCCCCAGTGCCTTCTGCCTCAATTCCCAGAGAGTCCTTTCTTGTGCATGCCTGATTTTCCTCTGGGCCCTCCTCTCTGATGACGTACAAGGACCCAGTGGCCTTTCCCTGGACTCTTTCCCATGTTCCCCTTAGGTATAGGAACACTGCTGTGGCTGCCAATCCTTTGCCTCCAAGGATCTTGGTGCCTTTAGCAGATGCTAGACTTTGTGAGGTCAACAGTGTGTTGGACAATCCGCAGGGCATGCAAAGTCCAATTATGATTGCTTCAGCCCTAACTAGTATGGAGTATCTTACATATCATTGCTCCTCCCATCCTTTTGCTCTTACACTCTTACCGCTCCCTCTTCTGCAAATTTCCCTGAGCTTCAGAATGGGGAGAGATTAGTCTGGCCTTGTTCTAGGTGGTTGATATAGAGTCTCTGAAGTTCTGGATAGTGGTTTGTTGATTTTCGTTTGCAGTTTTGCTGCTCCTGCAATGCCCTTCACTCCATCCTGGTGGGCATTGTATGTTACCCCCTGGCCAGAGACAAAAAGCTGTTAAACTAGAGTCTTGTGATAAAAGCACATTCAAAGGTAGATGTAATAAAAGTGGGAAACCACAGTGAGGGAGGGGTCTATCACCCATTTGCAAAATGGTTACTTTTTATCTGCCAGACTATATGCCCTCCTCTTCTGGTGAGATCATACCCTGTCAGTAGTAAATGATCAGGAACAAAAGTCTGTGAACTTAATCAGATGTCTTATTACTTATTTGGGTCCTTGATGGAGGCCTATTTTCTCTGCTGTAACATGGTCCCTTCTCTCCTTGTTTCTGGTGTGGCCCTCCTACCCCATCCCTCCCATTCATAATCCTTGCAATTACTGTAGGTAATACATAGATTTACCTATGAGTGTCTCAAGGTGGGCTGGGTGGGTTTGGTATTAGTATCCACTTATTAGGGAGTACATATGGCGCTTAATTTCATGGGTCTGGGATACTTCACTTAATATAATTATTTCTAATGACATCCATTTCCCAGCAAATTCCAGTAATTCATTATTTTTGATGGCTGAGTCGTACTCCATTGTATAGATGTACCACTGTTTCCTTAAACATTCGTCAACTGTTGGACATTTGGGCTGATTCCATGACTTTGCTATTGTAAACAGTGCTGCTATGAACATAGTCGTGCTTGTGCTACCAAGGTGAACCTCTGCTGTATGGGGAGATATTCCCAAAAGTGGAATAGCAGGGTCATATGGCATTTCAATCTTTAATTTCTTTAAGAATCTCCAGACGGCTCGCCAGAGTGGCTGTATGAGCCTGCATTCCCACCAGCAATGTAGGAGAGTTCCCCTCTCTCCACATCCTCTCCAGCATTTGTTGTTGTTTGTATTGTGGATTTTTGCCATCCTGACCAGGATGAGATGATATCTCAGGGAAGTTTTGATTTGCATTTCCCTGATGGCTAAGGAAGTGGAGCATTTTTTCAGATATTTGTTAGACAGTTTAATTTCACCCCTGGTAAAGTTTCTTTTAAGTTCCAGGGCACATTTTGTAATTGGGCCATTGGTTTCCTTGGTGTTTAGTTTTCTAAGTTCTTTGTGCACTCTGGACAGCAGAGTTCTATCAGATGTGTGGTTAGTGAAGATTTTCTCCCATTCTCTGGGTTGCCTTTGAGCTCATGTTACAATCTCTTTATCTGAACAGAAGCTCTTTAATTTCACAAGATCCCAACTGTTGAGAGTTGGTAGCAGTGACTGTGCCATTGGATGTCTGTTTAGGAAAAGTTGGCCTAGCCCAATCAGCTCGACGGAGTTCCCTATCCTTTCAACTATGGTTTTTATAGTCTCTGGCCTGATATCAAGGTCCTTGATCCATTTGGAATTAAGTCTTGTACATGGTGACAAATACGGGTCCAGCTTTAATCTTCTGCATGTGGAGATCCAGTTTTGCCAGCACCATTTGTTGAAGATGCTGTTCTTTTTCCATTGGATTCTTTGGGTCCCTTTGTCAAAGACCAAATGACTGTAACTTTGTGGGCTTATATCTGGGTCTTCAATACTTATCCATTGATCCGTGTGTCTATTTTGGAGCCAGTACCAGGCCATCTTAATCTCGATTTCAGTGGAGAAATATTTGAAATCGAGATTAAGAAAATGATAGAAAAAATCAACCAGTCAAAAAGCTGGTTCTTTGAAAAAATCAATAAGATTGATACACCCCTAGCTAAGTTAACCAAAAGCAGGAGAGAGAAAACCCAAATTAACGAAATCAGAAATGAACATGGAGTTATCGCTACTGATACCCAAGAAATCCCGAGAATTATAACATCATATTTCAAAAACTTATTTTTAATATCATCTAGAGCCTAAAACTTCACAATGTATGGCCTGGTCAAACCTCTGGAAGATTATATCATTCATGTGGAAAGATCCAATCCATTTGTGGATGGGACCTTTCCCCAGGAAGGTGGATAAAATGAAGGGAGCACTAGAAGTCTAACTAGAACCTGTGCCTCTCTATTAGCTCTTCCTTTGGATATGGTGAAACCACTTAGCATAGCTCCTCATCCTGGTATGCCATAAGGAGGAACTGTAACCACTGTAATCATGAGGGCAAATAAACCCTTTGCTCCCCTAAATCATGTCTTTATCACAACTACTGACAAATGACGAAGATGAATACCACATATTGATTGCTGAAACTAGTACACATGTATGTCAATACCTAGCCATTTTGCAAAAATGCTGCAGTCTTATTTGAAAATGTGCAATACTCACTTAAAATGAATTATATTTTAAGAAGAAAATCATGTGATTTGATGGAAATCTTTAATAAATCATACTTCAATAGCCACACAGCATATACATAAATGGAAATCAAGAAAGAATGCATGGTTCCTTAATATCAAGGAAAGCACAAACCAAAACATAAATATGAAAAATAATACAATTTTCTACATTTAAAATAATACCTGAGATAGAATTTTAACTACGAAGTAGTAGACTACATAAAGTATAATTCATAGAGTATGCAGTATAAATTTTGTTATAATTTTGATGAGCAAGAGAAGGAGGAAATTCTAGTTCACATGATCAAGTTACAGGAAACACAGTGTGGAGAGATAATTGAAATACAGATTGCAGCTAAACTCTTTTCGAGTGATAGTAACAATGATGGACCCAAGGACTTGTAATTCAATGTGTAATTATATTTATAAATCACTTTTCTTCAGTGAAAGAAAACACAAAATAATCAGGGATCCTATATCCTTGTGGAAGTTGTATTCATTTATAAGTAAGTATTACCTCATTTTCAATATGTAAAACATAAAGGACAAACTATTTGATCATGGAATCTCACCCTATTTTTTTGTCTGATTTCAATAGACTATGTGAAATTCTCTGTAATATTTCATTTGATTAAATATAACGTGAGTTGCTGGAGTATATTCCACAGTGAACTTTTGTTAACTTAATCTGCACAGAAGCAGATATTTACTTAACATTCATTATTTTTGGATGTGAAAGGCATAGATGTAGCACATTCCATTTGTCTATGACACATTCAAATGAGGGTCACAAGAAAAAGAAATTGTTTGTGTAGAGCAAGTATTGAACACATATCTGCTTCTACTTTGCATTATAGCTAACAACAAAATGTCACAATTAAGAATAGAACAAATCTTGTTCCCTTCCTGCAGGAACTGTATAAAGCAATTTATCATTAACCACAATATTCCATTATAATTATCCATTCCCTAAGTTATTTTACTTCTTCTAATTAATATAATTTCAAGCTAATACAAAGAACATTTTCAAACTTGCTTTTATGAAAATTAATCCAAAATTCCCTTCACATTTTATTTTCCATGAAATGAATAAATAATATATTTGTTTAAGTGATAGGCTCCTTATTATACTGCTTAGGATTTTTTAAAACCTTAGTTTGATATTTAAAATGATGAGCAATTATGAAACATTTCAAAGATACAGTCACATTAGTGTCCTCAGATGAGATTAATATCAATTTATTTGGACAAATAAAGATCAATTAAATATATGAGACCCAGATCATTAAATGCTTGTAGATATTAATATCTTGTCAAACTCCCTGTACTGAAATCTTTAATTGGAAAATTAGGAAGAAAGACCTCAAAGTGTTTTTTTTTAATAGACCCTCCATACGACTTGAAAGGAGGTGAAAATATTTTAAATAAACCCTAGTCAGCTCTAGTCTATCCCTATTTAAGTATAGAGTCCAGAAAATGAGTTCTACACTTAGGTGGTAGTTATAACCTGAATATTCTCTACCCAAATTCATATGTGATCCAGGGCTGGAGAGGTGGCTTCAGGGGTTAAGCCTCTGCCTTGCAGGCACGAAGGTCCTGAGTTCGGATCCTAGCCCCACATATAGACAACGCCAGGGTGGAAGCGGGAGTGGCCTGCATTTCCGGTCCTGGTAGGGGGGAGCCTGCGAACAAGGAGAAGGTGGAGGCGTCCATGGTGGTTCCTGAATGCGTCCGTGGTTCTACACGCACACACACACACACACACACACATGTGCACACATGCATACACGCACAATTAAATAAAAAAAATTTTAAAAATTATATGTGATCTAAGTGATAGCATTAGGATGCTCAACATATAGGAATAAATGTTGAATGTCCACATTCATAAAGGAAATGAATATGAGCAGGGGAGAGAGAGAGAGAGAGAGAGAGAGAGAGAGAAAGAGAGCTGCCATTCTTTTTTATTATTATTATTTATTCAATTGTGAGTGTATGTGTGTGTATGTATGAGTGTGTGTGTGTAAAACCACGGACGAATTCGGGAACCACCATGGACGCCTCCACCTCCTTCTTGTTTACTCTGCCCCGGGATTCACAGGCTCCACCCTACCAGGACCAGTAACGCAGGCCGCCCCCGCTTCCACAGGCTGTCTATATGTGGGGTCTAGGATCCGAACTCAGGACCTTCCGTCTGCAAGGCAGCGGCTTAACCCCTGAGCCACCTCTCCAGCCCCGAGAGCTGCCATTCTCTGCTGCCATTCTTTACAGCTATTCCACTCTCCTGCCAAATGAGGGAATGGTCTTTGTCCAATTTAGAATCATTTTGCCATAGAAGCTAGAGTGGACTTGTCATAGATTACATGTGAGTTATCTCTCACACAGGCTCAGGTATTTGCATATTTATCAGGTGATAATGTTTGGGAAGATCCTGGTATCTTTAGGAGGCGGAGTCCCCTAAAGGAAATGATTTCACAAGGGGTAGACCTTGAAAAAGGACAGCTTGCTCTCTTCCTCTGGAAGTATATTCTTACAGCCTGTTGCTTCTCTTTCTGCCTCCATGATGATAGATATGACCTGGTTTGCCTCCGGCTTCTGCTACCTCTGGAAGTCTAAGACAAATAAATCTCACTTTTCTCCCCTTAAGTTGCATGAGTCTGAGTGCTGTCTCACAGCAGCAGAGAAAAGTAATCTGTTAACAAGCAGGCATGAAAAATCAATTGGGGATATTGCATTGAAGAGATATTGAAATGAAGTGAGAAATTTGCTAAAAATTTCCCCAGTATCTTTAAAGGGACCTGTGTTTGTTACCAGGGTAAATGGTTTGGGGAGAAATAAAACAACCAGAGTTTTGCTAAACTGCAAAGTATTAATTCTGAGTGTTGGCTCAAATGTCAATAGAATGGCTTGTGGAGGCTACATGACCAATGGGTATTTCACTAATGGGTCTGTTGCTTCCAAGTAAGGACTATTGTAGTGGGAAATTACAAATGAAAGAAAAGAGAACTGCCGCTATCTAGAAGTAGAGTATGTTAAAAAAAATCATGTTCTTAGAGGAATTGTAGCACTGAATGTGAACAAAAGGCTAAGATCAAATCAATGAAGGAAAACAAAATGCAAAAGCCAAAGATCGTGGAAGAATGATTCCAAACAAGATCCTCTGGGCATGAGGCTATCGTTGTACTCATTGTCTCACTGTAACATTGAACACAAACAAAGAACATGTGCAAGATGGGACTAGTTGCTACTTCATCTTGCGTGAGATCTCACCACTCTCAGATTCACTGTGGGTAGTCATTAACAGATGCTGGAGAAGAAGTGTCCTCCTCTGTGGTTAAGCAATTGGTAAGTTACCCATGGGCTAATAAGTGAAACATAATCCATGCTCATGTAGGCCACCAAAATTAAACTATATAACACACAAAAGTATACACACACACACACACACACACACACACACACACATATAAAACATAAAATAAGATTTCAATTTAATGAAAGAAGAGTTGTATTAATAGAGGAGGGTAATATAGAATAATTACTGAAGGAAATGCATCACTAATTGTAGTGACATGAGCATTTCTGTAATGGTTACTCTTAACTATTGCTGTGAGAGGAGCACTCAAAGTCAATCAACTTAAGGGAGAAACGGAGGTTTATTCAGCTTACAGTTCCAGAGGGGAGAAACAGTTTCACATGGCAGAGGCAGCATGGCTGGCTGGCCAAAAGCTGGAGGAGGCTACATCTTGGAAGCTGAGAGTTGCAAACTGCTTGCAGCAAAGGCAGACTTCTCTTAGAAGTAAGGTGGGACTCATGCACCTCAAGGTCCACCCCTTGTGACTGCCTTCCTCCAGCAAGACTCCACCATGGAGTCTTTAGCCATGACCTTGCCCAACACATGAGACTGTGGGGGACACATTTGAAACCATGACAACATCCATGTTCATTGCAACACTATTTATAATAGCAAAGTCATGGAATTAAAATAAATGCCCAACAGTTGACAAATGGATAATGAAAATGCAGTACATATATACAATGGAATAATAATCAGCCATCAAAAAATTAATTAATGAAATTTGCTGGTAAATGGATGGAATTGGAAGAAGTTATACTGAGCTAGGTATCACAAGCACATAAAGTTAGTCGCTACATGTTTTCCACTTTTTTCCCTTATAAGTGGATCCTAGTTCCAATCCCTCATAATGACATATTTAAGGGAAATTCTCTATAACACCCATTATAAACATAAAGGATTATAACTAGAAGGGCAGGGGAAAGAAGACCTCAAGAGAAGAGTCAAAGAAGCACAGTTCGATAGAGAAATTAGGGCATGGTCATGAATGGCTGGTAGGTGTGGAGACATCTGACTCTGCCCACTGTCACATTCCTCCCTGTTCACTTGTCTTTCGATGGGTTTGAAGTGCTGAATATGTGTCCCCTGTCATGGAGGAAATAGGGGTGGGCAGTAGATGGCAGCTGGTTGGAAACCTGAAGGCTGACCCAACTCATTACTATGTCCTATTCCTATTCTTCCCTCTCCTTTTAAGCCTCTTCTTATATAAAGACTTTTTTTAAAAAAAAAAAAAAACAGTCTGTCTTATCTTTGGTTAGAAGACCTCAACAACCAAACATAATGCAGCTTAGTGCAATGCAAGAACAGGAAACCTGAAAACAATACCCAACCATAATACAGAATACCAGTGACCCTACCATGTTCACCCAGAACCAGTCTCCTCATCCTAAACCTCAGGGAACCTTGAGTAAGAGGGGGCAGTAAGATGGTAAGAGCCTAAAGATGTGGCTGTTCACAGATGGACAAGGTAATCCACTCAAGATTGGTCTGTGGCAGCCAGGATCTCACGGCAATGAGATTTGACCTTACTCGACCTGTACAATGGCTGTCATGTAAACCTTCCCCCATAGACCAGCAAGGATCTCCGGAGAGATGGTTTCAGGCAGTAGGATCCTTAGAGGCAAGGAATTAGACAAATATAGGGGAGTAACCATATTAGTGGACAGCCTGAGGAGGGGCTCCCAGGTCTGCCATAGAGACTTGATCCCCTACTACAGCAGATGAATCAGAGGAAAATCTGGGGTCTATAATAAGCTGATGGAAAAGAGGGTGAGAGGACCAGGCAGAAAACACCGAAAGAGGAGAGAGAGATGAAAGAGGGGAGAGAGAGAACAATGGGGGGAGTAGAAGGAAGGAAGGAAAGGAGAAGGGAAGTGAGAAAGAAGGAGATGAGGATACTAACTGATTGAGCTTGTATAACCAGGTAAAATAAAAAAAGAATAATTATGGACAGAAATTGTCTGAAATTCATAAATACATATATAAAATTGTCAAGAAATATGAAAAAATGTTGTCAAGGTCTGAAATGTTGCAGTTATTCTTCACGCTGCTGATAAAATTGCCATGCACAGCCTAAGGGAACAGAGGGTTTAATTTTCTTTTATGAAGATCTAGTTAAAGATTTTTGGTCCAGCTTACCAGAAGATCTCACGCCAATACCAAGGGGCTGAGGGAACTGCCCACACCATAACCACACAATGGTTGAGAGAGGGACAGTCTTTACTTGCCTTGCTGGCCAAGTAAACTAAAGGATGCCAAAGTTCATAAACAGAGTTCCCTCTGTCTTGTTCAAGTGCCTGAGGACATGTGCCTCCCACTAAGGTCTGAGCTTTCCCATCAACTAGACAATCTCCTGCAGGTTCACTCTGGGCTTAATTCAGCTACTAATTCTCTACAAATGGCCCAGAGTTCAAACCCACAACTGCAGCCAAGGGTAACACTTCATCCCTTCTCAACTTGACACAAAAACATATCACTGTTAAATTGTAACCTTCAATTCTAGTCCTCACAGGTGTTTAATTTGTCTTATATTATAAATACATCTAATTTTATTAATTCTAAAACTCTAAGTGTTCTTATGTACCAATTTTAAAATGCTCTGTCATTAAACGTTCAGTTCCAGTGTTTTAATATCAAATATCAAATCAATAAGTTGAGTGCTTTATCACAGATAAATTCAGTTTGTGAAGGAAAGGCAAATTTTATAAGACAATATGGAACCATTTCATATGCACCTTGCATAACATAGGACTTTTGTATGTGATGTCTTCTTAAGAATAGAATCAGAAGAACACATTACAATGTCAAGTAATACCAACATGAAAAAATAATCTAACAATGGTAATTAAATGGACTGATAGATGATTCCCTTTAATGACAAAATGCCATTGTTTTAATCAAAACCTTAATGATTGAGAGAATATTTTACATAGAGTTCAACCCCTCATCTGTTAGAAACATAATTAAGATAATTTACAATAAGCCATGGATTGAGTTAGTCTTAAAAGTAGAACAGAATTAATGAACATGTCTTTGTTCTTTGAAAGTAAGAATAAAAGACTTAGGGACCTTTCATCTCCGAAGAAGCTTCCAAAGGTATTAGAACAATAAACATAGAGAAGTTTCCTTATTGTCTTAGTCAAGTGTGACATTTTTCATACATTAGTGCTTTATTTTTAATTGAAGAAAATTTCTTTATTCTTTGACTTCTGAAAACTACAAGTGGAGACAAAGATGACAGGATAAATGGCCCTGATTCTGCCTGCACTTAAATGAAGGTGTAAGAAATATTTGATCATGAGCAGAGTTTTTGTTTGATCATTGGGTGTATTGCAGGGCCCAGATTTTGCCTGCAAAAGTCTGGGGAGAAGATCAAGGCAAATGACAGTCCTCATGTCGGGTCCTCCTTAATTCTTGGATGTAATAAGCTCCTTTCTTATAACTCTGTCATAACAGGTTTGAAGCCTGAGGGAAGAGCTCTGAATAGCTCAGCTGAAAGCTTTAGCGTTGGATATCACTGTAATTTCAGAAGGTTCCTGACATTCTGACCTGCCAGTCTTCAGGAATGGCAGTCCTATGGTGTGAAGTTAGATTTTTCTTTCCAGTGGCAGCCCCATCTTACCTGGGAAGTTAATTCTCAGCCTTACCCAACTCAAAGATTGTCCTGCCCTCCTGTAGGGGCCTCATATGTCACTCAAGATCTACTCTGTCTTTCTCATAATGCCCCTGCTTCTCACTAATCATTATTTCTTCATCCATTAATCTATACTGACAAGTCGTGGATTCCTTGGTCTTGACCCATATCTTCTGGCCCTGAAGGCAAATCAAAATCACCCTCATTAAAAAGTATTTGATACATCAGTGTTTACTAATGGCTTTTTTTGTCTTGTGAGCAGCAGTTACATACTAAAAGAATTATGTTGTAGAAATTCATACTTGTATTCCCTTCTTTTGAGACCAAAGTCTTTTCTTTTGACTTATAAACTCATCTTCTACCTATTTGGGATCATTGTAGGGTAGCAATTATTATTTATTTATTAGTAAAGTTATTTATCAATTTAGTCAAATATTTATTTGTTAAACATATTTGTTTATTTGTGGGTGATATGAATTTTATAACTTCCTATATGCAGCAGTATAGGTAAACCTTAAAATTTTCTTTAAAAGTTTAGAAAAAAAGTGTTTTGAAGTATTTTTTATTTGTACAATCTTGGAAAGGATATAATTAAGAAATTAATTAATTAATTTGGTTTGTTTTGACAGTTTGCTTCATGAACACAATGAATTTAGGTCATTTTTATTTCATATTACCAAATTCAGTCTTCCTTCCTTCTCCTTTGAAAATCTTCTTCCCATACAGTCACTCTCCTACTCTTATGTCTTTTTGTAGGTATTGCCCAATGATTTCATCTGTGTTTAGTGTATTGGAGTGGGAAATGGACCATATATTGGTGTAATACAACTGAGGAAAGCACCTCCCCTTCCTTCCATTAGGTGTTAACCCACAATTGTCTTCTTGGAAGGATTGTTGCTTCTTGTGATCTTCTCCTTTGCACAAAGCACTATTAATGGAATTTTTTTTTTCAGAAAAATTAGCATTACCTTTGCAAAGTTAGGAAATGTAAGCTTTTATAGGGTCATGCTGAAGAGGTATTCAATTAACAATGAATTAGCATGACTTAATTTTCCATCTCTGGAGAATATTCCCTTGTCCTTTAGAAAGTTAAGGAATAAAACCCAGGGAAGTGTGGTATTCTGAACTTGCAATCCGTTCTCTCGCAATTTTGTTGACTCAACATCCCTATCCATCAACTCCCACCAGTCTGAATTTTGTTTGGTACATTTTTCTTTCTTGTCATTTTGCATCAGTATATTTTGTATACTTATCTGTTTTTAGTTTTTTCCATCTATACCCTCTCATATATTCCCACTTCTTCCCAACTAGTTTATTTCCCATGTCCATGGATTTGTGTATTGTAGTGTTTATCCAGGGTCATGTATATGATCATAACTTTAGAACCAATCATTTGATTCTGGTATAATTTTCTTTCTTCAAAAATCTGCTGGTTTACAATAGGTCGAAGTAGCTAATAAGGCCCCATGAGTCCCACTCCTACACATAAATGTCTTTTATTCATGTCAGCTTTGCATAGGCACACTTCCAGTAACTATAAATGCTGACTATGAACATGAGATTGTCTTTCCCACACTGTGCTTCTATTAGCATATTTCTCCATCATTAGTTCTTAAATGTTTTCCTCCCCCAGTCTACAATGATTCCTGAAGCTATATGCAGTGGAATGAATTCCATGTTCAAGAATTAACCTTCATACATTGCTTGTTCACAGTATCATGAGAAAACTTGGGTCTGTCTGACTGGCTTCATTCACTTTAAAGATAAGCTTCTCTGATTAAGGCTTATGATAGTCTTTTTCCATCAGTGAAAACATATTTAGCAGGTAAGTAAATTTTCTGAAAATTTAGCTAAGCAATAGAAGTATACTTTCCTCTAGGACCACAGACTTTTAGATTTAGGCAAGATTTACAGTAGTCGGTATGAATTTTCTCTTTTGAAGAATAGTTGGTATTGCCATAACATGTTGCCTGGTAAGTTGGCCCTGGTATTGAGAGATTTTGTAGGTGGATAAGAGCTTTGTTTCTTATTCTTTCTCATCAGCATTCGTAGCACCCATCACCTCTGTAACCTCTCTATGAAACTTTGCCAGCAGAGTGGAAGATTCTACATCTTTTCCAAATTGACTTTTTCTTTATCTTGCACTTGTATGTTACATTCAGCAAAAGTCTGCTCACATATTATTCATCTGTGGCCAACCCAGATGAATAATAAGAGCCAATGTTCTCGGTGTTGTTTCTGGAGCTTCCCTGAACAGCGGGTCCTGAAGAAATCTGTTGGTCTTTTGCTTCTAAGACCTGCATTGTTTAACTGCTGTTTGCATATTTCCATATCTGTCTTCAAACTCTGTTTCATGACTTTAATTTTTTTCAGTTTGGCTACATGAAAGTAGGTTTTCACGTTGAAATTTGCAATTGTTTTACATTAAGTGATAATTGCACATACTGAGCAAACATTCATTTAGTTATCTACTCACTTCTTTTAATTTGATTATTCCTATAGTCCACACTGACATCAGTTCTTGAAATGCACCCACCATTATGAATACCAAAGTTAGTATTAATTCAAGTTCTTTATAAATGGTATGATATATTCATGCACCCGAAACACATGCTTACACATATGTCACATTATTCCTGCATTACTTATTACATCTGAAAAAATGAGAGAGTACTGCATTTACCTGACATGCATGATATATTTCCAGATTATTTATAATATCAAAAAGAATGAGAGTATAATGTGCACTAGACGTACATACTTGCACTTATATAATGCATTTCTGGATGACTTACAACAGCCAATAGAATCAGAGTACTGCATGCACCTCACAAGTGTCCTCCCACAATCACTAAACCTTTCTTTGACTACCTGTTACACTTAATAGAATAAGAGTTCTGCAAAAACAATTACTGTACTGAACTAAGAAATGATAATGTGAGGATGAGAGTCAAACACATTTGATGAAGATAAATTTCTTCAAACATCAGAGCATGCAGATACACATGGTTGCAAAAAAAGTGACTTCTCATGTTGAATTCAAGCATAGTGTCTAGATTTTAGTTTTAAGGAGCTGCTGAAATAAAATTGTCATTGCCTGTCTTTTCATCTTGTGTCGCTTTCAACTCCTTTAGCTGCCTAACCTAATGTTTTCCTTCTTTTTCAATTCTTTTCCCTTGTTCTTCTTCATGATTCTTATTTTAACCTTTGCCCTCACTACCCAACCCACTGTCAATATGCTTCACACCTTGTTTTATTTCCCTTCCATCTCTTTCCAAAAGCAAGCTAACATTTCTGCCTTCAACAATTTTTCTGTTGCTAAGTACCAAAGACAGGGTCAGTCATGCTGCCAAGGGTGATAAGAACATGTTTGAGCTCTGGGTTAAATAAAGACAGCAGAGGTGAGAACTTCTTAAAATTGCTTAATAAATAGATAGAGATTTGTTCTCTGTTTGCAGAAAAAAATAAGGCAGTTGCTTTTGTAATGGTAAGTTGAGGCAGTTATCAAGTTTGAAGGGCTGAGGTGAGGCTGATATTTGGCAAAATGCAATTTGGCAGATTAATAGAAATGTCTAGAGAAATCTCTAGAATAGTCACCGGCTTTCAGAAGCCAGTGAAAGGAAGCTTTTCAAGTACAGTAGGAATTGAGGAAGCTCAAATGCCCTGGGCATCTGCTTCATTGACAGTATCAGAAAAGCCAAGACCTGGGTATCGAAAAGAACTCTAAATGCATGGACTTATATAAAAACCAGACTCTTGGGAAAGGAAATATACAGAATTTTGAATCAGAAAATTTTCAAGTGCTTTGTAACTTAAGTCTATTTGAAAGTTGTGTTTTTGGATTCCCTCAGGCCAATGTTAGGAGGGGGCCAGCAGAAAGGACAAGAACAGCTACCACTTCACTCCTGTACCACATGGAGGATGTGTCCCTCTTCCCTAATATGTAATAATGTGATTTCTTACATGCTTGAGTGACCCTTGCCCGTGTGGCTCATTTGACTCAGCTCACTTCTTATTAAGCAAGGTCACAGAGTAAACACTCCCCTTCTACAAGAAAGGAATGGAGAAGTGAAAACATGGAAATAATTAACTCAAGAAAGAGCCAAACTTATCAGGACAAACATCCATCCCTGTAACTCTGTATCTGACACCTTGGACTTGTGATAAAACCATCTCAGCTGCAAAAGTTTTGGGTAGTCCTTCCTGTCTAGTTCTGATGGTCTGTAGCACACATAGCATCTCTCTCAGGCTGCTTCCATTCCATTCTCGCAGCTGTCCTAAGCAGACATGGCATAGTTCCCACATCTCCAACCCTCCTCCATTGCAATGTTAAGTTTCATATTCTCAGTTCCGTACAATGACCTCTCAGAACCTTCTAATAGGGAATCTGAACTTGCCACACATTGCCTGCCACAAGGGCTTTCCAGAATCTCAGTCCAAGTCTTTACAACCCTCTCTCCTTTACATGCATTTCTCATTTTCAAAAGTTAGATCTTACCTCAGTAGGATCTTGAATTCATGGTACTTTTCTTACTGTCTCTTTTTTAGAGCACTAAGTTTCTGTTTAATTGTGCAGATGTCCTTAATAGCTATAGTTACTCCACTATATCTTACTTATTGACAAATTTATACTTGATCCCAGTAACTCTCTCACCAAACTGTATATTGTTTTCATATTTTTAGCCTCTGCGTACTGCTTTCTCTCTTTGTAGACATCAATAAGAACAGAACACATGTATCCATACGTAATATTATAAATTTTCCTTCGTCAAGTAAGCACATTTTTTTTTGAATCCAGGACTTGGGCAGAATGAAGTATCCTTCACTCTGCTTCTTTATTATGCATACACAGTTACCAGATGACTAGTATTTCTACAACTGCAACAGTCTCTGATTGTTCTCAATGAAATTCTTGTCCTCTGAAGCCACATGACTTGAGACTCCATTGCTTGCTCTTCTCTTGACAATCTATTATTCCAAACTATATCCACAATGGCTAATTAAGTCACTGCTCTAGATTGAAGCAACACTTTTCCCACATTCTTCCCACAAATATATCCCACCTGTTAAAGAACCAAGCAGTAAGATTCATCTCATAAAGGCTTCACGATTAGGTGTCTATTTTTATGTTAGTTGCTTTTCATGTTCCTATGGGGGAAAATGCCTTTAAAAAGGGTTTATTTTGGTTCCAGCTTTAAGGAATTTTTCATGGGAGGAAGTTGTAGAAATGCAAGTCATCCAGTAACAGCGTATGCACAGAAAGGAAGCCTAGTGAAGGATACCATTACTTTCCCCACTTTGTTTATTTTAGTGTGTCCATGACCCTTGTCCATGAATCAGTGTCATCTACATTAATGAAATGTTCATTATTTTCAAATGAAACAATTATAAGGGCATCCTCATAGATGTGCTCAGAAGCATGTTTCTTGGCTGATTCTAAAATCCAGGCAAGGTGAAAACGAAGGTTAATCACCACACTCCCAATTTTTGTTTTATCACAAACAGATCAGTTTACTTTTGCAGCAGATGTGGTTTTTTCACATATATAGATTTCAGAAAAAAATTAAGAGTAGTTTCTATTTCACACTTAAAATGTTGGCAAGTCATCTGCAGATGACTTGTAGTTATCTATGAAAATCTAGTTCAAGATAGCTCTTCCCTATATTGTAAAATGCCTCAGATACACTGACTTTGCTCTAGCAACTACAGAAATAAGTACTGAGAATAAATCTAGGGCAAAGTTTTAATCAACAGGAAAGGGTAAGGTGAAAGATACCAGCAATAAAAGTGAAGAAGATATAGGGTTTTATTAAACTGGTAGAGTGATCTGGGTCAATCAATTCTACGTATGGTTATTTTTTATCAGAAATCCTCGTGGTATACCTTCTTAGATATGGATAAGTAGTGAATTGTCCTTGAGACACATCCAGGCATGAATTTACATTTGCTTTTTATTTGTTTGCTTGTTGTTGTTTCTGTTTGTTTTCCTTCATGAAAAGGGGCATTCGAGACACATATATTCCATACACTAATGACAAGTAAGAAAAGAACATCTTGGGTAATAGGTTTTGTGGAATATTTTATTGTCCCCAAGAGTTTTTTTTTCCTCTTTTAGAAGTAAAATCAAGGCAACCTATTGTACACAAATCATTGAAATTTGGCTATTCATAAACTTGAAAAAGAATTAGTGATAAATCTTTTATTTTTCCATTAGCTTTCTCTACTGTACTCTTTCAGTAAAACATATAGACTAAGCCCAAGATGGAAGAATAGTGTATAAATACTGGTGAGATCATCAAAAAGTTGAGAAGATAGAAGGAAAGATATTTTTTTTTCCCCTTAGTCTCTGAAAGTACACACAGAATCTCAGCCTGGCAACCCTATTTTGAGAAAAACTCCCTAATACCTAAGCTGCCATCTGTTTGCATGAATTGTGTGTGTGTGTGTGTTGTGTGTGTGTGTGTGTGTGTGTGTGTGTGTGTGTGTGTGTTGGGGGTATATGCATATGTGACCTTGCTGATTATGCTAGATTGACTAGTCAGTAAGTTCCAAGGATGTTTTAGTGTACCTGTCTTAGTGTTGAAATTGTAATAATGTCAGCTTTTAATGTGTTTGGAAGCTGAATTCAGGTTCGCATTCATGTGCAACAAGCAAACCTGGTATTCAGCTCAATTTATACATATCACGTATGGATGCTTGAAATAAAGATTCAATGTGGAAACTAAATCAGATTTTTATCCAGTGACCTAGAATGATTTTTCCACCTGTGAAGGTAGAAAATCATTACTTTCAATTCTGAAAGTGAATGGATCTTTCCACCAGTAACTGTTGGTTTAAGGTTTCAATTTCACAATTGAGAACTGAGCCCTTTGACCCAACAAGAAGGAATTATCTTATTTGAGCAAACATATGCGAGAATGTCTAATTGCATAGACTATTTGGGAAGACCCAGTACATTTTAAGTGGACTGTCTGATAAACAAGATGAGAACGAACTGTTGGAAATTGATAATCTACATAATGTGACTCCCTTTCAGCTCTTGACTTGCATATAATATAACAAATTCTCTTGTTCTTCTACCATAATGGATTTTAATCTGAAGTCATAAGCTAAAAAATTGCTTATTCTACAGCCTCGTTTGAGTCATGTACTAATAGCAATAGGAGCATGAAACTAAGACACTACATTGAAAATGTCATTTAAAAAATCAATGGTGAATAGGTTTGGTTCTGTCCAGCACCAGCTTGTTCAAGTAAAAGAAGAGAAAGATGGAAAAATAGTACAAAAAGTATATATGTTTTACCTTGTGTTTAAATGTGAGAAATCCTATCCTTCCCCTACAGTTCCTCAGAGGTTAAAAGGAAAGAAATAAATTCTCATCACTCATACATTCTGGTCAAGGAGCCCCGAGGACTACTTCCTATTTTGCTGTATGTGAATAATAGTTTGGTGCTGAAGGCTACAGGCTTGTGTTTTACTTTATTGTACTGCTGTAAAATAATTCTAGTCTCCAACTGAACATTTCATTTCTTCTTTATTAAATTTCATGATTGTTCTTTTGCCTCAAGTACTTAGAGGAGTAACACTTAGACTATAGAAGAGCACACAGTCTTTACTATAAGTGTTTAACATAGTCTGCTTATTTTTCTATACATGTAATTCAGGTAAGTTAACAGTACATATATAGGACAGAATGAAGGCACTTGTGAAACAGAGAGGGAGGGAGAAACAGGAGGGGAAAATGGCATAATGCAGAGCTGATGAGTACGATGTCTAATCAATGTAGGAAGAAGACCAAGACCTCATGGTTGAGATGTGATGGACAATGAGCCTCCTATTCCAGAAAAGTCATTGCAGCAAGAATGAATGTGACTCTCTGTTTGAGGATGAGAAAGTCAAGTGCTACAGGTGAGCTTCCTAACCCTAAGGCCATGTTCAAAGGCTCTCCTTTGTAAGTCCTCTCCGCCAGCTCTCATAGTACTTCCTCCGTCATAGAACTTGTAGTTTTCCTTCTTCCAGACTATACAGTGTAATACTTAACTACGTGTTTATATGATACTTTTAAAAACTTGAATATCTAATGCTATTAGTTTTGAAGAGCAAGACCTGAAATATAATTTAGTTTACAAAACTGATTTCAGCCACACCCCCAAAAAGTAATTTGATATAGAAGAATAATCTTTATGTGCCAAGGCTGGTAATACAGACCTGGCTCCACCTCCTCAAGAGGCTGAACAAAGTAGGAGGAATGCAAGATGAAGGTCTCCCTGGACTATACACCAAGATGCTGGAAAGCCCATCTAACTGTGATTTGGACATTTTGGTTTCATTTCATGTTACTTCAACAAACCAGCTAACATAAATATTTTATGGGCGTAGGTTTAGTTTCAGTTCAGAATTCCAGGGAAGTCATCCACTCTGACAAGGAAGCCACAGTAGTAAAAACCAAGGAAACTGATCATAACACATTCACACTCAAGAGCAGAAATCAGTGGATGAGCACATACCTACCAGCTGCTTGCTTATGTTCAATGAACTCTTGCTGTCTTTATACAACCATCAGTCTACCTGCTTAGGGCACTATCTCACCAACAGTGCACAGTGATTTCTACATCAGTCACAGAATCAATACAATCTCTCTCAGGTATAACCAAAAGACAACCTTAATCTACAGTACCTCTCTTTTGTTTTTCCATAACCCTTCCACTAACTGAGTAATAGGATCTTGGAATGACTGAAGATTTGAGTTCAATATTAAAAAGTGAAAAAAGAAGTAATAATCTAACTGTGTTAGAGGGAAAATCAGTGCAGTACTTAAAACAAAGTATTTGCATTTTCATAGGTTTTTGCAATTTGACCATGAATGGATATTAAAATATAAACTCAGATCTACAAGTCAATGTAGGTCACACTTATTCCACTATAGGGAAAGTCTGCAATTGAAATCTGAAAGAGTACTAGGCTGGATTCAAACCAATTTCTGAATAAATATAAATATTTACTTTTTTCCTACAAAATATAGATGGTATAGCCTTTCTCTTGACATCAAGGAAGTTTCCACAAAACACTAAAAATACTAACCTATGTGAAGAAATGTCTCAAAGAAAGTTATGCAAAATTGAAATATGGAATCTAGAATTATTTTCTTTTTTCAGACATAATGTCCACTTTATAATCCAGGCTGGTTTATAACTTACAGAGGTTACTCTACCTTATAAGTGTTGATATTTCAGAAAAGTTTCCCCACATTCATCTTGTATCAGATCACTGGAAACCACTCACGGTAACAGCTTTACTGTGTGGTAATGATGCAATAGTTTTAAACCACATGCTTTTAAAGATGACTTTCATATCAGAAAATTCATGAAGCAGACTCATAAAATACATCTGGTGCCAAGGATCCTTTTTCATTTTTTTTATTTTTCTACTTTTACAAGCATATTGAGTATTTATTATAGCTTCCCTCCTCACCTTATTTCTTCCCTTTACCAATCCCTCCCAGACACTCATAACCTCTCGCCCATATGCTTCTATGGACCCCAGGATTCACTATGTCTTGTCTAATCCTGTGGGGGCATAAGCCTCCATGGTGTGTGGACATTATGCCAGCCTAATCTCCCCCCATCCTGAAGCTCAGGGATATCTGTGGAAGAGGGGGCGGTAAGATTGTAAGAGCAAAAGGATGGGGGAGCAATGATTTGAAGAGTCTCCATACTAGATAGGACTGAAGCAATCATAATAGGACTTTGCATGCCCTGCTCAATGTCCAACACACTATTGACCTCACAAAGTCTAGCATTTGCTAAAGGCACTAGGATCCTGGGAGGCAAGGGATTGACAGCCACAGTAGTGTTCCTATGCTTAAGGGGAACACAGGAAAGGGTTCAGGGAAATGCCACTGGGTCCTTGCACCTCATCAGAGAGTAGGACCCAGAGGAGAGTTTGGCATGCACATTAAAGGATGCTTCGGGGATGGGAGGGGGAGGCACTGGGGAATGGGGAGGGAGGGAGGAGAGGAGGGGGGCACAAGGGGATAGAGGGTTGGAGGGAGGGGGGGACCGGTGTACCTGTTAAGTTTGTATGAGTGGAAATAAAAAATAAATAAATAAATAAATAAATAAAATGATTGTCAAGGACATTTACTTGTATATGTGTGTGTGTGTGTGTGTGTGTGTGTGTGTGTGTGTGCGTGTGTGTGTGTGTGTGTTTGTGTGTGTGTGTGTGTGTGTGTGTGTGTGTGTTTTGGTGCTGTGCAAGTGAGTGGATGGGTAAGAAGCAGAGTAATATGTTGAAAATAATCACTTTAGCAGCTTATATACCCAGGAAACCAATTAGTACTATAAAAATTCAGTTGCTGATCCATCAGGGAACACTATTCTACTAAAACGTTATTGATTTGGTCAATTAAAGTGGCACTTGGGACTCTGAAGATGATTACTAGGAGGCAGTAAATTTGACTTCAGGAAGAAAGGTTCTTTACGAGTCTTTGATGGCTACTTCCCACATCACCATCCCATCATCTGAGACCTAACTCTGTCAATTTATTGCATTAGAATATGATTTTTACAATGAATTCTCAAGTTCTGTTATCCATGGGTTCTTGACGGACTAAGTTTGTTTAGTCAATGGGACAATACCTGGAGAAAACTGTGCTTTGACAATTACATCACGGGGCTTGTCTTCATGAAACCCTTCCTCCAAGTGTTTATGGAACCTCAGATGGTGAGCTAAATAGTCAGCAATGATAGAAACAGACTGAAAGACATTATATTTGGCTAGTTCTGAAACTGTATCCACTATAAAACTCATCAGAATAATATCACTGAAGAACTGGAACCAGATACACCAAAAGAAATGTGAAAATTATTAGAGATGCTCAAGGATAAATCTCTGTAATACCTACAGTAATTGCAAAGATTATAAACAGGAGGTATGGGGAAGGAGGGCCACACCAGTAACAAGGAGAGAGGGGACCATGTTACAGCAGAGAAAATAAGCCAACATCAAGGACTGCAAGTGAGTAAGGAGACATCTGGTTAAGTTCACAGACTTTGCTTCCAGATCATTTGCAACTGATGGGGTATGATCTCACCAGAAGGGGAGGGCATATAGGCTGCCAGATAGGAAGTAACCATTTTGCAAATGGGAGACTGACAACCCCCCCAACTGCGGTCTCCTACTTTTATTCCATCTACCCTTGAATATACTCTTATAATAAGACTCTATTTTAACAGCTTTTTATCTCTGGTCAAGGAGTGACATCCAATACCCATCAGGATGGAGCCAAGGGCATTGCAGTAGCAGCAAAACAGAAAAAAAAATCAACAAACCATAATTCAGAACATCAGAGACTCTATATCAACCACGTGGAACTAGGCCTGCCTAATCTTTCCCCATACTGAAGATCAGGGAAATTGGTGGAAGAGGGGGTGGTAAGATTGTAAGAGCCCAAAAAATCCACAATACAAACAACACCAAATGCTGGAGAGGATGTGGAGAGAGGGGAACTCTCCTACATTGCTGGTGGGAATGAAGGCTCATACAGCCACTCTGGCGAACCGTCTGGAGATTCTTAAAGAAATTAAAGATTGAAATGCCATATGACACTGCGATTCCACTTTTGGGAATAACCCCCCATGCAGCAGAGGTTCAACTCGATAAAACAAGTGCGACCATGTTCATAGCAGCACTGTTTACAATAGCAAAGTCATGGAATCAACCCAAATGTCCAACAGTTGATGAGTGGATAAGGAAACTGTGGTACATCTACACAATGGAGTACTACTACTCAGCCATCAAAAATGATGAATTACTGGAATTTGCCAGGAAATGGATGTCATTAGAAACAATTATATTAAGTGAAGTATCCCAGACCCAGAAAATTAAGCGCCATATGTCCCTAATAGGTGGCTCCTAGTACCAAACCCACCCAGCCCACCTAGAGACACTTGACAATAAATCTCTGTAATACAGTAATTGCAAGGAGTATGAACAGGAGATATGGGGTAGGAGGGCCACACCAGAAACAAGGAGAGAGAGGACCATGTTACAGCATAGAAAATAGGCCTCCATCAAGGACTGCAAGTAAGCAATGAGACATCTTACAGACTTTTCGTTCCTGATCATTTACAACTGAGGGGGTGTGATCTCACCAGAAGGGGAGGGCATATAGTCTGGCAGATAAAAAGTAACCATTTTGCAAATGGGTGATTAACCCCTCCTACTTTTATTACATCTACCTTTGAATATACTCTTATAACAAGACTCTAGTTTAACAGCTTTTTATCTCTGACCAGGGGGTGACATCCAATATGCATTAAGATGGAGTGAAGTGCATTGCAGGAGCAGCAAAACCGCAAAAGAAAATCAACAAATCATAATCCAGAACTTCAGAGACTCTATATCAACCATCTGGAACTAGGCCAGCCTAATCTCTCCCGATCCTGAAGCTCAGGGAAATTTGCGGAAGAGGGGGCGGTAAGAGTGTAAGAGCACAAGGATAGGAGGAGCAATGATATTGAAGATACTCCACACAAGTTAGGGCCGAAGCAATCATAATTGGACTTTGCATGCCCTGCACAATGTCCACACACTATTGACCCCTTAAAGTCTAGCATTTGCTAAAGGCACCAAGATCCTTGGAGGCAAGGAATTGACAGCCAAAATAGTGTTCCTATGCTTAAGGGGAACACAGGAAAGGGTTTCAGGGAAATGTCGCTAGGTTCTTGTATGTTATCGGAGAGGAGGACCCAGAGGACAGTCAGGCATGCACATTAAAGGATTCTCTGGGGATTGGGGGAGGGGAGGCACTGGAGGGTGGAGAGGGAGGGGTGAGGGGAGAGTGAGCAGAGGAGTCGGAGGGGGGGGTGGAGGAGGGAGGGAGGGAACTGGTGTACCTATTAAGTTTGTATGAGCAGAGATAATAAAAAATGTTAAAAAAAAAAGATTGTAAGAGCCCAAAGATAGGGAGGAGCTATGATATACAAGATACTACACACAAGTTAGGGCCAAAGCAATCATAATAGGACTTTGCATGACCTGTGCCATGACCTACACATTATTGACTCCTCAAAATCTAGCATGGACTAAAGGCACTAGGATCTTTAGAAGCAAGGGATTAACAGCCACAATACTGTTCCTATACTTATGGGGAACACAAGAAAGAGTTCTAGGATATGCCATTTAGTCCTTACACCTCATCAGAGAGGAGGGCCCAATGGAAAGTTTGACATACACATTAAAGGATGTTCCAGGGATGGAGCTGGGGAGGAGGCACTGGGAGATAGGGAGGGAGGGGGGAAAGGAAAGGGAACAAGGGACAGGGAGTTAGGGGGTTCAGGGAGGGGTGGGGAGAGAGGGGACCGGTGTACCTATTAAGTCTGTATGAGCAGAAATAAATAATTAATAAAAAAAGAAATGTGAAAACTAGTCACTGGTAAAATTAACTTAGTTTGGTGATGTTTTATTTTTCTCTAAAAGACTGAAAGATTTCTCCAAAGATTGAAAGATTGTATAACACAATTTCACATACTAATTTTGTTTTAGTTAGTGGCTTTCCCTCATGTCCATATATTTATGGATAATGGTAGGGAGTAGGTAAGATATTTGTCTTTGTCCAACATACTACATAATATGTAAAGTTACCTCATTTTCTTATACCCTTTAGTTACTTGTCTACATGACCATAGTATGTTAAGGTTATTCTATTATTCTTTTTCTCAATCTTGTCTCACTTGACTTATGAAACATGGGAACTTCACACATTTAGTAGTGAATGGTGGTGCAGAGTTCATTGTATTATGATTGCTGTTTTGTATCTTGAACACACTGTTGTATATCATACAGAAAAATTCTATCATTCTAAGAAAATCATCTTTTGCAGTACCTTTAACACGTCTTTCATTTGTCCTTTGCCAATTCTCTACATTAGCTTGTTTACTTTTCAGTAGTTATTACCTTTAGTTGATTTTGTCCCATTTTCTTGATAACACAATATTTGTATTGCTGATCAATACTTTCCAAATACAATCATTATAACTTGTTCATTGAGTGAAGCTAATTCGAGTGCTGTCATTTCGGACCATTGTTGAGTTATTACAAATTCTCACATGATGGATTGTATGTGAATATTATTTTTTATTCAATTTAATGAATGCATGTGGGCTTGCTATTTGGATCATGGAGATTACCTTTAGATTTGTAGGGACTGGCAAGAAATACTTCAAAGTAGCCTCAATTTGCACTTCTCAAAAGAAAAATGACATTTTTTGAACCCCCACACACCCGAACTGCATCTAGTATTTCCTGTGATTCAGATCTTAGATATTCTGAATAATGGGTTCACAGTTCCATCTCATTGTTGCTCAATCCCTAACGTCTCTAGAATGAATGATGTTTAAAATCATTTCCCATGTTCATTTGTTACCTCCATATCTTCTTTAGTTAAATGTTTGGATATTTTCCATCCAATGTCAGTTTGTCCATTAATGCCACACAGTATTCTAATAATCAAGATACTTAGGGGTTAAATTTCATATATTTTGCATGAAAAGTCTTGAGCCATTAGATTATTGACTTTTTCTCAGAGTTTTTTTTTTTTTGTTCTCTTGTTGTAATCTAGAGTAAATTTAACCACAATAATATTCTAACGTTTTCTTCTTCATGTATCAGACTAGTCATGATTTAAAAAATACAGAGATGCAGAGCCTGGCTGAGTTAACAAAAGTGCTAACTTAAGAATTAGGATCTGGGTCCCTTCCATGATTTTGCTATTGTAAATAGTGCTGCAATGAATATGGATATATTCATGTCACTGTAGTGAAATGATGCATTTTTAGGGATTATTCCTAGTAGTGGTATAGCAGGGTCATATGGCATGACAATCCTTAACTTTTTTAGAAATCACCAAACTGATCCTGAGTGGTTGTACTAATCTACATTTCCATCAGTCATGTATGAGAGTTTCCTTCTCTCCATGTCCTCTCTAGCATTTGTTAATGCTTGTATTCCAGAATTTCTCCTATCTAACCAGAGTCAGATTGTATCTAAGGGTAGTTTTGATTTGCATTTCCAAGGTGGCTAGGGAGGTGGAACATTTTTTTTAAGGTATTTGTTTGACATTTCAATGTTGTCCCTGGAAAAGTTGCTTTTAAGTCCCACAGCCTATTTTGTAATTGGGCTATTCATCTTCTTAGAGTTTAATTTTTTTAAGTTTTGTGCATTCTAAATATTAGACGGATGATGAAAATATGGTACATTTAAACACTGGAATATTACTCAACTATCAAAAAATGAATTAATGAAATTTTCCAGTAAATGGGTGCAATTAGAAGAAATTATACAGAGCATGAATAGAAAATTAGATGCTGCATGTTCTCTTTTATAAGTGGATCCTAGTTCCAAACCCTTTGTATCTTGAACATACTTAAATGTTCAAAGCCTGGTGATGAGATGATAGCCAACTGACAAGTGGGAGAGGGACCACACAGTATTGTGCACTATTCCTATTCTTCCCTCTAACTTTAAGCCACTTCTTATATTAACTTTCTTTTAAACAGTCTTTTATCTTTGATTAGGAGAAAAACTCATAACCAAACATGGTGCATCCGAGAACAGTGTAAGGAATCTCAAAACTGCAAAAATACAGCCAGCTGTAAGTCATAACAACAATGGCCCTACAATGGTCACCCAGAACCAAGCCACCCAAATCTCTCCCCATCCTAAAACTCAGGGAATCTTGTGAAGAGTAGGCTGTAAAATGGAGAGGTCCAGTAATGGACAAGATACTCAAGACTAAGTGATGACAGACAGAATCTTGCTGCAATGTTAATGGACCTTACCTGACCTTCACAATGGCTGACATGTCAACAAGGCTTCATAAACTAGTGGCAGATCTCAGGGGAGAAAGCTTCAGGTAGTATGATCCTTAGAGGCAAGGGGTTAGACAGATATAATGGATTTCCTACCTTAGTGGGTAGGCCAAGAAGGGGTCCCAAGGTATGTCACAGAGTCTTGAAATGTAAGAACCCAGAGGGACCTTTAAGGACAAGGGACAAGGATGGGAGGGACAAGGAGGGAAACATCAAGAGAGGGGAGGGAGGCAGGAAAGGGGAGAGAAAGAGAGTGAGATGGGAAATAGAAGGTGGAGGGGAGGGAGGAAGGGGGCAAGGATGACTTCCCATTGAGCTTGTAAAACTCACTCAAAAATTAAATAAAAAAAGAATGTGGATCTGAGTTTGAATGCTTGTCAAAATGCCAAGCATTGCATCTGCAATACAAGTGATGAGGACTCAGAGACAGTAAGAACCTTGAAGCTCACTGGTCAATGAGTCTTCCCTACATGGCAAGCTCCAAGCCGATGAGTGACCTCCAAATCAAAGAACATGGATAGAGTCCCTGAGTTTGACAAAATTATTCTCTGGCCTCCATATACCATGTCCACTATGCACACACACATATGCACGCCTGCTTCATACAGACACATACAGACACACACACACACACACAAGCACACACACACAGAGTCAAATATAGTTCATATCTCACAGATTTTATTTTGCTACCAAGAATATAAATTTTAATATAAATTATATATTTCTGCATTCTATTTTGAACCAGCTTTTCTGAAAACATCTGTGTTTAACCTCGGTTTTAAGCAAAGGGAAGTCCAATTTCTTGCAGTAACATTTATAAGAAGATTATCTTTTCCTTTTCATTTTCCTCTATTCTCTTTCAAACATCAGTTGTTTGTATCTGTCTGTCTATTTCTGTGTGTTTTATCTTGCCTCATTGATCATGTTTGTGCCTGTCAGAAATTTGAGCTGGATCCTCTTACTTAAGGAGATTTGCCTGTTTGATGTTCTTTCAAATGTAACCTTCTGTTATAATGAACCCTTGCTAATGTGATTCTAAAAATAGCAATTAAGGACACTCTGAAATCCACTTAATGTTAAGCGTTTTAATCCATCCTGTGTATCTTCCTGTGACCTTCATAAGCGGTTCTTCCTCAGGAGTTCTACTATGGAAACTTTGATTGTTTGAGTAAAGGAATGTCTCGGTGGCCTGGTTCAGTGATGAGCTAAGGGTGGCTACTTCTCTCTGGAACGAATGGCAGAGGATCATGGATCACAGCACACCAGTGGCTCTGAGACAGAGCCTATGGATATAGTGAAAACACACAGCCGTTTGAAACCAGGTGAGAAGTTAGGCAACAATCGGCAGAGTGAATGTTTTTAGACATTTTCTTTCCCTTGAAAACAAGTGTTATCACAGGCAATTGTCTGAAACTCGTAATGTAGTTAAAAGTCATAATTCCAAGTTTAGAATTTCAAACTACATTTTCTATTTTCCATGTTTCTTTTTTGGTTTAAGACACAATGTCATAGGATACTGAGCAGTTCAGGGCCCTTTCTGCTCTGGGTCCCAGTGGGCTCCCTGATCTTTGTGGTGAGGTCACCGAGGCCCAAATGCCTCGCCCCAGTCCCAAGGTCATCAGCTGGTCCCAATAGCCAGCTGGCCCATTCTCCGGGTCCCAGGGGGCTCCGGGTCCCAGGGGGCTCCCTCCTCATCATCATAAACTCGTGAGGCCTTGAGCCCAGAAGCCACCACCAAGACACCTACCCATCTTCCTGTGGTGTTTTTCTCCCTTCTCCTCCTCCTACTATCTCTCTCTCTCCCTCCCCTCCACCATGATCATTAAAGAACTTTAAAGTTTTCAAGAATTCAACAGAGTCCAGGAAAAACCCAAGCAATGGGATAGAGGACCAATAGCATACATTTGAAGACTTCTAAAATAATCCCATCAAATGGGAGAAAATCTTCACTTCTAGCTCTAACATAAGTAAACAAACAACCCAAAAGCGAAGATTATATTAAATGGGGAAAAACTTGAAGCATTCCCACTTAGATCAGGAACTAGACAAGACTGATCACTCTCAACTCTTCTATTCAATATTATACTTGAAGTCTTACTTAGAGCCATAAGAGAGGGAGATAAAAGAGATTCAAATCAGAAAAGAAGTCATAATACATAATCATTTACCTGAGAGAATCTAAAAACTCCACCAGGAAACTCCTGGAACTAATACAGAAGTTCAGCAGGGTGGCAGGTTACAAAGTAAATTTGCAGAAATCAGTGGCTTTCCTACATGCCAAGTGAAAAAGCCCTAAGAGAAACAATCCCATTTACTATGCTCCTAAAAAAAATGAAACAACTTGGTATAAATCTAACCAAAGAAGTGAGAAACCTTTATAATTCAAACTTTAAAACCCTGAAGAAAGAAATTTTAGAGGACACCAGAAGGTGGAATGACCTCCCATGCTCCTGGATCAGCAGATTTAACATCATAAAAATGACCATCCTACCAAAAGCAAAATACAAACTCAATGCTATACCAATCAAAATCCCAAAGCAATTCTTTAAAGAAATTGACCAAACATTCTCAAGTTCATTTGGAAGCACAAATGGCCCAAGATAGCAAAAACAATTCTGAGTAACAAAAACACTGCTGGAGATATCACCATACCAAACCTTAATCTATACTACAAATCTACAGTAATAAAAACATCCTGGTATTGGTTCCAAATCGACACACAGACCAATGGATAAGGGTTGAAGATCCAGATACACAATTGCAACCATTTGATCTTTGATAAAGGGGCTCAAAAAACTCAATGGAAAAAGTAACAGCATCTTCAACATATGGTGCTGGCAAAGCTGGATCTCCACATGCAGAAGATTAAAATGGAACCCACACCTGTCACCAGGCACAAACATCAACTCCAAATGGATGAAGGACTTTAATAGTAGGCCAGAGATTATAAAAACCCTAATTGAAAGAGTAAAGAACTCCCTTGTGCATATTGGGCTAGGCCCACATTTCCTAAACAAAAAACCCAATAGCACAGTCACTACAACCAACACTCAACAAATGTTATCTTATGAAATTAAAGACTTTCTGTTCAAATAAAGAGATTGTAAATGAAGCAAAAAGGCAGCCCACAAAGTGGAAGAAAATCTTCACTAACCACACATCTGATAGAACTCTATTATCAAAGTGCACAAAGAACTTAAAAAATTAAACACCAAGTAGAGAAATAGCCCAATTAGAAAATGGGCCTGGGAACTTAGAAGAAACTTTTCCAGGGATGAAATTGAAATGTCTAACAAATATCTTAAGAAATGCTCCACATCCCTATTCATCAGGCAAATACAAATCAAAACTTCCCTGAGATATCATCTTACCTCAGTCAAAATAGTGAAAATCCGCAGTAGAAACAATACCAAAAGCTAGAGAGGATGTGAGAGAAGGGAACTTTCCTATATTGCTGGTGGGAATGCAGGCTCATACAGCCACTCTGGCGATCAGTATGGTAGTTTCTAAAAAATTTAAGAATTGAAATACCATATGACCCAACTATACCACTACTGGGAATAATCCCCCCAAAATGCAGCCAATTCACTACAGTAACACTAGTATATCCATGTTCATTACAGCACTATTTACAATAGCAAAGTCATGGAATCAACTCAAATGCCCAACAGCTGACGAATGGATAATGAAATGTGGTACATTTATACAATGGCATGCTACTCAGCCATCAAAAGAGATGAATTGATGGAATTTTCCAGGAAAAACATGGCATTAGAAGAAATTATGTTGAATGAAGTATCCCAGATACAGAGAGTTAGACGCCATATATACTCCCTGATAAATGGATCCTAGTTGCAAACCTGCTTAATAACTTACTCAAAGGCAATTCTCTGTAATACCCACTGTAATCTCAAGGGATTATAAATGGAAGAGAATGGGAAAGAAACCTCAAAAGAAAGGAGACAAAAGAACACTCTTCAATAGAGAAATTAGGCCACAGTCGTGTACTGCATGTAAGTAGCAAGACATGGGATACAGCTCACTCTCCCTTCCTTTCCTTTTCACTTGGGACTAGACAGGTTTGTTCTCCCCAGTCAGGGAGGGTATAAGGACTGGCGGTTAGATAGTAACCAACTGGCAAACTCACTGCTGTGTCCTACTTCTATTCTTTCATCAAACTTTGAGTTTCTTTTTCTGTTAATATCTTTGCTTACAATGTCTTTTATCTTTGGTTAGGAGATGACCTTAACAACCAATCAGGATGCAGCCAAGGGCGGTGCAGCAACAGCAAAACTGAAAAAACAACAGACCATAATTCAGAACACCAAAGACCCTACAATATTCAACCAGACAAATCTCTCCCCATCCTGAAGCTCAGGGAAACATGCTGAAAAGAGGGTGGCAAGACTGTAAGAGCCTAAAGATGGGGGAGACCAATGATATGCAAGATATAACTGTAATGTGATTGGACCTTGTCTGACTAGCACAATGGCTGACATGGCAACCACCCCCAAAATCTAGCAGGGATCAAAGGGGAGAAGACTTTAGGCTGTGGGATCCTTAAAGGCAAGGGTTTAAAAGTTTTAATAGAGTTCCCATATCAGTGGGCAGACCAAGAAGGGGTCCCAAGCTATGCCACTGAGTCCTGACCCCTCACTAGTGTAGACACCTTAGAGGGAAATTCAGCGCCTGTATAAGCAGATGTTCTGGAGGATGGGAGGGAGAAAGCAGGAAGCACCAAGAGAGGAGGAGGGAAGGAAAAGGGGTGAGATGGAAGGGGGAAGTGTGAAGGGGGTGAGCTTAGAATGGGGGACAAAAGGGGGAAAGGAAGGGGAAGGGAGAAAAAAGGGGGTTACCTATTGAGCTTGTATAACTAGGAAAAATATAATAAAAACGTTTACATTGTAATTCTAAATAACAAAAACTCTACAAAAAAGGAATATTGACAATTCATCACAAAATTGTCTATAGGCAAAAAGTAAGGAAAAATAATTGGTTTCAGTTTATATTGCTAGCTTTTGGATTAGCTGGCACCTGCTGCATTAGTACTGTTGATTATATTTCTAAATTCAATAGTCAAATTTTCTTGACTTGAAAAGGCAGATAATTACTTTTATCTCAGAAGAGAAACTTTAAATTCATGATTACTATAAAATGTTTAGGGAGCAATCTTTTTTCACATATCAGGTTTAGAATGGTTATACTGTCTAATTTTTGCATAGGATATTTAATGTATGTAGATAAGTTCAAAAGTTTTCCAAATATTCATATTAATATATTTATTATGGAATGATATATGAACTAAAGGCTATATGAAGTAAGAATGATTATGTATCCAAATTTTACTTTTTATGCTTGATTTCTAATTATTTGGGACAGAGGAAGAGAAAGGGAGACAACAACACTAGAGAGGTAAAGAGTGAGAAAGAGAGGAGACTTGTAACAGGAGAATGAGCAAGTATAGGCATGTTATCTGTTACAGTATGAACATGGAGGCCAAAAGACAGCACATGTTGAAAGGGCTCAAATATCCAGGGAACAAACTGAATTCATCAAATTTTCACACAGGTGTCTTTACCCCTAAGTCATCACAACAAACCCCAAATATTCACATTTTAATACAAAAACCTCTGGAGGTGAATAATAAATTACATATATCTTATGTGAATGCATGTATTCATGCAAATTACTTGGCCACATATAAATGATAGTCTCGGAGTCACCATGAAAGTCGATTCAACTTGAGAATTGCCTTCTGTTGAATTCTAATCATCAAGCTGTTCTAAAGGTAGTTGGTTGATTGATTTTTAAACATTCATAGCTTGTGTCTGGCTGTATGTAGCAAAACTGAGTGTCAGTTCATTTTGATGGAAGTGCATCCAACTTCTTTTCTTTATCATTTCTTGTTCAGATTACTCTTACTGAAGAATACTTATTAAAGTAATATCTCTGAATTTCCAATATAACAAGCACCTTCCACCTTGAATAGTTTTCATCGTGCTAAGCCAAATCCTCAAGATGCTGCATTTTGCTCATTACAAGACATACCTTCATTCAATAGTCATATACATGAAATCAGCTAGAATGGAGTTCTTTTTCAAAGAGGACGATGAATGCTTCAGTCAACCCTAAATTTATGGTTGAGTGTTTGCATTGTTGCATAGTGCTGTGCTGGCATATGTTGCTTTGAACCTTACTATAATATTTTCCTCAGTTCTACTAGAGGGATGACTGTGGGAACAATATTTTCCATAGGAAGTTCTAGATAAGACATCTGTGTTCTACCAAGTAGGAAGGGTGATAAGAGGCAGAGATTATTCAATTCAACTAATCTGGAGAATTAAGTGTTTTCATCATGAATGTACTACAGAACTATGTTTTCTCCTTCATTTATTTAAAGTTGATAATGAATCTGCAAGAGAAAGTTTTTGTAAGACATCTGCAAAATTTTAAGAATATAACATATAAGACAATGAGTGGGAGAAATTCATATTTTCCCAATGTATTCTTATTTTCTTTGAATATTGTATACATGAATATAGTGACTTTATAATATTTTATACCCTTAGTCCCAAATCCCACCCATTCACCTTTTCCCCTTAGAGCACTTCATCTCCCTTGCTACATACCCTCCTGATTTTCAATTTTTTGTTTGCTTTTTCTGTGATGACTTATGCCTATGACTATGCCTTATGTTGGTGCTTACTTTTGAGCCTAAGTGTGTTTTCAAAAGATCTTCATTGAGAGAAACGGCTCTGTTCTTTGATGTTCATTTGTTTATATTTATTGCCCCAAAAACATGCTAAACCTTGTTACTATTCCACCAGTTGCTGATGTCTTTAGTCTCTACTGACCAGAACATTGCAAATTTTATATGTCAGTCATGAGATCACAGTGACACATAGACCAATTATTATTATTTGCAGTTACAGAAATACTTAAGAGGAGAACATGGAAGATCAGCTTCACTTTTCTCAGTCAAGTAAAAATTGATGCTGTTGATTGAGAAAGAAGATCAATTTAAGATTTAGAAAAAGGAAAATTTGAAGATGTGTGTGTAGGTGTGTTAAAACTGAAAAAAATAGCTTTAACTTCTCTAGAATGAATTTGAGTATACAGGCATTGAGTTTAGATTTCATATAATTATTTTTAGTTTGAATCTTATAATTATTCTGTTTCTTTCAATATTAATGATTATTTGAAGGCTATTGAACAACTTAGATTAGAGATAGACACAGTGATTCTATTAAATATTTTTACTTTTTTCATTATTTTTCCTAAATGCAGCACAATGAACCCAAAATAATAGAGGAGAAAAAAAGAAGCCTAGAGAAATGACTCAGAGGTTAAAGTCTTTGCTTTTCAAGAAGGACCTGAGTGCAGATCCAAGGTCCAACTTAAAAATGTTGGGCAGAATAAAGGTCATCTTGCACTTTTGGTCCTGGAAATAAAGCATGAGAAAACCTAGAGTAAAGAAATAGGGAAGTAGAGAAATCCAAATTGATCGTAGGTGTCATCCTTGGGTCTGCCTAGGCACATACAGTGCCTTCTTCTACACACACACACACACACACACACACACACACACACACACACACACATATGCATACACACAGAGGCCAGCACATACGTACATACAAATAAATAAATATTTGAACAGAAAAGAAAGACAACAAATTATTGTTTCTCTGGATGTTTGATTGCAGGTTGTAAGTTTGATGAGTTTTTTAATGTTATTTACGACTCACAAAGAAAAGTAGAGGTGATCTGTTTAGAACATCATGGAAGAAATCATTATTGAATTTCCTTCACATTTTTTATCTGAGTGGATTTCTTGACATTTTACACTCTTCTTTGTGTTATGATTATGAAATGAGGCACTAATTCAGGAGTTCTCTATCTGCAGGGTTATTCATAAGTTTAACATAAAGTGGTAATTCTATAATATCTACTGTATTTGTCATATTCTCCTCACATTTACACATGCTTCTTCACTTTATTCATATTTTAGTTTTTGATTCTTCACTTTGAATGGTAAGTACAATATGCATATCTATGTACAGTATATATAGGTTTATACTTATTAATATTAGGATCCTGGAATATCTAACCATTGAAAGAACCCTGAGTTTTAATTATAGAGCTAATGTATTTCCAAATATACATAAAAGGAGAGAGAGCTACAGATAAAGAAAGAAAGAGGAAGAAGGAAAGAAGGAAAGAGAAAGAAAGAAAGAGAAAGAAAGAAAAGAAACAAGAAAGCAAAGAAAGAAAGAAAGAAAGAAAATGAAGAAAGAAAGAAAGAAAGAAAGAAAGAAAGAAAGAAAAAGAAGAAAGAAAGAAAGAAGAAGAAAGAAAGAAAGAAAGAAAGAAAGAAAGAAAGAAAGAGAAAGAAAGAAAAGCAGAATAAATTGCGATCTTTCCTTTTGGAAATAAAGTTATTTTTAGATATTCTTATAGGAAATATCTGCTTTCCCACAGATCAGAGGGGTGAAGGCTCCAAGTAGTAGGATCCTTAAGGCAAGGGGTTAAACAGTCATAATAGAGTTCCACTCTAGTGGGCAGCCCAGGAAGGAGCCCCAAGTTATGCTATTGAGTCCTGAATCCTCACTAGGGTAGAGGACTTACACAAAGGTTCAGCACCCATATAAATGGATGCTCTGGGGGATGGGAAGAAGGAAGCATTAGGTGCTTAGAGGGGGAGGGAGGGAGTGGTGAAAGGGAGAGGAGGAATGAGGGAGAGAGTGATAGGGAACTATAGGGGAGGGGAGTGGAGAGGGAGAGGAGGGGGTTACCTATTGAGCTTATATGATTAGGCAATAATAAAATGTGTAATAAAAAATAAAAAAGAAATATCTGCTTCCCATACTTTCTGATTAGTTGTATAAATCTTTCCATATCAAATTTTAATGTAGTAAACTTCAAAAATATCTTTGCATCTGTTAAGGGCATCTGTTAAGGGCACCGAGATCCCTGGAGGCAAGGGATTGACAGCCATAGTAGTGCTCCTATGCTTAAGGGGAACAAGAGAAAGGGCTTATGGAAATACCACTGGGTCCTTATATGTCATCGGAGAGGAGGACCCAGTGGAGAGTCAGGCGTACACAATAAAGGACCCTCTGGGAATTGGGGGGGAGGCACTGGGGGATGAAGAGGGAGAGGAGGGGGAGGAGGGGGTTCAGGGGGAGGAGGGGGGAGGGAGGGAACTGGTAAAAAATTTTAAAATGTACAATTAAATTTTTAATAAAAAAAGAAAAAAAATCTTTGTTGATAATTTCCTTTCCTAACATGACTAGGACTACAAAATCAATGGTTGTGTTTTCATTTCGTTAAATTCATAAAAGTCATAATGTGAGTACGTTGGAGTCTTGAGTTCTTAGGAACATAATTGAAATATAAATAATTAAGCTCATAATAAGTAAGGCAAGATATCTATGGAAGAAAGGTCTGATTACAGTCAAAGAAATGAATCTTGGGTGAAACATGTAATGTCAAAAAAATTTCCATCTTCTTCAAGGCACTGAAAAAGCAGCAGCAAGTCAATAACATAATTACTTGTCATGAATTCAAGAGTCGCTAATACTCACAAATAAACAAATGCAAATTTTGCTAAGTGATGCTACATTCTCAAAATAAACGCAGCTGGAAGAAAGAATGGAGTACACTCTAAATTACAGAACATGGTCAATGAAGATACCTCCAATCAGCTAATGGATACCAAAGTCTTGGAACTATGCAAATATCCAGAGGGAGAGAATCCCTGAAGAAATATTTTAGACATCAAACAACGCACAGGCGGCAGGCTGCTGGCTGCATTTGAGAAACACCGGTGAAGTGTCCCTTCGGTGAATGTGGAGAGGTGGTAGATTGTAAATGATGTGAGCGATGGCATACCTTCAAAATGTTTCCCGCTAGAGTTTGGAAGGTTGATGAGGCTCATAAAGATGGTATCAGGAGAACTTTTATCAACAAGAGAAAGGCTCTCATTGGTGATGGCAGCGCTCCTGAGAGATGGCTGGAGTATGGGGAAGCTTTGAGGAAAATGTGCAAGGAATTTACCCACATGGTAGTGAGGACGATGAAATAGAGATGTCTGGAACATCTCCAAGGCTTGTGAATGATGGAGTTCCTATCTAGCATGTCGGAGAATGTCAAGAGAAGAAAAAACAATTTAAAATAAACAGGCTTTAAATCTGACTTGGGTTTTAGAGATGATTCATTCACTTTTATTCATTTAATAGGGTGGTAGATCTGCCTGGCATTGTGCAGATGGAATTTAAAGAGAAGGATCTGGGTGAAAGAATCTAGGGACGTGGTAAGAATTTCAAGGAAGGAGCTCCAAGCACGCTACCTTTGGACATATGTAAGAAGGCTACAGCAAATACTTGGGGAGCTAAGGGGAGACTGATAGCTGCAGAAAATAAAGTTGTTTCATGAAGGAGGGAATCATTAGGTGGGTCGAATGCTGCTGATAGGTTGAGTAAAAAAAAAGGGAAGCTAGAAAAACGATTAGTTTAAGCAAAAAAGGGATACTGTCTGGATAGACTGTGTTTCTTTTGTTAAATTAAGGAAACAGATCAGGCTATGGTATTAGGGAAAAAAGGGGGAAAAACAGTGAGTGAAGAAGGCAAGGCAAACATTCTCTCAACCATTTTAGCATCACACGAAAGCAAAAAATAAATAAAAACAATGATTTTGCTGGAAGGGAATTTGGGTCACAGGAGATCCCATTCTTCAGGCTGTCGGCCATACTGGGAAAGCAGAAAGAGGGAACTGGCTATGTGGGTGTCATGGTTGTGCACAGGTGCCAACTTAAAGTTGAGGGTGTGAGCTCTGGGCACATTTGTGGAGAATTAGGTTAAATTAAGCCCAGAGCAAACCTGCAGGAGATTGTCTGGCTGATGGGGAAGACCCAGCCCATGGTGAGTAGGACTAAGCCCTGGAATAAAATACAGAGAGCTAGTTGAGAAAGTTGGCATCCTTGTGTACGCTTGGGCAGACATGCTGGTCTGGCAAGTAAGGATTGTCTCCCTCTCTCAGTCGTTCTATAGTGTGGCCCGCTCGCTTGACACTGGTGCTGATGTGGGCTTTCCTGCTAAGATGGACCAACAACTGTAACCAGTAATCGTGATAGGAAATAAACCCCTTGTTCCCTTAAGCCGGTTTGATGATGGTCTATCAAAGCGTTGCTCAAGGCAATTTAGTGCTTTCAAGACACAACAAGTTATGTCTAATAGAGAAAAAGGAGTCCAGAACCAATTATGTATCTGTACAGCGATAAGATAGATTTTCATGTGGGGGTTTAGAATAGTGGAAGAGCACTTGCCTAACACAAAACAAAACAAAAACAGCTACTATTTAAATTTAAAACATGTGCCGACAGTCCAAAAACACTCTGGTGTCTCCATTTAGTTTTCTAAAAGTTGTTTCTGGTAAAGAAGTCCACTGAAATTCTTGCCCGTTTTTAATCTTGTTTATCTTAATTAAGACTCATTGGATTTCAAAGAAAAGAGATGTGAGATGATAGATAGTATGTGATATACACAAGGATTCCTCAATGACTTCTGCAGAGGTTTATACGATTATGAATTTGTTCTTGTAGATATTAATATGATTTTTGTCTTTGAAAAAGCCTTTGAAGGACAAAATGAAGATAAAGAAACCAAGAGACCACAGTCAAATATCTTGCAGAGTAAAGAGAAAGTACTGGAGAAGAGCCATTAGTCAGCACATATTTTTATATAACTGTAGAGGACATCAGACAATGACAGAAGAATACTTTTTCTGTGGGTGCAATCAGTATGTATACCTTCTCTTTCTTCTATAGCAATCAAAATATGTTTGGTCAAAAATATTTGGATGAATTCTATTATCTAAGAAAATGATAAAGGACTAGGGAAATCTAAGACTACATTAGAGTGTGAAAAGCAGTTTGTAAAGTATGTCATAGAACGGAAGTCATTAATAATTTGTTTTTATAATTACATTGTGATATATATATATATATATATGCATGATATGTGTGTGCAAACAAGCATACATGGGTCATAGTGCTTGTGTGATATCAGAGGAAATCTCTGGGTGTCTTCCACTTAGGTTGACATGGGTTTCTTTGTTGGTTACCAGTGAGTACCCCAGGCTTGTTGGCCCAGAAACCTGACTCTCCCTTTAATCTCTCACCATGACCCTAGAATTTCAGACATGCACTACTAAACTCATACCACTCACACCACTAAGCTTGCACAAGTGTGAAGGTTGGTATTGATTGGCAACTTGACAACTAGGAGGCAGGACTCCATACACAGCAGATAGGCGTTCATCCTCCAGACTGAAGTTAGCTCACATCAATCCTATAAACAATTATCTTGATTGTACAATTGATGTGAGAGGATATAAGCGCTTGTGAGCCGGATCACTTCCAAAGCAGGTGGTTTGGAACTGTACAGAGGTTGGGAGTGCAGGCAAGCAAACAAGAAAATGTGTGTGTCCCCATTGCCTCCTCTCATGGCTATAGATGTGATGTGACCAGCTGCTTCAAACACTCTGCTGTAATTTTAGCACGAGGATGGATCAGTAATGATCATTCATTACTTGAATCTCACAGACACAGATCCATCTTAGTGAGCTAACTTCAGTCTGGAGGATAAATGCCTATCTGCTGTGTATGGAGTCCTGCCTCCTAGTTGTCAAGTTGCCTCTTCTCTGCTAACTTGCTTACGTCAATGTGTAACAATAAGTTGCATGGCAAACGACTTGCCTACTGAGCCATTCTGTAGTCTGGCGGGGTTCATTTATAGCAAAACAGTGCTGTTACAGCCAAGGAAGATCATCCACTCCAAACTATCACCCTAATTCCGTCTGATCTGAAGAATGCTCATAGTTGTGAAAAACAGGTTATGATACATTCTGAATTGTTCCAGTTCTTCTTCATGCTGCTGGTAAGATTACAAGACTGAAGGTACTTAGGTGAACAGGGATTTTTAATTGAGCTTATGATTCTTGTTTAATCTTTATCAATATGGCAAGAGAGTTCATACCAAAAATCAGGAGCCAAAGGAGTTGACCAAAACATATGATGAGAAAGATCTGAGAGAGGAGCATGTTTTTCCACTTGCCAGCATACTTGAATGTCAAAATACTGAACCAGCTATCTGCCTATTACTCATGTGGCCATGAAGTGGTAACTTAGTGACATTTAGATAATCCCCCAATGGCTTGTTTAGAGACTTTCTTTAACTGAATTATTCATCACAGATATTTACCTAAAAGTTTCACCCTTCAATGGTTAAGTCATTACTTGAATCTCACAGACACATGGATTCTTAAAAGTATTGAAATATATAAAACTATCTTCATATGTTACTAGTGACAGCCAACCTTGTCATGATATGATGGTCTAAAGAGGTAACCAACTAAACATAATAAAGTATTGATCTCAGAAATGTCATGTGATTGATAGCATCAGATGAAGGAAGGCATACTGAGCATTCTAAGTGAAGTAACAGTGTTACTCCATCATTATTTGAACATAGGCTACCCCATGCGTGCTCAGGTGTGTGTATCCTTAGCTGGTACTAATATTCAGGAAGACTGTGGCATCTTTAAGAGGTAGAGACTTATTGGAGGAAGACAAATCACCAAGTCACTAAAGTGAGTCTTTAGATTTGGTTCCAAGCCCTGGATTCTCTGGTTCTCTTGCTCTCCTGTTTCTGTCTCCACTCATGCCTTCTGCTGTGTAGTTCCCACCAAAATGGACTATATGCCCTTTGGACCTGGAAATCTAACAAACGCTTCTTCCCTAAGTTGGTTGAGTGGCAGTATTGTCTCACAGGCAAAGAAGACTGACTGTAGCACATGCTCAAGATTGTCTTCATAGATGACATATATTCTGATAATATAAATTTTCAATTGTGAGTATGAACTGGGATTTCAACAATGATCAATTTTTTATTAGAAGACCACATACAAAACCAGACATGCTTCAATGTTTTTATTATATCACTTACAAAACTTCATTTCCTTTCATGAAAAGAAACAACAAGGGAAATTAATAAAATATGGAAAGGAGAATGGCATTGTATTCACCTACATTTAAACAAAATGATAGTTAAGAAAAGATATTTTGTAAAAAGAAAAAATTAATTTAGATTCACCACTCAAAATAGCAAGGTCATCAGACCCCAAGTGATGGAGTTTTTGCTATTGCAATGCAGAAGGACATGTGCATAGACATGGAGTCTGAGCATGTGTGCAAATGTGAGTGTGTGTGTGTGTACATGAGCATGTTTAAATGTGTGTCTATATTTGTGTGTATATTGGTTATGCATACTCTTTTATGAAGGTGTGTTTGTGTGTGTGTGCATGTACACATGTGTAAATATGTGTGTCTGTGTATATGTGTGTGCATGATTGTTTCTTTGTGTGTATGTGTATTCTTTTGTGTATGAACATGCGTCTCTTTTCTCTGTGTGTCTGAGTGTGTGTGTGCGTATGTATGTGTGTATGTGTGTGAATTTGTGAGATTGGTTACTCTAGCACTCCTATTCACATGTCACGAGATGGAAATTAAGTCTGTATGCAGGTGCATGTGAGTATATATGGGTTGGTCTCTCCAATCCTTCTGAAAAGAAGCACTAGTATACACTCACTCCAACTCAGTGTATTCATTTAATTGTAGTCACCATCAATAAAAGATCAAAATTTGGATGGTATACTAAGAATGTATTTTTCATGCTTCACAAATAGGAACAGTATTGCCACATATGAAAGCTTTGAGTACCATTCGAATCATATGCAAACTATAGCCTGGATAGGTACAGAAAAAAGTGTCTGAGTAAGTCTGAGCTCTGTGTTGTTGTCAGGAAGGAGTTGTCACTTAGAATCTTCTGAGCTGCTCAGGAGCTGACCCAATATGAATGCCAGGACCAAGGAACATCTTCTCTTCCTAGCTGTCAATTCTCATTTTTCTTATCATGCCATAACTTTTAAAATGCACCAAACACATTGAAAAATACACATTTACATTATAGTCAATTACTGTAATAATGAAAGAAAATGTTGAGCTGAAGAGATGGGTCTCACAAGCAGAAAGAGCTGAATGTGGATTCCATATCTCACATTAAAAAAAATCAGGCAAAAATGACTGCAGCCTGCACTACTAGGCCTGGAAGACCTCCCAGGAAATCTTAGAGCAAAGAAATAAGGAGATAGAGCAATCCAAGATGACTCTTGAAGACACTTTTGTACCTTTACAGAACCACAATGCCCTCTTCTACACACACACACACACACACACACACACACACACACACGCACACACAAGAAAATTGTGCTTAAAGGATTAAGGAAATATTTTTTCTGTAAATTGTGAAAGCCATAATTTTAAAAAAAACCTGAAAATAAAGAAATTAATGTAGGGAAAGTTAGATAACTGATAAACTACTTTTCTGTACATGTAATGGAGAACTAACAGTAACTGTAAGGTTATTCTTTCTCTTTAATGAAGGCAGAAACCTTCCCTGCAGGGTCTCCCCTCCCATCCCTTTCTTCTCCTGACATGTGCAGGACTTAGATCCTGCAGCTTCTTAATTAACTGCCAGGGGAATGTTTAGGTGCAAAATTAGTCACCAGAGGGAGCCCCTATTATTCCTCCAAAGCTCTATGGAAGGACTGGAAACGACTGAGAGCAGAATGAAGACACACATGGAGAGGGTGGGTCAGCGACATACAAGGAGAGTACAGAGTGTCCTTTGCGGGTCCTGGGATCACAGTTTTTCCCAGTCCCCAGCTTCAGCATGAACTAGCTTCGAGGGATGCAAGGTTTCTCCAGCACTGACCTGGCAGAGAACCAATCCACTCCACTCATCCTCAGTGGCTGCTTATCCACTGACCTTCACATTTGCTTAAGATGAAAACCACTTTATATCTGTTGATTCAATTATACACGCATAAAACATTGCATCCTCCTCAAACAGGTTAAGAGTGATAGTTTCCAACCACTGCAAGTGTCAATACTTACTCCAATTCTTGGCAAAAGGACATTAGTCTTGCTCATGCATTTAACGCATAAAATTGTCTACATATGGGAATCTGGTAGTCAAAGGAGGGAAACAATTTGAAAGAAGAGATTTTTCATTCCAAGTCCTTCCTAGAATGAAATTCTGTACTTTTAGGAGCACAGGAAAAGGATAAATGGGATTTACAAGTGGGTAAATAACAATGCTCAATTTTTCTGCTTAAAAAATAATCTCACAGTAATAAGCCTGAAGCATGCTTCTTGTCTAGATGTGTTTGGATGGAACTGTCACAGAAAACCATAGAACGAAACCAGGTTTCAAACTCAAGAAAAGGAACATGAGTCTATTTGTGTGTAAGCTTGTGTGCGTGTGTATTCATATATGTGTTTGTCTGATTTCATTTATGTCTTTTATGTGTGTGTGTGTGTGTGTGTGTGTGTGTATGTATGTGTCTGTGTGTGCATGTTTGTGTTTGTGTGATTTCAAGTGTGTCTTTTGAGTGTGTGTATCTGTGTATGTTTTGGTGTGTGCGTGCGTGTGTGTGTGTGTGTGTGTGTGTGTGTGTGTGTGTGTGTGTGTGATCACAAGCTGGGTTCCACTGTCTGCATCTCTCATAGCATTGCTGTCTTCTGAGCTCTCACGAAAAAGGCCCATTTGGCCAGATTACAGAGATACAAAGATTTTCCCAGCACAAAGTCCCAAAGTTCTCCCTAATTTTTCCCAACAACCAGTTACAAAGGCACACTAACCACATCACAACGTTGGCCATATTAAACAGCTTCACTTTTTGGTACCAGATTTTCTTAGTCCCAACAGGAGCACACTACTTCTCTGGTACCAATTTCTCTCAACTTCAAAACACTTCACGTTGTGGTACCAAGTGTTCTTACTCTTACAGCAAAATCCCACTGCTTGGTACCAATTTCTGTAATAGTTACTCTTAACTGTTGCTATGAGAGAACATTTAAAGTCAATCAACTTACTGGAGAAAGGGAGATTTATTCAGCTTACGTTCCGGAGGGGAGATATAGTCTTTCACGATGGAATGTGTCTTGTGTGCACCTCTGTGTTTATTTGTGTGTGTACCAGTGTGTGTGTGTGTGTGTGTGTGTATGCTCATATGCTCATAGTAAACACTTTTCACCCAGGTTGATAGATGCTCTACTAGAATGTAAATCTTCAAGAAGTGAATTGTGATAATGTGAACTGAGTGACTTATCTGCAGCAGCAAGTAATGACTGTCTTAAGAAGAAAAGAAAGAGAAATTAAGCAAGGTGAAAGTCAAGAAGAACTGCTTCTGCTGCTGCTGCTACTGCTGCAGCCTAACCTCCACACTTGAATCCCGATGCTGTCTTGTATCTCTATCGTTAGCTACTCCTCCATTCCCCATGATGGTATCTATTTTATTTCATGCTTTCCTGTTTATCAACTGTGCTTGGAATAAGTTAGAAACCTTGCTAGTTCACCTTGCTTATCACTGCAACTGGTTTGACAAGTATCCCGGAGAGTAGTAGAGCATTCCTGGATGTGAGCATGATCTCAGAGAGAAGGGACAGACCCACCCTGAATGTGAGCGCGACATCCAGCAGATAGAGATGCTGGGTTAAAAGACAGATAGGAAATATTCCTTCTCCCTGGTACTATGGTCTGACATTAGGTGATTATGTCCTGTCATATGTAACATCTACTGTGGTTTTAACTGGCTGCCCTCATGTTAGGCTAAGAACAATGGATACAGCCAGCCACACCCCATGCACTCAAATTTCTGAAACTGTGAATCAAAATAAATCTTCCCTCCCTTTTTGTTTATGTAAGAAAGAGTGAGAGAGAACAAGAGAGAGACAGAGAGACAGAGAGAGACAGAGAGAGAAGGAGAGAAAGAGAGAGAGAAGGAAAGGAAAGAAAAGAAAGAAAGGAAAGAAAGAAAGAAAGAAAAGAAAGAAAGAACGAAAGAAAGAAAGAAAGAAGAAAGAAAGAACGAAAAAAGAAAGAAAGAAAGCAAAGAGGAAGAAGAAAGGAAAAGAAGGAAGGAGAGGAACGAAGGAAAGACAGAAGGAAGGAAAAAGAAGGAAATGAAGAAAGAAAGAAGGAAGGAAAGAAAGAATGACGAAAGAACAAGAAGAAGGAAAGGGAAGAAGGAAGGAAAGAACGAAGGAAGGAAAGAAAGAAAAAGAAGGAAAGAAAGAAGGAAGGAAGAAGGAAAGAGAACGGAGAAAGAAGGAAAAGAAACGAAGCAAGACACCGAGAGGAGAGAAATAGACAGGAAAGAGAAAGAGAGAGAGAAAAGCTGAATGGACATTAAAAATTTGACTTCAGTTCTGAATCTGTATGTTAGTATTAGTGAAATGGCTATTGGAAAAACACTTGGACTCGATTTCAGCTGCAATAACTGTACTTTTGGTAATGTGACCAATTTACTTATCTCCTCTTGCTTTCTGCTTTTAGAATGTAAGTTATCCATTAGTTCTTAATTACAGGACTTTGGGGAATATTAATTGAAGAAGCAACACAATATATTTAGGAACATGGTCAGTTCTCAGTAAATGCTAGTGATCTTTTTACTATCACTTTGTGATACAGCATTCAACCAGAACCCATGGTTATAATCTCATGAATTCTTGTATTTCTCTTCAGATTCCTGGTTTTATTGTGTATCACTTACTTTTGAGTGTCAGCTTAGCATATGTGCATACAGGTATGCCTGGGAAGAATACTTTAGTACAGACAGAACTCTAACAAGCCTTAAGAGATGCAGGGAGGGGGACAAAACTTACATTGTCTGTGATTATTCCTCGGGTAAGTGGGCAAAAATAGAGAGGGCTGGTTAAATTTGACAATTTGGCAGGCTATGTGGTATGCAGTGAATGTTTAAACTCTGCTTTTCCTGTGGATATGGTGTGAACAATTCTATCAGCTTCTTTTGGTAGACTCTTTTACAAGCATGACCAAGCATAACTAATAATCATAAACTAGATTAAATTTTCTTTCTTCCCCTAGATTTTGAGGGTCATGCATTCACTGAAGCAAAGAAAATGTGAAATAGAGATATTTTGATTTCTGTGTGTCCTTGACTTAAATTTGACTTTCCATTCCATGTCATCCCTATTGACATTAAATATTGTGTACTTTGAATCTGAAATATTCCTGTGTTTGAAAATATTTCTGTGTTTGATGGAAGCCAACTGGTGATAATAATGAAAAATGACCAGATCACAAACTTTTTTTTTCTTATTTGAGATCATTTTGCATGAATGTGAAGTCCTGCGGTACAATCTTGCTTCTCAAATTGTCTGAGCATCTTTCACAAACCACTGAGTCCTTTCTCGGTGTCATTACTATTCACACTCTATCACTAGTTTTGTTCTACTAAATGATTTATTACTATCAAAGAATAATGCATGAAAATAGTATTGACATCACCTTTCTTTCAAAAATTATAATATTCTTACAAAAATTGAAATGAATGATAATCATAATTCATAAATAATTGCTTTCATAATAAAAAGTCCATATCTCCAATTTTATGGGCATGGTTTAATGCACAAAATTTTGTAAGAGTTTGCTTTGTTAGTGAAAAGCTTACAAACGTCACTCACTACAAATCCCACTTAAAAACTGAATGAATTAAAATCAAAGGGAATGGGAAGGGAGATACCTGTAAACAAGTATTTCTGTAACTTCTGCACAACTTCCACCAAGCAGAGGAGAATTCCTCTCTCAATGAGACAGATAGGTGATGTTCTGATAGCTTTGTACAAGGCATAATGTTATGCCTTATGGAAACATTTATACCTAAATGCTTCCATTTAAGACTTTGCTTCTTTCAAAGGAAAGAACATCTTTAATATTCCATCCTGGAGGAAGGCATAGAACAAAAATATAATTTGTTCATTAGCCTTGGGAAGTTCCTGAAGCTAATAGGATTCTTGGGGTGAAGGTGCTCCCCAACATAAGTTAGTAAACAAATGCTGGGATAGGAGACTTCCTAGGCCAGCCCAGCAGTTGGAGGAGGCTCCCTGGCCCTTTAGAAATCTGGAAGAGAATTTCTATCAAGAGAATCATGCAGATAGCCCCAAAATTACAGTTTCTGTGGATCTTACCTAATATTGGGTAGAATTTCTGGCCATTCAACCTTCTTTGATTTGCACCTGTTTCTGTAAGTAACCAGCATGTTCCTGGAAATAATCTCAAACACCTTATCAGTTCAGCAAGCCGGATCGCGATGTAAGTGTGACTTTGGTCTGTTACTGAACTCCTACCTGGGTTGGATAGATGGTTCTGTGATATCTCCCCAGGAAAAATGTCATACAACAGGTGATGTGGTGGTATTTGGGGAATGGGAGATGTGATGTCATGTAGGGTGAGTTTGCTGTTACATGTTTTTTTTCTTTCTTTTTTTATTATGTTTTATTCAATTGTGCCTGTGTGTGCGGGTGTGTGTGTGTGTGTGTGTGTGTGTGTGTGTGTGTGTGTTTATGTGTGTGTAGAACCACAGATGAATTCGGGAACCACCATGGACGCCTCCACCTCCTCCTTGATTACTCTGCCCCAGGATTCACAGTCTCCGCTCTACCAGGACCAGGAACGCAGGCCGCCCCCTTCTTCCACTGGATCGGAACTCAGGACCTTCAGCCTGCAAGGCAGAGGCTTAACTCCTGAGCCACCTCTCCAGCCCCACATGTTGGTTTTTAAAGGGACAGGAAAAAAAAAAAACACACTTCCTCCTCAAAGGAATTTGAACCCTCAGGATTCCAAGGTCAGAGGTCGTAGCTGAGGTTGCAGACAGATTGAAGCTTCAGAGCCCCATAGTCATTATGTGGACTTTGAAGGCTCCTACATGCTTCTCCAAGCTTAGCCTTTAAAACTCAGGCAACCACAAAAATGCCACAGATAGTCAGCTGGAGCATTCTACTGGAGGAGGGGATTTAATTGTTTCAGGAGAGTACCTTAATGTTCTTAATTAAAAGATATTTTCCACACCGAATTTCTGTATGACAGCAAGGACATTTCCATTTTCACAAGGTTTCAAAATATCACACGTGTGAAGATACATTATAATTATACAGCCAGAGTGAAAGGATGGGAAGGTGGTTATGGTAGAAAGAGGAAAGTAAAAAGATATAAATGTTTCTCTTCCATAAAATCAAATAGGTAAGGTTTTATGGTATAAAATAAGACATAGCAATATAAACATAACATTTAGAAATATGCAAGTACAAATTAGAGTAATCACACATGGATTGACAATTTTTATTTTACACATTTTTAAATAGTTATAACATTGACTTGATGAAATGGTATTGGTTGTCATACTAGTGTATGTGGTGTTATAAAATTGATATACTCTGCAGATTATTTTCTTGATTTTTATATATCTATTTATTTTGGATAATAAGTTTAACACTGTGTTTTGAATTTCACAGAACAAGTAAGTAATAAAATGACGAGATTCTAAATGGTTAATATATACCATAGTGACTATAAATTAGTAGTAATAAAGTACTGTATATACTCAAATTTTGCAGACAGATAATTTAAACATCCTGAGTGAACCCCTCACATGGAATAGGAAACCTGAGGGTAGAGGAATGTCAATCAGCTAGATTGTGGTAATTCATGTATCATCCTCCACTAGACAACAGTAAGCTAAGTAACATCCTCCACCAGACACCAGGAGACCAAGTACAAAGTCCTCCATGAGACATAAGAGACTAAGTACAATACCCTCCACCACACACCAGAAGTCTGGGTACAATATCCTTCACTAGATACCAATGACAGCCTTACACCATAGGAGACTCTGTCTCAAAAAACAAACAATTAGCAAATGACCTAAACAGAAAATATTAAATGTTCTGAATAAATGAACTTCTCACTGCATAAGAGTAAAATTGGGGCCTGGAGAAATGACTCAGGGGTTAAACCTCTCCCTTGCAAGAGGAAGAACCTAGTTCAGAACCCAGTTCCCACATATAAAAATGCATGGTCCATCTGGTCCAGGACATTTTTTGGTGGGAAGATTCAAGATTACTTCCTCAATTTCCTTATATGTTATAGGACTATTTAAATAATTCACAACTTCCTGATTCAATTTAGGTAAGTTGTTTTTACTTAGAAATTCATCCATCTCTTTTGTGTTGTCAAACTTCACAGAGTATAAGTTTTTGAAATATGATGCTATAATTCTCTGGATTTCTTGGGTATCAGTAGTGAAAACTCCATGTTCATTTCTAATTTTGTTAATTTGGGTTTTCTCTCTCCTGCTTTTGGTTAATTTAGCTAGGGGTGTATCAATCTTATTGATTTTTTCAAAGAACCAGCTTTTTGACTGGTTGATTTTTTCTATCGTTTTCTTAATCTCGATATCAGATATTTCTCCCCTTAATTTGCTAATCTCCTCTCTTCTACTACTTTTGGGATCAGATTGCTCTAGTTTTTCTAAAGCTTTAAGCTGCATTGTTAAGTTGTTTATTTCTGATGTTTCCGTTTTTTTTGATGTAGGCATTAAGAGCTATGAACTTACCTCTTAGAACAGCTTTCATTGTGTCCCAGAGATTTTGGTAAGTTGTATTTTCATTATCATTCACTTTCAGGAAATCTTGAATTTCCTTTTTAATTTCTTCCTGAATCCAGTTCTCATTCAGCATCATATTGTTAAGTTTCCAGGAGTTAGTGTATTGCCAAATGCCATATGACCCTGTGATTCCACTTTTGGGTATAAGTATTACATCTACCCTTGAATGTGCTCTTATAATAAGACTCCAGTTTAACAGCTTTCTGTCTCTGGCCAGGGGGTGACATACAGTGCCTATCGCAACAAAACTGCAAAAGAAAATCAACAAACCACTATCCAGAACTTCAGAGACTCTATATCAACCACTTAGAACTAGGCCAGACTAATCTCTCCCCATCCTGAAGCTCAGGGAAATTTGCAGAAGAGGGGGCGGTAAGAGTGTAAGAGCAAAAGGATGGGAGGAGCAATGATTTGCAAGATACTCCACACAAGTTTGGGCCAAAGCAATCATAATTGGACATTGCACGCCTGGCGCAATGTCCAACACACTATTGACCTCACAAAGTCTAGCATCTGCTAAAGGCACCAAGATCCTTGGAGGCAAGGGATTGACAGCCACAGTAGTGTTCCTATGCTTAAGGGGAACACAGGAAAGGGTTCAGGGAAATGCCACTGGGTCCTTGTACGTCATTGGAGAGGAGGGCCCAGAGGAGAATCAGGCATGTACAAGAAAGGACTCTGGGAATTGGGGCGGGAGGCACGGGGGGGGGGGATGGGCAGGAGGGGTGAGGGGAGGGGGAGCAGGGGTGAGGGGGGGAGGAGGGAGGGAGGGAACTGGTGTACCTATTAAGTTTGTATGAGCTGAAATAATAATAAAAAATGTATTAAAAAATTCAAAAAAAATGCCTGGTCACACCAGGGCGGAGATGGTGATGCTATACACCTCTCTAGCCTTGGAAGGTGGAGCCTGGGAAATCCCAGAGCAAGGCAAAAAAGAAGCAAAGCATTCCAGAATGTTTCCTGAAGTCACCTTTGGGCCTCTGCAGTCATATCCAGTGCCTTCTACTGCACACAGGCACAAACACACATACACACACACAAACACACATATATCCAGTGCCTTCTACTGCACACAGTCACAAACACACATACACACACACAAACACACATATATACAAACCTATGTCTGTTTGACAAATTATGAAATGGGTTTTATGGATAACAGGAGGCATACATACTGAATAATAAACCATAAACGTTAGAGCCTCGAACAGAACCAGAGTCAAAAAAGGACAACACAGTGATAGTCTAATTAGCCGTCTCACCATTTGCTCCTCCTGTGGTGTGAATTTGGTAGTAGCATTAGTGGCAATACAGAGCATGTAGATTTCCACAAGAGTAGGACTCTACCATTACTTCAGCATGAGGTTAGTGTGTTCATTCCATTCTATGTTCCTGCACATATTTTATTTTATGTGTTTTCCCCAATCAGCACAGACTTTGCTTAATCAGATCTCACAGATGGAGAAAAAACTTGGGGTTTCCATGAGCTAGACATTGCGATCATAGAATATATGTTACACAGAAAGTGCTTTTCATCATTGCTTTCATACCTAGAACAGGAAATCTTTAAGAGGACTTTGAGTGTGTGTGTGTGTGTGTGTGTGCGTGCGCGTGTGTGTGTGTGTGTGTGTGTGTGTGTGTGTGTGTGTGTGTGTGCGTGCGTATGTGTGAAAGTGCATCATGTGCATGTGGAGGCTAAAAGATGACTTTGGGAGTCATTCTGGGCTGCTTCTACCTTCTTTATGCTTTCTCTGGGATTTCACAGGTTCCATCACCCACAGCTGAAAGTACAGGTTGCCATCATTTCCACCTGGTGATTTTGCACAGGGTCCATGATTCAAAACCAGGTCCTTCTGTTTGCAAGGCAGAGTCTTAACCACTGTGCCATCTCTCCAGCCTGTCTAAGGGGATTTTAAGAACATCACATATGCCTGTATTCTTCAGTCTTTACCAGAATTGAGCCGATTTGGTAGCTATTTTTTATTTTTCTATTTTTAAAAGCATATCGAGTATTCATCCGAGTTTCCTTCATTCCTCCTTCCCTTCCATACCCTCCCTTTCCTTCACTGTTCCCTCCCACTCCCTCCCACACTTCTCCTGTGTACTACTTTGGACCCCAGGGTACACTGGCTTGTTCACTCCTGTGGGGGCTCAGGCCTCTGTGGTATATCAAGTTACATCTCTTCAGGCCACCCCACTGATGTGTGAGTTGCTATTCCTTAATCTCTTTCACAGAATTTTCCTTCTTCAAGCCTTGGCTTCAGGTCTAATGAAATGTCATCAATTTTAACAGGAAGAACTGCTTTCTTTTACAAATGCACTTTAAATATTAATACAGTTGGGTGCTTGGAAATACTTGATCTTTCATTAGTATTTCACTGATCTATTTTACGTATTATTTATTTATTTGCTTTTGTGACAAGTTCTTATTCCGTATTCTAAGCTGTCTTGAAGAGCATTATTTAATCAATCCTGATCTCAAACTCATGGATCCTCCTGCCTCCAGCCCTGGATAGCTGGGATGACAGATGTGTGCCATCACATCTAGTTCTAGCTTTCACACTTTAAGTGAGGCAAAAGCACTTTGAAAAAGTTTCAACGAAATCGAATACTTGTGGAAGAAAACGTTATGGTGTGGTCCTGAGAGTTACTGAGGAATCGTAACCAAGTCAGTGTCGTAGGTACACAACAGGTCTCAACTTCACTGTTGAAGGTTTGAGCTCTGGGCACATTTGTGGAAAATTAGTGGTGGGTTAAGCCCAGAGTAAATCCGCAGGAGATTGTCTAGCTGATGGGGAAGGCCCAGCCTATGGTGGGTGGGACTAGGCCCTGAACGGATGAATAAAATACTGAGAGTTGGTTGAAGAAGTTGGCATCCTTGTGTATACTTGTCCAGACATGCTAGTCTGGAAACTAAGGATCTTCCCTCTTTCAACCATTACTTAGAAATGGTGTGGCCAGTTCCCTTGGCCTCATGTTCTCCTGTTAAGCTGGACAGACTGTAATCAGACTATTGTAAGAAAATAAACCCCCTGTTTCCTTAAGCCATTTGGTAGTCATTTATCAGCAATCATGCAGGTGAACTGCAGCAGTCAGGTTGTAGCTAGAGACCTGATAATCCTCTACACTCTCAAATATAGCATCTTTCAACTTCCCAGTGATGCTAGGAGATACTCCACTCTAATGGTTACTCTTAACTATTGTTGTGAGAAAGCATTCAAAGTCAAACAACTTAAGGTAGAAAGGGAGATTTATTCAATTTACAGTTCCAGAAGGGAGAAACAATTTTCCATGGTGGAGATGCCATGGCTGGTGGCTGAAGCTCTAGTCAGGCTATCATTCCCATCTGTGATGGCTGAAGGCTGAAGTATTCCTGCAGAGTCTCTCTTCTTCTAATCTCCTATTCTAGTTTCTTTTATCTGGTCCATTATTGGGAGGTTCCAATTGGATCTAGGGCTGGTCTTTGTATTATAAATGTATTGATCCAGATAATCTCTTCAGATGGTCTCAGCTGAGCTTAGTTAATGCCAGGTTTAACTATCACATGGTTTAACTATCACCCAGGATTAACTATCACATGGACACATATTCCATGTTCATATCTATTTGACACGAAGAAATAAGGTATCAAGAAGCTATATGCCACCCAAGAGTCCACAACCAGTAATGAGAAGGCAGGAAGTGAGCCCAGAGCCCAAGTGGGACAAATACTTCCACTAGACTCTGAGACCCAGCATCAAGGGACTCATTGTCAAAGAATACAGTCCTTAGAATGAGACATTTAATGGATAGTACCAGTTTAATTCAAATAAGAACTACTAAATAGTTGAACAAAAAAAGAAAGTTATTTTTGTAAAACACTCAGCTCACAGTAGTATGTGGTTGTCCTCAGAGTGATAAGTAGAACACCAAGAAATAGAAACCAAGTTAGAATGGAGGTCTTTCAATCCACTTACAACAATGCAGCACTGGCACTGTTAGTGCCAGGAAGAAATCCACTGCCTAAGATTTGTTTTCTCTTCCCAGTTCAGCAGTTTTCTCTTTAAATCATCTCTGTCTTGGCAAGTAAGCCAAGGTCGCCAGCTCTACAATTGCCAGCATTTTTAAAGGCAGCCTCCTGACCACAGCCAGTGACATTTGCTGCTTTTTAATTAGACACACATGCCCCTTTCATCTTGCAGAATGCTGAGCCTTAAAATCCAATGCACCTTCTTCCCTTTTGGAACATAAAGAATTTGCATTATGTGTTAATCAACACATCTATCGCTTTCAACGGTTATTTATTTGCAGGAGGGACTGGGGTTCACTGACTCTATAATAATGAATTTATAGTCCTGATGAATCCAAAACAGGTTTAGAAAATTTTGGCTATTGTGCTCTTTTTTTATATATAAAAAATGTGTTGCCTAAAGATGCAGAAGTGCTGACGATTTGAGAACTGAAGTGGGTGATAAGAAAGCGAACTGCATGATATAAAGTTACATTAAGATGAGTTTTAAGAATTTGATCAGTAGACAGGGAAGCCAAGAAAGAAAGAAAATGAAGACACTATTACTTGCAAATAAGTGCTTCTTGGCAAGACTTAAAGGCATGCTGGCTCTGAGAGAAGCATGCATTAAAAAGAAATCCTGTTTTCACCTGGTGTTCAGAGAGACAAGAACAAGCCAACCAAAATTAAGAAGCAGATTGGCGTATGCAACATCATAATCGAAGGACCACAATTATCATTTCATTTAGCTATTCATCATTGTGGCTGCATCCTCCTAAATATCTTGAGTCTCTACTTCAAGAGATTATCTATTAAATAAATATGATTCTTTGCCAGAATATAGAAGCACGGAGGAATTTGTAGTTCATTTCATGAAATTTATGTTCCTTTCAAAACCATCCCAGAATCTACATTGTTGAGCAGTTTAGTTCAAATAAGAAATACTAAATAGTTGAACGAAAAAAATGTAGAAAGTTATTTTTGTAAAATACTCGACTCACAGTATGTACTGAATAATACTAGATATGTAAGTAAAAATAAATATACATGTATATTAAATATAAATTCAGAACAATTTTAATTCCAAGTAAACTGTTCAGAATTAATACTTTTTATTTATTTGAATTCTTTGTTTTCAATTATAGGAAAAATATCAATTTATTCACCACTATTGTGAAAGTGTTTTGGATATAATTATATTCAAGAGATATAAGTAGCCCATATCTCTTATGGTGAAGAAGAGATATGGGCTACTTACATCTTGAGCTAAAAACAATTTCAAAGCCTAGATGATAATATAATCATTAACAGGGGGATATATCTCACATGAAGACAGTATAGAATGACTTCCCAGTGTCAGCCATTATGCAGGTACTGACAGGAATGTGGCTCAGTGGCCCATAATAATCAGTGAGAGAGGTTCACAACCAGAGATTTTTCACGGAGACTCAAAGAAAATGGGAATTTCCATTGGTGGTGTGAGAGTCATCTGATGTTCATTGTATGCAGTGGAGGTATTGATCAATGAAAATCAGGGTCTTTCTAGTCTCTCAAGGTATTCATACCCTTCAAGGATAGTGCTAACATACAAGGCATGGGTTGTACTGTTTTGGATCACAGACTTTCTGTGTATTGCTGTGAGAGAACACCCAATGTCATACATTTTAAGGGAGAAAGGGAGATTTATTCAGCTATCTGTTCCAGAGGGGAGATACAGTCTTTCATGGCAGAGGCAGCATGGTTGTTTTGCAGAAGCTGGAAGCAGACTAAGTCACTCCAAACATCTTGGAGGCTGAGAGATACAAGTCAGCTTGATACCAAGCAAATTTCCCTAGGAGCTAGGGTGGGACTAACCCACCTCAAAGCCACCTTCTTCCAGTAAGGCTCAACCTCTCAAAGATGCCATGACCTTCCCCAACACATAAGACTGTGAGGGACACAGTTCAAACATGATACTTGCTTTCAGGATTGGTGAAGCATAAAGTTCCAAAAATGGAAATGACCAATATGCATTGCCAATATCATATGACTATGTGTTAACATTTGGCAGTTCATTTTTAGTGATGCACAGTGTTCATTGTTTGCGTTTTCATCATTCTTGATCACCTTCCTCCGCCTCTTCTTTCTACTTCCTTTGTTTTGTACTGGGCATTGAATTCAAGATAATGTGGTTGCTAAACCTATAGCACAACTCTGAGCTACAATCCTTACATCAAAAAGCTGTTTTGAGAGTATGTTCAATAGGATAAGCTTGAGGCATATGTGATATTATGAACATGATGTTAAGCAGATACAGTTACAAGATATTTACATGCAATTAATTTTTTTTTGATTTTCAAAAACGTTTATTTTCAAGGACTGGAGAAAGAGCAGATAAAAATAAGTCTGCTTAAAATTAATGACTTTAAACTATCTGTTTAAAGTTAATGGCTTTAAAAACATGGACTGCGTTTTGTTTTAAGAGAGATAGGTTGATTATTACATCTAAGATGATTGACACAAATTCAAACTTTTTCCTATTCATTTAGGACATCCAAACCAAGGCAGTCTATTTGATGACAATATTATAAAATCTGCAGACAAAGTTCATAGTTTTGTGGAGCTTTTCGACTGAAACCAGAACATGGGTAGAGGATTGAGGCAAAGGTTACTAGGGGGGAGAAAGAACCGAACTCACAGACATGAATCTGTAAGGTATAGAGAACCCTCAAGAACTCATGGACCCAGGCATGAAGTCCATGAGGGGCAAGAGAGATGAAAGGAAATCACAGACACAAAGTCTGTGAGGATCAAGGAAACAAAGAAGAGCTCATGGAATTTAACTATGAAGTCCAACGAGGGGCAAACAAGCCACAAATGGCTGCCAGGGTCAGGTATATTTAAAGCCTTAGTCTTAACCATTTCCTCATTGGTTAGCTCCAGTTTCTGCAAACCTGATTGGAGTTTTGGGTCCTCTACAATTCATTGGTCTATTCATATGGGGCTCAATCCAGTTGATCTTATGTAGACTTCATGGTGAGGCTTATCTACAATGGAGAACTAATTTCCATATCCTTTCAAAAAATGGAGGGTTGGGGAAAGTTGGTGACCTTGTCTCTATTAGAAGGTAAAGACTGATTTTACTTACCTGCTAAATTGGGGTGAAGGAAGTATGAGTAGTCAGTGATCCTTATCTATAAGACACTGGGATATTCCAGAATTCTCATATTTGAAGCTTTATGGGTATTAATCTCAGAGAAACAAAACGGGTAAATTAAATGTGTGAGATCCAAACATAAGGATTAATAAAACAGATGGGATAAGGAAAAGGTGCTTAGCAGTCTTACAGTGGACACAGGCAAGAGCTAGTAAGGAGACATGTCATCTCTCTGGGATATCACTAACTTTGTGTTGTGCAGAAGCAAAGAGCAGCAGATAATCTACATACTGGAGGGGATCATTCTTCTCTGGCTGCTGCAAATCTCCATGGTTACATTCTAAGGCCGTCCAGAAGAATGTGAATTGTCTCTGACTCTTTGGGGCAGAAAAACACTAGTTAACTTTCCTTTTCTCTCTGGATTCTTAAAGTAAAAATGATACTGGCTTAATGGAACCAAAGGAATGAAAAAGAACACTTCTTTTAAATTTCATGTTGTTGAGAGTGAGTGAATCAGTTCTGGTCTCACCATTAAAAAAATTTAAAAATAGTCAGTGTCCAGACTACTGACATGCAGTAGTCCATCAGACGTGTGCCTAGATATCAAGTCTGGGGCTTTTATGACATTTTTGCTTGTCTTCTTTTCTTTAGTTTTCTGTTGAAAAGAGGAATAAGATTTTGTGAGTCAACTGGTGGAATTTGGTACCATAATTATTAGAGGTTAACTTGTATAATTTCTTCTATGTGGGTGGCAAAAGGAATCAAGTGACTCTATGACCATGAGTGAGGTCAACTTGGCCATGGACAAAGAGAAAATAACACAACAAAGAGAATTAAGAAATATGAGCTTCATTAGAGCTGAGAACCTGGTGGTGAAGGGAACCGCAAGTTCACAGTAAGGTGGGGCAAGAGAGATGGCTAAGGACTCAAGCATTTTCCTTGCATGCAGAGGAACCTGAGTTCAATCCCAGTATCCACATAAAAACATGGAGCTGAAATATCAGTGACTTGTACTTTTGTGCCTGGAAGGCTGAGCCTAGGAAATTACAGAGCAAAGCAATAAGGAATGATACCTGAGGTCATCCCTTGGGACTCCACAGGAATACATAATGTCCTGTTCTACATACACACATGCACACACACACACACACACATGCACACACACACACACACACACACACACACACACACACACACACACAAATGAAAACTCCTGCACCCACACATGGCAAAGAAGAAGGAGGAAGAAGAGGAAGAGGAGGAGGGAAAGGAGGAGGAGTAAGAAAGTGAAAATAGGGAAGCAGCTTCCATGGACACCGTGGGGAGGTGCTGGGAAGTGAGCAGAGAAATCTGCAGAGACCCCCAAAACAAAAGTGGGAATGTAGATCTTTTATGGCCTTCAAATAATGCTAAGTACTTCTTAGGACAGTGAAGAGTAGTCCAAAAGAATTGCAGCAAAGAAAACAGTCCTCTTTCAAGACATTGGTGAGGGCAGAGATTTGGGGTGCATGATCGGTTTCAGGAATTACAGTAGTACAACGGGGGTGAACGAAGCTTTACAAAAAAGTCTTTAGAAAGCCAACAGTTTCATTGTCATTCACTTGTGAAAGCAATTGATTTTATTCCTGAGACTCCCGCAGCACATTCTAAAGTAGAGTATAGAGGACTTGGGCGATAACTCAGTAGAGAAGAGCCCTTGGAGAGGAAACATGAGGACATTATTTCAAATCCCCATCACCCAGGGAAAAAGGCTGAGCATGATCACGTTTGTCTATAAAACCAACACTGTGGCTTTAGAGAAAAGAGGATTTCTGGGTTGGGTGCCTTCTAATTTAGCTCCAGATTCAAGAGAAACCAAACTTAAAGAGATTAGAGAAAAGAGTAATGGATTAGAAGATCCTAATGTCCTCTGTAGACTAACACATACATGTGTATATGTCACATACATTGTGTACTTGTGTACACGAATATCCACAAATACATGCACATACATATACATTCATGAACACTTACATGTGCATATGGACACGTATGAACACACACATAAAAGGAATACTCCATAGAAGCTTCCCAGTAAGAGTGAAAAGAGGACTTTACTAATCAGCTATTCCTTTTTAATGGCGTTCTCTGGGAGAGTTTGCTTTATTTTAGGAATAATTCATGGATTGTAAGTTTGCATCCCTTCCTCCTAGGATCTATGGGCATTTTGCTAATGAGCTGGCAACCATACATAGATACAAGAGTAGAAATTGCTTTTCTCCATACGACATTGGGCTGAGCTACCAGGAAAATACTGATGCGTGATTCTTCCCAGCTTAACCATCATGTTAATAAATATGGAAAGTGTTTGTTTCCTGTTCAATGCTGATCAGTCCTCTTCCTCACATAAAAATGATTCCTTATGGGCATTTTATTTAAGGGAAACAAGATGATATCTGTTTGAATAGAACTAAAGTGATTTCCCTCGGAGCATTTGGCAAATGCATCAGGACCACATACTCCATCTCTTCCCAGTACACACTTCAGAGCCTATTTCTTGAATGCATGCAGATAGATAGCACATGCATCCGAAGGCTGAGAAATTCTCAGATCTGCTTTCCATACTGTAATGCGAATACTGGGAGGAAATAGCAGCTCAGAAATCCTTAACTAAATCTTATAAACCACATTACTTTCAACAATTATCTCATCTACACTTAAATTGCATACCGAATACTACTTTTCTTCTGGCTAGTCTCTCTAAATAATTTCTCTCTCTTTTTTCTCTCTCTCTGCTTCTCTCTCTCTAATTTCCCTTCGTAACTTTAGTTCTACAAGTTTTATCCTAATATCGAGCCCACTGGATCATCTGATAAGTAGCCCTTTACCTTCAATGTTGAATATCTCACTGGGCTGTTGTATTATGATGATTAGGTTTAGTTTTTCATATCAACTGTTTCTTTATAAATCTATTCAATTGATTTATTATTTATCATTTTTATTATTTATATTAGTTTTCACTGTGCTATTGTCATGCATGATATCACCCTTGGTTTGTAGTTATGACCCTCCAAATTCCTTTATTTTGCCCACTTTCCTTCATGCTGGTTTGCTCCTTGATCTTGCATAGTACCTTGTCATATGATCTCATACAGTTGTCCCAGAGGAATTCAAAAGCTTAGGAGGACTAATTGTCTCAGAGGAATTCGAAAAGCTTAGTAGGACTAATTGTTCCTTCCTTGACTCCTCTTTAAGAGGTTCCTAATATTCACTTTTTTAATTAGTTTATTTATATATTTTTTATTTCTCTAGTTTTGCAAACATAATGAGTGGTCGTCTCTACCCTTTTCTTCCCTCTTTCCTTGCTCCAAACTTTTCTTTCACCTTCCTTTCCCTTTGCCAGTCTATCCTGCTCCTCCCACACACTTGCCTGTATGCTATGTGGGCTCCAAAGGTTCCCCATTGGGTTACCTGCCCTAGTAGTGTCCAAGGCAGGTTAAGTGGCCCTTTCTCGGGTAGAACATCGGGTGATAGGCATTCTCCCCTATACCTGTCTAGCCTACTCACTAAGGTTCCCACTGCATGTACTTGTTTCTCCAGAGATCCTTGCTGGTCCATTGAAGAATGTTGATATATAAACCATTCTGCAGGTGTGGTGAGGTCTAGTTTTATTACGGAGAATTCCTGCATGTATCAACCCTGTTTTGACTCGAGTAACCCGACCACCTCACCGACCGTGGACCTCTCCACATTTAGGCTCTTACAATGTCACTGCTCCTCTTCCACCAGATTCTCTGAGCCTTAAGGTGGGAAGAGGTTTGGTTAACCTGATTCCAGCTGAGCATTTTGGGGTCACCAACACTCTGTCCTCTGGTTGTTACTGTTGTCAGTTTTGCTGCTCTTCCTTTGCACTGGACCGTGTCTTGTTCGGATGCTGATATATTTTCTTATCTAAAGTAAAATGAGAGGTGCTTAGATGGGGTTTTGCTATCTGGTATTTATGGTTACTTTTGAGACATCTGAGCCTGTCTAGCATCAATTTTCTCCCTGTCCACTGTTGTTTAGACTGGTTTGCATTGCTGGATATATGGTTCTTGTCATGTGGGGTAGGGGTGGTTCGGATTTGCAAGCAAGTGATTTGGTTACCTGAAGGCTCACCCCACTCCTTACTGGGTCCTATTCCTCTTATTCCCTCCCTTTAAGACTTACATAAAAGACCCCCCCCCTTTTAACAGTTTGTCAAGATTCTTTTGTTTCTGTTTCTGGAATCTTCTTCCTCCCATCTGGCTTATGTGCCATTGTATCTATGGGTATTGTTAGAGCTTCAGGTTTGATTATATCAAACTGAAGGCTTAATGATTAGATCTACTTATAAAGTAGAACATAAGGTGTCTCTCTTTCTGTATCTGGGCTATTTCATTTCAATATGATTCCATTCAGTTCCACCCATTTACAGACACACTTCATTATTTCATCTTTTCTAACAGCTGAGTATTATTCCATTGTATATATGTACTACATTTGCATTAACCATTCATCAACTGTTGAATCTCTAGGTTGGTTCTGTGTCCTTGCTATTGTGAAAAGAGCTGTTTTGAGCATGATTGTATACATGAATCTCTGTTACAGAATGCAGTGATTTAGAGGAATATTCCCAAGAGGGGCATAACTGGGTCATGTGGTAATTCAATTTTTAACTTTTTAGATGATCTCCAAAGGGAAGTTGTATGAGTTTACAATTCCGCCAACAATGTATACGTTCCCCTTCTTCCCAGATCCATGCGTTTGTTGTTTGCACATTGGATCTTAGTTTTTCTGACTAACAATGAGAAGATCTACTAATATTGTTTAATTTACATTTTCCTAATTACTAGGGAGGTAGAACATTTTTAAGACATTTATCTGCAGACATGCTTATCAACTTTATCTTTGTGGCTCACTTTGGTTTTTCAGGCAGTTTTGTAAAAAATTCAATCATTTTCTAGTTTTTCCATAGATGTTTATGTCTCACTATTTACCTGAATTATTCAGCATAACCCATAAGCTGTGTGTATTAGTCAGGTTCTCTAGAGATGCAAAATCACCCCAATGAATATATAAATAGGGAATGTATTGAGTTGGCTTACAGATATGGCTGAGGTAATCCAACAATGACTGCCAGTAGCTGCTAAGTCCAGGAGTCAAGTGGGTAATGGCTGAAGGCTGGAGGATTCCTAGAATCTTTAGTCTAGTTGAATACTTGGAGGGTTGAAAGTTAGAGGGTCAAAGAAACCAAGTGGCCAGAAGGAAGAACAATTCCTAGCAGAACTACAAAAGCATCTCTTCTCTTTGGTGGTTTTCTTTTATATAGTCCATTACTGGGAGGTTCCTATGAGATCTATGGAGGTTCTGATGAAATTTAGGGTGGGTATAATCCCTTCAAGTGGTCTCAGTTGATCTTTCTAAGTGTGGACTCAGCTGATCTTAGTTAATACCAGGTGTGTCAAGTTGACACCCAGGATTAGCTGTCACACTGCAACATAGATGTTTTCACCAAATGGAGAGTTCGTATGCTTCTTTGGTTGGACCATGTTAACAACACAACTTTTCTGTAAAAGAGTCAAAACTGCAACTAGACTAGTAATGAAATGTTACCTTTTTTGCTGTTTTCTTTATAGCTGGCTAATTTTAATTAATTACAGATAATCTCATTATCACTATTCAAATAATGTTTTTCTAAAATTATTTCAAATAGCAGCATTAATCTTTATCAGATGTACTCTTTACATTGTAAGCCCCATATTCTACAAAAAAACCCGCTGTATGTTTTCTTGATACTAAATTCTAAATGTACAATAACAAAATGGTACAGTCAAAGAAAATTAAACATTTATTGAATAATGAAATGAGTTGCTTTTGAATATATCCTCCCTTATGGATAAAACATGGATAATTTGGGAAGCTGTAATAAATATTTTAGACCCCAGGGCAATATTTAGCTCCTGAAACTTAATTCATTTCATGAATCACTTGAGCAGTAAAAAGCGAATTTTCAATTGTATTTCTGTAGCTTAGAGATTAAGAATTAAGTCACATAATCAGGCCCATTGAAATTCCAAATTGGAAGTCATATTTTTAAAGTCATGATTTCTGTACCAAAGTCTCTAGTCTCCCGGGGAGGAATCATCACTTGCTGCAAGGAGTTAACAAATCCATGCATGTAGCAGACATTATTAAAGTGTTAAAACAAAGGCCTAATGCCTGTACAGAGGTCGAAAGATCTGTTTCAGATTTGCAGGTAGTGAAAAGTATTTAAAAGTATTAATAGGAGGCTTTAAAGATTCCTTAGCGTGGAAATTATTTGCTGCGTAAACATAATGATGTGAGGGCGGATCGCCAGCACCCATGCTAGGCTGGATGTGAGGGTGAATATCTGTAACCTCTGCACTAAGAGAAGTACCAAAGCTGATTTTAGGGACATACGCCTCAGCCAGTCTAGCTGACATGTGAATTCCAAATGTAGTGACTGTTGCAGTTCGCCTGCATGGTTGCTGATAAATGACCACCAAACTGGATTAAGGGAACAAGGGGTTTATTTTCTTTTGATAGTCCTGTTACAGTCTATAGTCCAGCTTGACGGGAGAGCTCACATCAACACCAGGGCCCAGGGAACTGGCCACACCATCTCTACACAATGGCTGAGAGAGGGATGATCCTTACTTGCCAGACCAGCATGTATGGCCAAGTATACACAAGGAAGCCAACTTCCTTATCGGCTCTCTGTATTTTATTCCAGGGCCTAATCCCATACACTTGGGCCATCAGCTAGACAATCTCCTGCAACTTTGCTCTGGCCTTAACTTAACCACCAATTCTCCACAAACGTGCCCAGAACTCAAGCCCTCAGCTGTCAGGTTGACACCTGTGCGTGCCTATGACAGTGACAGACCCCCCTCTACAAATGATGCCGAGGAGAAAAACTAAGGAAGATGCTGGATGTTCACCTCACACATAGCAGAGTCCACAGGAGAGTCAGGCAGATCCCAGCTCTCTTTCTCTGGTGACACTAAAATCTCGGTCTCTGACCTTAAGTGGATCAGTCACCTAGGCAGGGTTCACACCTCCCAGGAATTGCTGAAGAGGTGGAAGGAACCTGACTTGAAAGTTGCAGAAAGACACAGGGAGAGCAGAGCCTTCCAAGGCACGTGCCTGAGTACTTGCTGGAAAATGAATCATATATCAGTGGATATAACACTAAGGAAACCACCTTCCCTTCCTGCAATCAGCAGTAACCCTCATCAGTGTTTCAGGGAGGTGAGGTATCTTTTGAGATCTTCCCACATAAGAGTGAAAGGCTGATAGGTCCTAATACCATGCATGTCTGGTGCTAGTATACATCATTGCATTGAATTTATGGATGCAGCAACCTTGTCATTACATAAAGTGATGTTTGGTTCCACCCATGCCCCCTTCAGACTTTTACAATCTTATCTCATGCTCTTCCACAATGTTCTCTGAGCCTTGGTATGGGGTGGCATGGTTTAGATATCCTGTTCAGGACTGACCAGTTCATAGTCACTGATTTTCTACACTGGACCAGTTGTGATTTTTCTATAATAAATTACCTCCCATTGTAAAAAGAAGTTTCTAGTTCAAGTGGTGCTCCTCCAATCTAAGGGTATGACAGATGGTCTGAAAGGGACTTTGATATAGTGTCTTCATAAACCTTTATAGTTTGCACCTCCCCACTTAGAGTTTGTGACATCATGTTTCATATTTTTTCCCTGATTTACGCTAAGAGGAAAGTGATCCCTGCTAAAACATTAGCCTTAAATCCAATCAGAAGGCAGTCGGTCACCCTCTGATATTAATGTCACCAGTGTGGGATGCTCGCTTCCTACCGGGGTGCTAGTTATTGAAGCTTGTAGTTTGTATATATTGATGAGAGTCTTTGTTGCTTTTCTACCTCAGCAGCTTATTAAATATTTTCTTGTACCATTGCCTGAGGAAACTTTAAGTAGGTCTGACAGAGAGAGAGAGAAAGAGAGACGGAGAGAGAGAGAGAGGTAGCTTCCAGACCAAGTCTAGCTACTTTTTTATTTTCTTTTTTGTGTCTTGCCATGACATGAGATGCATTTTCAGCCCCAGGATCTTCCTCTCAGTTTCTAGATAACATCTATTAGCAATGGCCAAGCCGTCTCTCTAACCAACTTATTGGGAAATATCACTTTCTTGGTATTTTGGTAATTGTCTGTGGCCTCTGTTTCAAAGGCTGAGTTCCCTGAATGCCTAGGAGTTAAAGACCACAGCTGCAATCTCAGCTCCTGAAAATATGAAATCTTTGGTAGTGATGCAATGCTATATGAACATATTGTTTCAGCTGACAAGTATTTCTGTCCAAATATATTAATCTTGAATATGTTGTTTGGAGTTTTACATCTAGCCTTGTGGTTATAATACAGAATACAATGTGAAGGGCCTGATGTGGTATTGAATTGTAATCCCAGTACTCTCCTCTGGAAGCAGAGTCCTGTCAAGCTTGCCAAGAATAAATAATTTTTTTTAAAAAAATAAGAACAAGGAGAAGGAAAGAAAACTGAGAAAACTAATTTAAAGAAGTAACATACTTTGACACTATGCGATAAATCACATATTTTCAATAAACCATTTGCTCATAAAACATGGATAGAATAAGGCTTTTGTGAATTTTAAGAATATTTAAGTGACATGACAAATCAGCATGAAGAGATTTTGTTTGAAAGCTGCTGAAATACAAAAATACAATAAAAGCAAGGTTGTTGGTATTGTGGAAACATTAAGAATGCCTCAGGTTTTAAGATGAATCTGTATGGAAGATGTCTATGAGTCATAAACAGAGTAATGCACCTCAGTTTTCAAGCCTAACAGCATGTTATGTCCCAGAAAGAAAACTGTTTTGCAATTGGAATCAACATGGCTGACATAATGATTGTTCCATTAAAATGGAGATAATGTCATTACTTGGGTGGATCCAGTATCATAAAGTGCCTTATAGGGGCGAACAGCAGACATTTCCAGGAAAGTTCTGGTGCTATTTTCACTCCAGTGAGACCATTTCATAACTAACATAGAGCACTAAGATTTGAATCAAACATTACAGACAAATGAAAAAAGTTATACTCTGGATTTTTAGGTAGATTAGAAATACTTATTATTTTGAAAAAAATCAGTTATTTCAACTGTACTTTAAAAATTGAAAGCAGTTTGAAATATTGGTGAGCTATATGAATATAAAAATCTGAACCAATTTCTCATGTAAGGTAAACCGTAGCACAAAATAGACTGAAATGTAAATATATCATGGCAAAGCGCTTTGTACTGAACGAAACACAGCTTCAACGGCAGATGCCAGGTATGACCTTCTAACCTGTTGATGATAAAGCAGTAGAATAGTCCTTGTCAAGATGACTAGTCAAAATATACCTCCTACGACTTGCAACACAATCAGGCAGATTTAGCATAAAGCCTGCCAGAAGTCCGCAAAGATTCTCCTTAACAAACTTGCCCTTCTACGTAGGTGTGAAGTTTCTCTCTGTTATAAAATTTATTCCCAGTCCTATGTGCTGATAAGAGCTGGAAACAGAGAGAAGAGGTGTCTATTTTCTCTCTCTCTCTGTGTCTCTGTCTCTATCTCTCTCTCTTTCTCTTCTCTTTCTCTCTCTCTCTCTGAGACCTACTTAGGGTTTCCTCAGGCAATGGTGACATCCATCCCCTAGCTGCTTTTTTATTCTCTTTTATTGGTAAATTTGGCTTCTTGATATTTTCATACATGTATGCAGTTTCTTCTGTTCCCTTTCCCTATTTTCTGCCCCTTCTACTCTTCCTTCCATATTCATATTCTTTTGTTTAGTTTTGTACATACTTGGATAAATCTGTATGATTCTTTGTGATTCTGGTGCTATATCTTTTCCGGAATATTATTCAGCAATTACAAAGGATGAAATCAGCCTGCAAACCTTAATTTGTCTAAGTACACTCTAAAGCAATCACTATCAAACAATGGTCTAATGGTGTGCTTTCATAAAGTAGCCACATTATTGAATAACCCAAGACTGAATCTAAAAGTAGCAGAGTAAAATGTAACAAATGACCTGAAACTATGCATACAAGTAGGCCAACCACATACTTTTGCAGAAGTCAGGATGCATGTAAAATCACTTTAAAATAAACAGAACTTTGCCAACTTGATACCAATGAAAAGATGAACGAAGAGTGTTCAAAGGCAATCATATTTACTTTTAACTAGGTTGATTATAGTTCTAGAGATTGAGAACAAGAATATCCCCTCGGCATTTCTGAATACAATTGCCTCCCCCCGCCCCCCACATCGAGGATGTTCCTTCTCCCATACTTTTCCCAGTGGAAGCAGATTTATTTAAAGTAAACAGGAAATGATTATGTTGCTTCTTCCTTTGATTTTATTGTCCACCCCCACCTTGTTTTTAAGAAAACAATTCCAAGTGTTTGGCTAGTCTCCAGAGAGGCCCTACAAAGTGACTGTCATGGTTAGGGACAGGTGTCAACTTGACAGTTGAGGATTTGAGCTCTGGGCACATTTGTGGAGAATTAGTAGTTGAGTTAAGCCCAGAGTGAACCTGAAGGAGATTGTCTAGCTGATAGGGAAGGCCCAACCTATGGTGGGTGGGACTAGGTCCTGGACTAAATCACAGAGAGCTGATTGAGAGAGTTGGCATCTTTGTGTACACTTGGCCAGACATGCTGGTCTGGCGAGTAAGGATCATCCTTCTCTCACCCATTATGTTCCCTCAGCCCTGATGCTGGTGCATGCTCTCCTGTCAAGCTGGACTACAGACTATAACCAGATGATTAGTAAGAAAATAAACCCCTTGTTCCCTTAAGCCATTTTTCAGCAACCGTGCAGGTGAACTGCAGCAGTGACTATCATCTCCTTCCTTGTTCTGCCTCTCAGCCTCCCGCAGTATGCTCACACATACTTATTTCTTCACTCATACTTTAGCTTCCAATCATTTGCTGCCGCCCTCTCATCTCTCAACACATTTATTTCTTTGGAAAGCGTACATTAAATAGCACTTGAAACGAAAACACAGTCTTGGAAAACAAAATGACCTGCTTCCCCCACATAGTTCCTGATCTTGTGCTTCAAATTGCTTACAACGTTTACAGTGAACCTGAAAGAAAGGGGATGGAAGAATTTACATGCATAGGTGGGTGTTTTCAATGTGTTGCTTTGCATTTATTTGCATAAATTATTAACTTTCATGAGAGTTTTTAAACTTAAATACTCCTGAAATATTTGCTAAATGGACTTTTGAAATCATTTCTTGAACTAAAACATTCTGATCAAAATAATCTTACTCAGAAGTATTGAAGTGATTTTACAGGTGAATGAAGTGAAAGTTAATTGGTGGAAAAGGGTTCAGTCGTCATGTTGCAACTTACGTTTGCACAGAAATGTGAGACCCTGAGACTTTCCTTGAATAGCAGCTTTATTATGTACTGAAATCTTCATAGCAAAACTCTTTGAAATTTGAGTCCTGAACTCAGCCAGGCTTGTGTTAAACGCTCTGGTTTACATGTTGTGTACATCTTAGATACTAGCAAAGTCAAGTTACTTCTTTGTGCTAAGGCAGTTCATCATGTCCTCTGGGCTTCTGACTCCCTGTCCTTTCAAGTAGCCTTCCACTTTTTTCTGAGAGTATCCCATAAATAATGTTTGTAATAAACACAAAATACAATGAATTTTAAGTCTATTTTATTATTCATTAGAGTATATAAAATTGGAATTTTTTGAATTGTTAAAAGTGAGCGTTCTTTTCAATTTCCGATATTCTTTCCAAAGAAAGAGTGTTCACAAACAGGGTTAAAGTTGTATGCAAGCTTTCCTCTGAATTCACAAGAAAAATATATGAGGTTAAAATCTGAAAGAATAAGAAAGCTAAAATGAAATCGTTAAAAATATTAAGACATTTGAAATAGAGAAAGAATAGGGAATGAAAAGTTCTTCTAAATATCTCATGGGTCAAAGAGGGAGCAATTACAGCAATTTTAGCCTATTTGGAAAATTACAAGTCTCAAGGAGGAGAGAAAACAGCATGCTGGCATGTGTCAATGTCCCAAAATGAGCAAGAAACTAAACACAAATATAATTTAGAGGGAGGGTGTCTTCGTTAATTTGAAAACAGAAAATTAGCAAAATACTAAATGACCCAGACACTATCTAATTGGACCACATCAGCAAAGGTCAAGAGAAACTGGCGGACAGCAGATGTCTATAAACTTTTTCTGGAAAAAGAAATCAGCTTGGTGTTTGCAGAACATATGCTCTCCATTTACAGGAGCCTCAAGATTCCGTTGTGCCGCTAAGACCATCTCAGGGCAGGTTGTTTATGAATGCAATTTTCTTCCAAAAAGCTTCCCTGGAGAAACTTTTCAACTTTGCAAAATCATCATATCAAAAAAGTTCATTTTTTCCAACATTTAACATTTATAGATAGTGTCTGCAATTTTCCAGCTTTAGAAATAGTAGCAGAGACTCTGATTTGGAAAGACCTATATGACTGATACGTTGAACACCCAGGGGGAAAGTTTGAAAAGCAGTATGAGAGTCATTAACAAACCAGGAAGTGACCTGCTATGAATTTTACAGAGAGCTGGAGTTACACACATTTCTGCTATATTTATATTGTACACTGTGAGTAGGATATATCACAAACATAACCCTCCCTTTATTTTTTTTAATTTTTTATTATTTATTATTTATTCAATTGTGCGTGTATGCAAGTGGGCGCGTGTGTGTACGTATGTGTGTGTAGAACCACGGACGAATTCGGGAACCACCATGGACACCTCCACCTCCTCCTTGTTTACTCTGCCCCGGGATTCACAGGCTCCGCCCTACCAGGACCAGAAACGCAGGCCGCCCCCGCTTCCGCCAGGCGTCTATACATGGGGTCTAGGATCAGAACTCAGGACCTTCCGCCTGCAAGGCAGAGGCTTAACCCCTGAGCCACCTCTCCAGCCCCAACCCTCCCTTTAATTAAGGACCTCATTTTTGTAACTCAGAAGTAGTGTATCTTGAAGGTGACAATCACTAGAAGACAAATAAGACGTGTTGAATTTCATTGATTGAAAGAGAATCACTCTCTTATCTAGTTATTTTATTTATTTACTTTATTTTATTATCACATGTCTTACTGTCTTTGTTAACTGGCCAAGAGACAGAAAGGCAGTGTTTTGGCTTATATATAGAAGAACATTGCTTTTTCTTTCATATAACACAGAGTAACTAAAATAATGATTTCATTAAAAAATCTTTTCTAGGGGCTGGAGAGGTGGCTCAGGGTTTAAGCCTCTGCCTTGCAGGCGGAAGGTCCTGAGTTCGGTTCCTAGACCCCACATATAGATGCCCTGCGGAAGCGGGGGCGACCTGCGTTTCTGGTCCTGGTAGGGAGGAGCCTGTGAATCCTGGAGCACAATAAACAAGGAGGAGGTGGAGGCGGTCCATGGTGGGTCCCGAATTCGTCTGTGGTTCTACACACACATACATACATAGGCGCACACACGCATACACGCACAATTGAATAAATAATAAAAAAATTTAAAATCTTTTCTATTAAATATTCACTGAAGCAAGTATTCAGTACTAGGCAGATTATAAAAAAGATTATAACCACAAGTAAGTGAAATGAACCATTTCATTTGGAGACATGAGAAATGGAATATTTTATCAAAGGTAAAATAGCAAAATTGATTATGGGAAGAAATGCCAGATCCCCTACGTATCCAAAGGAACTTTAAACCAACAGTTTATTGGGATATATTTACATTTTTTTATGTTCATTGTTTGTATTCCTGTTATATCTTATATTTATCCTTGTATTCTTATTTATATTTATATTATTTGTTCTAAATAAAATGTATATATGTACAAACATATTTGTATTTGTTTTCAATGTAGAATCATTTAAAATTTTTCATTGTTTGTGAGTGTTTGCTAATTGCTCATTAGGAGTGGGATTCACATGGTATTTTTAAACTTGTGTACATTCTTCATTAATCACATCCAACTGACTTTCAGTCATACCCCAACTCTGCATCCTCTACTGTCTGTAATATGAATTTTACTTTTACTCCTTACAGTTTTCAAATATGAGCAAGCAGGCAGAATTAGTATTTCTGTGTCTGGTTTACTTCATTGAACAATGTGTATCAGGGATTACTCATTTTTCAGCCAATAGCAGAATGGTCTTTAGACATCAATAATATTCCACTGTGCATATTGGCCACAGTAATCTGCTCATCTGTCCATGAATACTCATTTGATTCTGTATTATATGTGCTATGAAAATGGATGTTTCAGTGTCTCTTCTGAACAATGCATCAGATATATACCCAGTAGTAAGTATGAAGTGATAGATCTATTTTTAGTATTTTAAGGAGGTTCTATGTCATTATCTATGTTGACTAATGAATTGTATTTTGATTTACAGTGTATAAACTGAATAACTCTCTTTTTCAATAGATAGATAGATAGATAGATGATAAGATGTGTGTGTGTGTGTGTGTGTGTGTGTGTGTAATTTTTGGCAAAGGACCTACTCTTATTTGGAGTAATGTGATATCTTTTTTTGGAATAATGTTATATCTAATTGAAGCCTTCACTTTTCATTTCTTTTATGGATAATGATGCTACATATTGTGTATGAAGTTTCTCATATTTATTGGCCATTTATATGCCTTCTCATGGGAATTATTTGTACATCTTGCTTAATCCTTAAGTCAGTGTAAGAATTTGTGAATTCTAGACATCAACATGCTGCTAGATGGATGGCTTGTGAAGTTTGTTTCATTTTCTATAGAACAAATGCTCATTTTGGTGATTGAGTTCTTTGTGCTAAAATAGCTCCTTGATTTGTCATATTCTATTTTTTAATTTTTCTTTTAATTTTTGTGTATACAGGAACATTTCAGTCTGTTGCTCTGAGGTTTGTTGATATAGCTGGGGGATTTGGCATTTATATATAGTTTTTTTTATATATATAGTCTTGAGGTAATTCTCCTATGTTTTCCACTAGTAGTTTCAGATTTTGAGGTGTATTTGTGTATTTGATTCATTTTGAACTGGTGTTTGCACAAACTGAGATATGGGGTTCAATTTTCATTCTTCTAAATCATTATTAATCGTCTGTACATAAACATGCATTTTTCTCACAGTCATTTGATGAAGCGGCTGCCCTTTCTCCAACACATTTTGTCACTGCTGAGAATCCCTGGGTGAAAACAAACTGTGTCAGTTAGATGTTGGTGTCAACTTGACAACTGCAGACAGAGCTTTCAGCACACCTGTGAAGAAGTTGTCTTCAAGGCAGCCCTGAGAGAGCCTGTGGGAGATTGACATAACTGACGAGGATGGGCCCAGCCCATGTGGGGTGGAACCATTGCCTAGGTAGACGGACAAGATAGAAGGTGCTCATCCAGAGCTCAACAAAGTGAGAAAGTTAGTCTCTCTCTCTTTCTCTCTCTCTCTCTCTCTCTCTCTCACACACACACACACACAAATTCCTTTGGATATGTTGTGGCCAATTCCCTGTGCTCTTGATATTGGTATGAATTCTTCTGCTAAACTGGATCAAGAACTGTAACCAAAATTATAAGCAAGGATAAAATATCTTGATGCTGTAAGTTGTGTCAATATTTATCAGCAACATGAAGACAAAGCACAACATGCACAGTTTCATTCCTAGGTTCTATCTTATTGGTCTCTGTAATGTTTTACTTTGTAAACACAAGGGAAACATCATGTTTCCTTGCAAACATGATGTCTACAGCCTTGATCTTATTACTTGCAACGAGTGGAATGGTTTGAAACTGCAGCTGCACCAAAGTCACCTCTTAGGACTCCATTGCCATCTTGAAGATGTTTGATTACATCATGACGATTCTATCACAAGACTTCTAATCTCATCAGTGGATTGATCCATTGATCTGCTCATAGATGGCTGAGCTACTATGAGGTAAGGCCGGCACTTTACCAAATGAGCTATCTTTGCAAACACCGTGTCATCTTTATATGTTTTTATTTTCTTCATAGTGACTGTCATTGGTGTAAATTCCGTCTTTACGAAATGTTATAAAGAAGAGTTGAGGTCTTAATGGCAATGTCCTGCATTGTTTTGTGAGAAGAACAGTACATTTTGGTACATGTATCTAAGCATATGCTGCAAAGAGGCTGATATCTAAAGTTATCTACCTTCATATGAATCCCTAAAACTGAACGACAAAGCAAAATACATAATTATCTATTTGGCGCTATCTCACCAAATATTGTTACAGCGAACTTTTATAAACCGCTTTTGTCTGATCAGTCCACATCAAGGGTCTTCATCCTTTGTTGTTCTCAGCTTCGTTCATACGCATTTGGGACAATGTGGATTTAAATCTGCAGTAAAACTAAAACTAAAAATTCTCTGCTAAGTATTGAGTATTTATATCTCCTCCATCCTGACCCAGTGTTCATATTCTGAAGGCATATTCCAAAACAATGATATTAGTGGACAAATGATTTTAGATGTTGTTGTGAGGGTAAGGGTCATGGTAGGCAAAAATATGAGAATCCCTGTTTTCTCTTTCGGCCCTGCAGGCACACAGCAAGAAGACAGCCATCTATAATCTAGAATGATGTGTCTTCACAATAACTGGATTTGCCAGAACATTAATCTTGGGCTTCCTGGAGTGCGGAATTTGATGTACTGAGCTGTTGGAGCCATACAACATATGGTATGTGTTGCCACAGTCAAACAGGAGAAACACAATTGCTGCTCCGTTTCCTTGGCTGAAGTCTTTCCTCTGCTTCATCCAGGAACTGCACAAGTGCTGAGATAAGTTGAGAAATAATTCTTCAGTGATTTTTCTGGTTCAAACCTTCCAGCACTTCCTCACTGGTTCCTAAGTCGATGCAATACTTGTGCAGCTGACATGGGAGCACCTTCCTCCTCTGATACAGGGTCCTCTGCTTTCTTTAATACCATTGCTTATCTACATTGTGAGGATTTTTGTGGAATATGCATTATGTCGTGTTTATATTCCTTTATCCATGCATACTTTTAACTGTGACAGTCTGTAAAATTGTTATCAAATTAAAAGGTCCCATGATTTAGTAAGTTATTAGAAAAGTCTACAAGAAAGGTAATGAATTCAGAAAATAGATAACTTGGACTGTGAGAACAAATGAAGGCTCTTTAAATTGTATAACTTTGAAACAAAAGAGGAACATCATAATGAACATGCATAGCTCATAGTAATATGTCAGGTATAACTAAGGACTAAGAATATTGGGGTTTACGTCTTGGCGAATAGTAACAAATGAGCAAAAGCCTTGAATGAAAGAATCTTAGCTCAGATCCCAAGCTCTGCCTTTGAAATACTGCACTGAGTGTGTGCTATGAATTAATCTTTCTAAATTTTAATTCCCTGGACTATAGCATAGACACTTCATAAGTATTAACTCCCGAATTGAAAAGCCTTAGCATAATATTAGGTACGGGAGTACTACTCAGCCATCAAAAATGATGAATTACTGGAATTTGCCGGGACATGGATGTCATTAGAAACAATTATATTAAGTGAAGAATCCCAGACCCAGAAAATTAAGCACCATATGTACTCCCTAATAGATGGCTCCTAGTACCAAACCCACCCAGCCCATCTAGAGACAGTAATTGCAAGGATTATGAACAGGAGGGATGGGGTAGGAGGGCCACACCAGAAACAAGGAGAGAAGGGACCATGTTACAGCAGAGAAAATAGGCCTCCATCAAGGACCCAAATAAGTAATGAGACATCTGATTAAGTTCACAGACTTTTGTTCCTGATCATTTACTACTGAGGGGGTATGATCTCACCAGAAGAGGAGGCCATATAGTCTGGCAGATAAAAAGTAACCATTTTGCAAATGGGTGATAGACCCCTCCCTCACTGTGGTTTCCCACTTTTATTACATCTACCTTTGAATGTGCTTTTATCACAAGACTCTAGTTTAACAGCTTTTTGTCTCTGGCCAGAGGGTAACATAGAATGCCCACCAGGATGGAGTGAAGGGCATTGCAGGAGCAGCAAAACTGCAGGAGCAGCAAAACCGCAAAAGAAAATCAACAAACCATAATCCAGAACTTTAGAGACTCTATATCAACCACCTAGAACTAGGCCAGACTAATCTCTCCCCATTCTGAAGCTCAGGGAAATTTGCAGAAGAGGGAGCGGTAAGAGTGTAAGAGCAAAAGGATGGGAGGAGCAATGATATGTAAGATACTCCATACTAGTTAGGGCTGAAGCAATCATAATTGGACTTTGCATGCCCTGCGCATTGTCCAACACACTGTTGACCTCACAAAGTCTAGCATCTGCTAAAGGCACCAAGATCCTTGGAGGCAAAGGATTGGCAGCCACAGCAGTGTTCCTATACCTAAGGGGAACACGGGAAAGGGTTCAGGGAAAGGCCACTGGGTCCTTGTATGTCATCGGAGAGGAGGGCCCAGAGGAAAATCAGGCATGCACAAGAAAGGACTCTCTGGGAATTGGGGCGGGAGGCACTGGGGGATGGGGAGGGAGGGGGGTGGGGAGGGGGAGCAGGGGGTACGGGGGGAGGAGTAGGGAGGGAGGGAACTGGTGTACCTATTAAGTTTGTATGAGCTGAAATAATAATAAAAATGTATTAATAATAAAAAATGATTAATAAATAACAAATATAAAATTAATAAAAACAAGAAAAAATATTAGGTGCAGATTAAACAAACAAGTCACAGCATTTGGAGTAACTCTTTGGTAAGGTAAATCCTTCTCTGGATGACTTTTTTTAAATTTTTTTATTATTTATTCAATTGTGTGTGTATGCGTGTGTGTGTGTGTGTGTGTGTGTGTATGTGTAGAACCACGGACGAATTTGGGAACCACCATGGACGACTCCACCTCCTCCTTGTTTACTCTGCCCGGGGATTCACAGGCTCCGCCCTACCAGGACTGGAAACGCAGGCCGTCCCTGCTTCTGCCTGGCGTCTATACGTGGGGTCTAGGATCCGAACTCACTCAGGACCTTCAGCCTGCAAGGCAGAGGCTTAACCCCTGAGCCACCTCTCCAGCCCCTGGATGGCTTTAAAATGCATGAGTTGAAATTCTCAGGTATTTGAGAAAAGAATGGTGCTGCAGCAGACATGGATAATGCTTTTCTTTCTTTCTTCATTAACCTGCCTAGCAATAATATAAAGCTTCACAACATAATTTCTGAACTGAATATGGATATGATTGATTGCTATTTACGTCTATATTTTGTTGCTCTTTATGCATGTCATGCAGTTAATGATCTTAAAATTGAGCATGCCAGAATAAACAAAGTTTAAACGTATGTACATGCTGTTTTAATTTCTAATTAGTAGCTCACAAAACTAAAAAAGACTCTGACATAAAGAAATATTAGAATTGAGAAATCAGTGATACAATTTAGTAATTATTGTGTTTATTTCAAGTAACACTACATGCCAAGCACATTTTAACTTTTAGGTACATTACCTTATATAAACTTTAAAAAGAAAGCACTACGCAAAGAACCACAAATATCCGACAGATATTTAAGGAGATGCTCAATATAATTAGCAGCCAGGAAAATAAATCTTGTACGTGAAGGTACGTGAAGTTAAGATGATATACTGCTTTGCACAGAGTAGAATGGCTCTTTTCAAGCACTGGATCCAATGATTGGACACACACTTTCAAGTTGAATGTAAGAGAGTTGAAATGTAAGAGAGACACAACTGCTTTATCTAACAGTCTGCCATTGCTTTAAAATTTTAAGCAAAGAGCTATGATTCAAAGCAATCTACATCTTGTTTTTACACACATACACAAAATGTACATGCAAATGTTCATAGCATTATTCTTAATAAATGGAAAAAGGTATAATGTAAATATCCACCAAGAAAAAGCACAAAAGATACTATGATGTATGATGAAATGGAATAGTAATCAGTTCCAAAATGAATGACATACTGTAAATGACACAATATTGGTGAAATATTGAAGGGAGAGAGAAGAAAAATTAAGATGCCACATGACTCCAATCAAATTAAATATCCAGAGCAGGTAAGTCCTTGTAATTACAAAAAATACACATTAGTGTTGTCTGCAATGGGAAAGTTAGAGGGGAAATACTAGGGCTATTTGATGATGTCTTCATTTTGAATATCTATGAAGATGTTCAAAATTCCTTGTGTTAATGAACATAAAGTTCCCAAAGTTTGCAGTACACCTGTGATTTCTCAGACCATGATTCTCAATTGATCCCCATTCCTACCTAAGGAAGTGACTTTTTAAAAGATTTGTGGTTTCTGACTATGGTGCCACATGTCTGTTCTACCAATACATTGAGGATAGAAACAAGAGGTACATGAGTTCAAGGGTAGCCTCACTTATATGACAGGTTTCAAGCCAGCTTGGTTGACTTTCATGAGACTCTGTCTCAAATAAACAAATGAATCATGATGATTTACAAGCACAACTCACCCTGAGACTTATATTCAAGGCATAACGTTTGTAACTGAAGGAAATGTATTATGCATGCTTTTAAGGGACAGTTTCATTCATAATTCAAATGTAGATTTTTATTTTAATGTTCAAGCTATGCTAATTAATGTTCAGCTTATATTAATGTTCAGGTGATACATTCAGAAATACCCAGTGTAAGTTGTATAAATACTTGTTTCTTACTTAATTTTAAATGTTTCAGGTTCAAAACTGAAAATGTATTTAGTTAATAGCTTGATGCCAAATGCTCAGATCTTTTGCCTGAACACTGTGTCCAGGCTTGACCAAGACTCTTGATTCTGGAGACCACATTAGATCCCAATAGTCAATTGCTGGACTCCCTTCCTTTTGAACATAAATAGAACCACTTTTAAAAGGTGCTTCTTTTGCTGTTTACAATAGCAAAGTCATGGAATAAACCCAAATGTCCAACAGTTGACGAGTGGATAAAGAAAATGTGGTACATCTATACAATGGAGTACTACTCAGCCATCAAAAATGATGAATTACTGGAATTTGCTGGGAAATGGATGTCATTAGAAACAATTATATTGAGTGAAGTATCCCAGACCCAGAAAATTAAGCACCGTATGTACTCCCAAATAGGTGGCTCCTAGTACCAAACCCACCCAGCTCACCTAGAGACACTCGACGATAAATCTCTGTAATACTGTAATTGCAAGGAGTATGAACAGAAGGGATGGGGTAGGAGGGCCACACCAGAAATAAGGAGAGAGGGGACCATGTTACAGCAGAGAAAATAGGCCTCCATCAAGGACTGCAAGTAAGCAATGAGACATCTGGTTAAGTTCCCAGACTTTTCGTTCCTGATCATTTACAACTGAGGGGGTGTGATCTCACCAGAAGGGGAGGGCATATAGTCTGGCAGATAATAAGTAACCATTTTGCAAATGGGTAATTGACCCCTCCCTCACTGTGGTTTCCTACTTTTATTACATATACCTTTGAATATACTCTTACAACAAGACTCTAGTTTAACAGCTTTTTATCTCTGGCCAGGGGGTGACATCCAATACCCATCAGGATGGAGTGAAGGGCATTGCAGGAGCAGCAAAACCACAAAAGAAAATCAACAAACCATAATCCAGAACTTTAGAGACTCTATATCAACCACCTAGAACTAGGCCAGCCTAATCTCTCCCCATCTTGAAGCTCAGGGAAATTTGCAGAAGAGGGACCGGTAAGAGTGTAAGAGCACAAGGATGGGAGGAGCAATGATATGCAAGATACTCCACACAAGTTAGGGCCGAAGCAATCATAATTGGACTTTGCATGCCCTGCGCATTGTCCAACACACTATTGACCCCACAAAGTCTAGCATTTGCTAAAAGCACCAAGATCCTTGGAGGCAAGGGATTGACAGTCAAAATAGTGTTCCTATGCTTAAAGGGAACAAAGGAAAGGGTTCAGGGAAATGCCACTGGGTCCTTGTATGTCATCGGAGAGGAGGACCCAGAGGAGAGTTTGGCATGCACATTAAAGGTTCTCCAGGGATTGGGGGAGGGGAGGCATTGGGGGTGGGGAGGGAGGGGTCCGGGGAGGGTGAGCGGAGGGGTCGGGGGGGAGGAGGAGGGAGGGAGGGAACCGGTTTGCCTATTAAGTTTGTATGAGCGGAGATAATAAAAAATGTTTAAAAAAATAAATATAAAATGTGCTTCTTTTGACTAGATATAGACTCTCTATTCGAAAATGCTCCATATTGACACAGACTTTAAAACATATTTGACACTATCAGCTGGATTCTTATGAGGAGGACATGAAGTCACTTAAGTAGCAGCAAATTTATTTCTACCATAACTTCTATACATAAAACATAGTGCCTTATCTTTTGATGCATATTTGTGACTTTTCATTTGCAACTTTCCAAAATAGGAGCAAAATATCCAGCAAAACTAAAGGAACAACAGGATGATATACTGTGCTTCTATATAAATATACATACACACATGCATATACCTAAATATAAACACCTACCAATTCAGAAGAATAAAGAACAAACTGGACAATTTTCATATCCATGTCAGTAGGAATGTTTACTGTAATGTAATCAGTTTGTACTGACACAGGACACAGACCTTGAATTATTTGGTTGCAATTTGCTTCTGGCGTTTGGCTATATGTTCCTATTGCTAGTTGAAATTTTGATATATGTATGAAAAGAGCAAATACTATTAAGGTCAAGAAGAAAGGAGAAAGGATTGAGACCTCAAATGAGTAGCAGAGCTCCTAAAGTGCTGGTTATGTTCAGAGACACTTATTTGTAGAAGTCCATGATGTTGCGGAGTAGTTCTAATCCATTTCCATTTAAATGCTGAATACAATATCCTGATTTATGGAGTCTAAGAAGCACAGTTTTCCTTTTGGAGCATCTACATAGGAATGAGTACTGTGGTCAAGACAGCTGTTGATTTAGAAATTATGATCAAGACACACACTGTTCTAGATAAGAAAAGAATCTCTGAGAATTAGGAATGCAAGATTTGCTATCCGTAATAGCAACTTGTTTTAATGCACAGCTTTTCAAACTTTTGAAAATGTTGCGGCCAAGTTCCTGTGACTTGGTCTTAAATTTCTTTGTTGTATGATTTTTTTTTTGGTGTATTTATTTTGAAGGCCTTGCCTTATGCAGTAGGATTAAGTGCCATTTTTGGCCTTTCTTCCCTAGATTCCAGTAGTTTCTTACACATAGCTATTCAATTCTCCAAATACTTAATGAAACAACTATCAGTTGAGTATTATCCATTTAAGACTAACTCCCATACATATACATCGGTAATTTCATTACTTGAAAGTATAAAGAATGACATAACCCTTGTTTCTTTAGAGACTTTGCACAAAACTATGACAGTTCAGCTCACATACAATTTCTTCAAGAGCTACGTGAAGATGCACGTTTCAACTGGACATCTGTCCAGTTTTCACTTACATCTTTTTTTAAATTTTTTTATTATTTATTCAATTGTGCACGTGTATGTGTGTGTGTGTGTGTGTATGTGTGTGTAGAAACACGGACGAATTCGGGAACCACCATGGACCGCCTCCTCCTTGTTTACTTTGCCCCGGGATTCACAGGCTCTGCCCTACCAGGACCAGAAATGCAGGCCGCCCTGGCTTCTGCCGGCTTCTATACGTGGGGTCCAGGATCCAAACTCAGGACCCTCCGCCTGCAAGGCAGAAGCTTAACCCCTGAGCCACCTCTCCAGCCCACTTTTCACTTACATCTTCACCAAATAGAATTTACTATTATGCAAATGCATTTATGCATGTATGCCTGCCTTTTTCTAGCTAGAGTCTTGAGATGAATGAGTCTTATTTATCTATCTCTTTATTCATGGAGCCTATTATAAAAATTACTGCAAGGCTGACTTCAAAAATTGCTGAGCGAATGGTTAATGTGAAAAACACAATTCTGATGAGATGCAAGATTTGAAGAAATTAAAAGATAAGAGACAGAAGTGGAGTAGATAATGATCTAAATAGATTCCTCTCATTAGCTTCAAAATTGATTCTATTGTTAATGTAAGAGCATCACTGAATCTTAAGACAATTGCAATCATTTGCAGCCAGGTACGGCTGTGACAACCCTGGATCTTGAAGCGAGGCCATCATAACCCTTAGTGTACAGCCTTGACATGGCAAACTTTCTAAATGAGAGGTTGAAGATCTGCTCATGGGTACCTGAGGCTTCACAGGAACAACACATACATCGTTAGATTACCAAATAAGTGACTTGTTTTCTTTTTTAAAGTATTTTACAAGCTTTATTTATTTGTGTGTGTGTGTGTGTGTGTGTGTGTGTGTGTGTGTGAGAGAGAGAGAGAGAGAGAGAGAGAGAGAGAGAGAGAGAGAGAGAGAATTTTGTGTGCCTCTGGAAGATCAAGGATGATTTTGGAGATTATCCTAGATTGTTTTACCTCCCTTTGACTTTCCTCTGGGACCCAGGTTCTGCTGCTGTTGTCTCCTCCTAGAGTTTTTATGTGGGACCTGGGATCAGAACTCAAGACTTTTTGCTTGTGAGGCAGAGTCTTGACTTCTGAGCTCTCCCTCCAGTCCATAACTCCTTTACCTAAAAAATGAAATTTATACAACGAAAACAATGCATGTAGTCAGTTAATGTCTCCCTCTATAGCCTATTTCTTTACTTGTACTTTCATACTCTAGTTTCTCTGTGGCATCCTCCTTCATTCATGCACTTCTTTTCCAGGAGACCACTTAGTGCTCCTAATCTATCAGAGATGTAAATATCCTAAGTCCTCTAGTTTGTAAGTGTGAAATCTGATGCTTAGGTTTAAGTTCCTAGAATAAGGTCTCTGACCTCGAAGTACAAGTGATGTAGCAAATACTTTTTGGTGATAAAACCTGAAATTCTCCATAACGAAGAATGTATATTTACTTACTATTCATTCAAATCATTACTGAATATCTAGGGTGTGTTGAATAACTCTCAAGTTGGGTGTCTTCAGATAACTTAAAACAGGGATTAGAATTAAGATAGAATCAATGCAGCAAATTTTAAAGGAAAAATAGAAGTAAACCTTTAAAATAAATTTTTAGTGGACTCAATAGAATTGAATATATGGCTGGAAAGAGGAACCAATCAAACCTAAAATATGAGCTCACATTCCCCATCACTTACAAATTCTGTGGCAAGATTTAACTGAAAATCACACTTCTTTCATTCTCTCTATTAAGACCATTTTCATGTCCTGTATGTATTTCACCAGTGATTTTAGTGAAATTACTCCAGCTAGGTGTGCCTAAGGGTCCTCTGATGAGCTGCATTCAAACCTTTGTCTGAGATTAGCTTCCTGGTGCTGGGGAGTTTGCTTATTGGTAGCATTCAGTTCCTCTATGAAAACCAGCCAGAGACTTCCTGTCTTACCATGTGGGTGATAGCAAACAGGTTAAATATAGAAGCTACTTCCTAGGTTGTAAAAAAGGATAGAGATACAGATAGATAAATGGATGGGTGGATAGATGGATGGATGGATAGATAGATAGATGATAGATAGAAGGATAGATAGATAAAATGATAGACCAGTAGAATAAAGCAGAAAATCTGAGCGGCCAGGCTCACTGCTGTGTCTGCACTCTTGCAAGGAACACAGGACAACTATAGCATTCAGGTTCATGGAATACATTAGCTGGCCTGTGCTCCAAACCTGCTGTTTTTTTTTTTTTTTTTTTTTTACCATGGAACTTCTATCATCCATTCTGGATTTAGTCCTAACTGGGAATGAAGCTAAGCATCAGATCCCCTGGGTCCCAGTCTGCTAACTGCTCCTCTTGGAATCTCTGTTCACCTAATCATGCTTGGCAGTTCCTTCTTCCGCTGCCTCTGCTCTGTGGGGAAGCTGGCTACTCATTTCTTCTGCAGCATCACCTGTTCTCCAGTGAACCATACCACGGAAGCAATGAAAAGAGGTCCTTACCTCTTCCCTGTCTCCCAACTGCTCACTCTTCTTTTTGATCTGCTTTCTTTTCCCTTTTACTTCAACTCTTCAGTTTGAAGAGCGTTGTTGCTGGTTCTTCCTAATGCCTGGTGGAATTCAGCATTGTGTCCATCTGGGCCTTTCTCCTTTTTCATTTAGAAGACATTTTATTATTCATTCAATTTTATTGCTTATCTTAGACATTTCTGAGTTGCCTAAATATAAAAAAGCACACGAACTTTAAGTTTATGATATTTCTTCTATAGGATCTATTTAATTTTCATATAGACATACAAAATGTTTATTATCCATGCTGTGAAATTTATTTCTGCCCATCCAATGAACCCATTTTACCTCAAATTTATTATTTAGGTGTTCTCTTTGGATAGTTTGACTAATGGTGTACAAATCTTTTCTTTATCGTTTCTGAAAAGCAACTTTTTTATTCTTGACAGTTTCATCCATATATTTGATGTATTGTGATTGCATTCATTCTCTGATACTCTCTGGTCACCTCTTTCTTTTCCCCTGAACCCCTTTTTCTTCCCATCTAGTCGCCAGAGGCGATACCATTAGAAAAAATAACACTTCCACTAAAATTAATAGCTAGTAGCTCTCAAAAAGGCTCTTGACTCTTAAGCACCCCCTTTTGCATGATGGGAAATTTGAAGGGCTAGTCTTATTCAGATTTCCACAGCTCTTGTGCCTTCCTGAGGAAAACAACTTTGTATTTCATTGTATTTTTTAGGTTTTTAAAATTACAACTTGCTGACATTTGCCTTGGATTTTATTATTTTTTCCATGTACTGTATCTAGCTTCCTATTTTTCTAATATCATTAGGTATATAATTATCAATTTGAGATTATATGTGTGTGTGTGCATGTGTGCAATGATTATGTATATCTGTACAGTATGTGGGTATGTATATTTAAATGAATGAAATGTGGACTTCTATATGCAATGGGATATTAATAATTATAAAAGATGTGACATTTGCAACCACAAGATAGACCCAGTAGAGCACTATATTAAACCAAATCTGACATAATAAGATAGAATCCAAACAGCCTCAATGACATGTAGAAGCAAAGCAAGTATTCCTAGAATTGTAGTATAAAATGATGGGTACTGAAGGCTAGAAGTACAGAGGTTTGTGGGATATATATATATATATATATATATATCATATATATATATGATATATATATATAGGTAAGTGAATGTAAAAATAAGATTTAAAGTGAGTAAGAGGCTCAGTGGTAAAGATGACTTCTGTAAAACCCAGTGACCTGAGTTCCCTAAAAACCTCCAAGTGAAAGAAGAAAACGACTGTAGTCCGTTGTCCTCTGATATCCCCCACAGAGCTTACATGAATAAATAATTGAAATACAGAAATAATTCAGAAAATAATCTACAACATTTAAAGCAAAGCACAGGGATGACTTTATAGCAGCTTCATTTATTGTAAAATAGCTAAAGAAGGAATCTAAATCATTCCAACTCAAAGATGTGTGTTTAGAATAGCTGATATCCTAAGTATGCCAATGAATGTCATTACATTTCATATAACCACATCCAAATATGACTCCAGTTGAATGAAAAATGAGTTAGCATTACTTCCTAGCAAAGACACTCTTAGTACGCTAATACAGAAAATTTCCTATTTACCATATTTTTGTACATCAATTTGTTAAAGAGACATCACGCAAAAAGTGATTCAATTACCATTTCTTCAAAAAGCACAAGTATCTGTAACACAAGTGTGTTTAATTTATCTTGACTGTAAGTTTTCATGTTTGGATAAATACTCTCTGAACAAAGAGAGCATTTTTGAATCATCAATATTTTCTTTGGATGGCTTTTAAATTTCTAAAACCACAGAACCTTGATTTAGCATGTGAGAAAGAAGAATATCAGCTCAGACCAATGGACCAACGGAAGGAATAGCCCAGAGCGAAGAATGTGCTAACACGTTGACGTGCAGATTGAAATAAGGTGAAAGTGTTCTTTCCGGAGGATATGCCTTTAGACTCAAAGCAGATACCATGGAGGATCATGTTCAGGGGATGACAGAGATCCAGTTACCACAGACCCTGGGGGCTTATGGGAGCCTTTTGACTGACACTTCACTATCTAGGTATAGAAACAAATTTTCTGTCCAGTCTGTCAATACAGACAAGTAGTAGGTACTACAGTATACTATATTCCTTCTTTCAGGGTAGTTGATATTCCTCTTGACTCTGTATACATTCTTTCTTTTGCATTCTTTGAGAAGACAGAGGAGTTTTTTTTTTTTAATTCATAGTAAATTGATGCCCAGTGAAGTCAAGAAGTCAAGTGAAGAAGGTAGAAATATTAGTTTCATTTGGTTGGTAGAATATGTTTTAAGGAAGGAACTAGCTTAGAGTCCCAGTACTCCTCCTCTACAAACCTTTTCTGTTTATCTACAAAATGAAACCATACGGGGAATATACATAGAAAATATGTACTAGTTTAATCTAGCATTTGATCGTTCACTAAGGACTTTTGAAGGAACTGAATACATCAGAATTATAACAATATTTTAAATACAACTCTATGTTCAATCATATAAGCATTTAAAATTGTATCAAAGTGCCTAGAGCATGCAATGTATGATCATAGAAAAGGATCTGGTTAAATCCAGCAGGCTACAAAGACAGAAAAATAGGGGGTACTTTGCCAGTCCTACAATCATTACTTGTGATTGTCAATTTGACAGGATTTAGAATTATCATAGTGAAACATGATGCATGGTGAAAAAAAAGAAATATCTTTGGGCATATCTGTGAGGGATTTGTACATAATGCAAAAAATAGAACAGCATCATATGGGAAACTGATATTAACAAGATACTGGTTGCAGAATTCCAAGTGTTCTGCTTAGGTGAGGGTGGAGATTAGCTGAGAACAGGGGAGATTTCATTTAGCCCACAGTTAGACGTGTTTCATGAATGCGCTTTCTGCTCTCTTGCAATCTTAGGGCCTTCAAGACTGGCAATGTCCTTTCATGGAACCAACACACATCAGAGTTGACACTAGGTAAACTATTTGTTTTTACCCATAATTCCATTAACAATCCTGATTTTGAGTACCTTTCAGTAGTCTGACTTTCAGATACTCATTTTGGCTTTAATTTCAGGCTTTTTTATTCTTTATTCATGCCTTTATTTTAAAATATATTAATTCATATCTCAACAATTGGTTATATGAATTTTGTGTTGGAGATAAATGCTTACTGGGAAAGTCTCAAATAAACAAATCAATTTATAAATTGTCTTTGCATAGTGAAATTTCTAGTCTAGTAAGGATGACAGATATTAATATAATCTGTTGATGTTTTCTAAATGTTCTGATATACACATGTACTCAGCATATATTTTAAATTTTATATTGCAGAATTCTGTGTTCTAATAGGGGACTTTACGGTCATGATTAGAAGTTTCATTAAATTGTTGCTAGTTAAATATACTTGATCCATAATGAGCATTTTTCATTTTGTTCTATTTTCTTCTTCTAGCCAACAAGGCACCTAGGAGGTTTTAAAACTCCATGACAGTGAAGTTTGTCCAATTGTTTAGCCGTTCACAGCAGATTGGCTAGCAACCAGGTCCAAACTATAGCGGCTGCCCTTTCTGCTGCCCTGAATAAACTGCCTTTCATACAATTACCCTGAGCAATTCGGGCATTCAGTGGAGGTGGCTTTGCCGAGATACTGGCATCTCTGTCACATAATGTCCCCATATGCTCTGTCTTTGTCCACTCACCAGGGACGGAAGTAGAACACGGGGAGACATCATGTCCTGCATTATTTAGCAGTGCGCCAAGAGAACTCCTCTGGAGAAGAGTTTAATTTTAAAGTGCAAAAAAAAAAAAAAATAGAATGATGGAGAGCCATGAGTGTGAAGGCCCAGCAGCAGCAGATGTTGTAAAACACTGGTAAGGAGGAAGGAGAGTTGACGGCAGAGAGTGAATTGATTTCCCTCCTAAGTCTTGTGTCTTTCCTCAATCACGCCATATGGAGAAGCAATCACTAAGACATAAGGTCCTGTTGGTCTCACTGAACTTTCCACAAGAGAATGCATTGGAAATACTTCCCCAGAGCAGCAAAATGATAAAAGCAAACGCACTGTTTCATTTATTAATCAAGATTCAATTTATCTCACTCATCTGAGACAGCAAGCTGTGGTGAAACAGAACAGGTTTTGGGTGAGGGAGATATGCTTTGGAATGCTAATTATTTTACTAGCTACCTGTATGACCTTGAGGCAGTTTCTTTTGCTTTCTGAATCTTAATATTCTCACTTGCAAAAGATCAAGAGCCAACATTTATTGAAGCATTACTTTGGACTGGGTATTATGCTAATCACCTCACTACTTATTTCAGTGCTCCCTTGGCACCTTTGAGTTTATATTCTTAACCAATATCTATAAGAAAAAAAATTAAGCTAAATTAACATGACAAATTAACTTACAAAATCTAGTAGATTTACCTGCTTAGTGATAGAGCAAATGAGCCAATGTTCAAATCCTAGTTTCAATTTACAGGCTTTGCTCTATGTGGGGGTCCGATTATATGTCTGTGAAATTTAATGTACAGTGCCTGTTTTTAGTTTCCTTACTAAAACAGAACAATGGCTTGATATGTTATTTTTTCCCATCTTCATGTGTGGGTGGGCACACATGTGCTTGCGTATTAGCATATGGGTGGGTGCATGTGTCCTGATTAGTGCATGTGCACATGGATGTGGAAATCTATGCATTGTATTAGGAATCATCCTCTTTCACTCATACTCCCTGTTCTTGAGACCGTGTCTCTAATTAAACACAGAGGATGTCATTAAGGTTGCTCTGTCTATCCAGCTTGCTCTGGAAATTTCCGGGTTTCATCTTCCATGGTCACCATCTTGCCTTGAATTTTTAGGTGGGATCGATCTCAAAATCCAAATTCTGGTCCCTTCGTTTACGTAGCAAGCTTTTAATACCCAAGACATCTTCATCATCCCTCAATTTGTGTTATTAATGTTATTGTTTTTAAGTGAAATAGTCAAAATCAAAATGAAAGACTTAAATGTGAACCTAGAATGTTAAAATTTAAAGTCCATGTTGGGGCCAGCTAGATATGGTAAGTCAGATGACTTGAGTTTGATGTTTGATTTGAGGAATCCAAATGTAGAAGGAAAAAATTAACTGCTCATAGTTTTCCTCTGATTTTCCTCTCTCTCTCTCTTTTTCTCTCTCCCTTTTTCACAAATGTATGGAAGAATAAAAAACATAATTCAGATCATCAGAAACTTTACATTAATCACCAGGAACCAGGCCAGACTAATCTCTCCCCATCCTGAAGCTCAGGGAAATTTGTGGAAGAGAGGACGGTAAGATTGTAAGAGCCTAAAGATGGGAAGGAACAACGATATGCAAGATACTCCGCACACATTAAGGCTGAAGTAATCATAATAGGACTTTGCATGAACTGCACAATGGCCAACATGCCATTGACCTCCCAGAGTCTAGCATGGATTACAGGCTCTAAGATCCTGAGAGGCAAGGGATTAATAGCCACAATAGTGTTCCCATATTAAAGGGAAACACAAAAAAAGAGCTCTAGGCAATGCTACTGAGTCCCTACATTCCATCAGAGAGGAGGACCCAGAGGGAAGTTTGACATGCACACTAAAGGATGTTCCAGGAATGAGGGTGGGGTGGAGGGGGTCCAGGAAGAAAGGGAGGGAGGGGGAAAGGAAGGGGAATAGAAGGGAGGGAGCAAAGGGATGGGGGGAGGAGGGAGGGAGGGGAATGGGGTGCCTATCAAATTTGTATAAATATTATTAATAAAAAAGAAAATGTTAAAAAAATGTCCTCATACATACAATTCCAAAACAAAGTCACAAGCCATAACATATGAAATGGGCACTTTGAAAAAGAAGGTTAGTATTTCAATATTCCTGTGCTCAAAATGCTTTAAGAATGGTCAAATCCAGAAAGAATATATACATTTTCTTTGGGACTGGAATGCACCACAGTGTTTACAAATTTTCTTCACGTCATTTGATGTAAATTAATTAAAATTACAATTTCAAATGTGAAAAAAATACTTATATAAAGACTCTGGGCTATGCTCAGTTCTAGGCCAATGATGATTGCTCATGATCTGAAACGAGGAAACCACAGCAGTTTTGTGAAAAATGCTTCCTAATTCCTCCTAGGCTCTCTCTATTTACTCCTTACTGGAAAATATAATTTGTGCTTGATGAGAGTATTGTAACTCAGGCTGGAGAAACGGCTCAGGGTTAAGACTCTGTCTTGAAAGCAGGTCCTGAGTTCAGATCCCAGAATATACGCCAGGTGGAAGAGGCACTGGCCTGCATTTCCGGCCCTGGTGGGCAAAACCTGGAAATCCCAGAGCAAAGCAAGGAAGAGGTAGAAGCAATCCAGGATGATTCCTGAAGTCACCCTTGGTCTGCCATAGGAAAACACGGTGCTCTCCGATACGCACACATGAAAAATAAATTAATTAGGCTTTATTAAAAAGAATGCTAAAACTCTGCTTGAAATTTTTCTTCACTCATATGCTTCCAGTATTCAACATAGTCTTAAGGCAGATTTTTCTATGATCTTCCTGAACTTCTCTTTGTTGATAGTCAAGTGAGTACTTGAACAATTTCTTTCTTTTTCTAGGTTCTTTCTTTTCAGTTAAATATTTGATTAATGTCCCCAGAGATAATTTATCCAAGGTGAGTGACAGTTGTTATAGAGGTATAGGTATTTTTTTTTTCTTTTCTTTTTATTTTTTTGTGTTTACTTATTTTTTTCCCAATCATACATACTTAACAGGTACCCCAGTCCGCTCCCTCCCTCTCCTTCTTCCCAGTCCCCCTTGCACCCTACCCCCTTTTCCTCTTCCTTTTACTCCCCTCCCTCTCTTTCTCCCAGTGTCTCCCCCTACCCCCTCCCATTCTCTGGAGAATCCTTTAGTGTAAATGTCAAACTTCCCTCTGCGTCCTCCACTCCTAAATTTTAATTTTTTAAAAATTTTCTGGTAAAAACAGAAAAGTGGCTCCAGTACAAATACTCAACTCCATGAATGCTTATATTCCTAATACAAATGTCCATGATTCCTTCATTTAGCCTAAGCATGCACCCTGATGTAACATATTTTAAATCAATTCTAATTGTTCATGATGCCAAATATAACTATATGCCAATAGGCATTATAATGTATTATCTGCAAAATCATCACCAGCACAATTCATGTGTACGTGCTTAATATAGATATAATTTCAGAAGTACTTATATTTTCTAGTTCATTGAATCTTCAGGTTTCTATTCATGCAGCAAAGTGGCAAACTAAAAATCATGCCCTTCTTTCCTGTCTGAAGGTACATCTGGCAAAAAAAAAAAAATAGTGATGGTCTTCAAAAAGTCCCCTGCAGGCAATTACTTTTTCCATGGCAGAGTTAAAGTTCTTTAATTTTATACTTTTAATTATGATAAACCTTACTGTTATACTCTCGATTCACACCGTTTGCTTCATTGAGATTTAGACAGACTTGAATATATATAATATTTTCTTCTCACAGTGTCTTTGTGGTAATTCAAACCATGGAGACTTTTGATATATGTTTAAAATCCTTGTCTGGATGCAGAGAATCTGAGCACCAAGGATTCCTTCTTAAATTTACAGAGTAATGCCCAGGGTATAGTATGAATTCAAATGTCCCTTAAGTTTTTGCCTCTGGTTAGATATGGAATTTTTCCCAGTATTTGAGATTCTTTGCATATAATTCTGAGTTGCATTTAAATGCAATAGATGCATGATCAAATATTCATTTGAGACATGTTTAGGCAAGCAAACGACTATGATATTCATCTTCTACTATGTTGTTGATGTGGCCACAAGTCTTTATTGTTACGTATATGTACGAAAAAAAATCAATGAGATGAAAGAATAACTTTTGTGGATATGGACAAGAAAATTCAGAGTGAAGAATTTTCGATTTGTCTTTCACATATTAAATATTTAATAGCTAATGAGACAGGTATGGCAACTTTAAAAAGACAACTTTTCCTAGTGATTTTTGTTATTGGGTATGGTTTGATCTCAAAATTATTCCGGTGTGATAAAGCGTGGGTAATGCTTTCAATTTTGCTTCATTTTAAAGAGATGGGCTTCAGCAAATTTCAAATCAGAGATGGGAAAATTCGACTAACAATTCTAGGAGTAAGCAGGCAAGAGTCACCATGTACAGTTCTGAATCAGACTAACTTTTCTAGGTTCAAGATACTGAGAGTATAAGAACTAATGGCTCAATCACTTGGTCACTTTATGTAAGATGTGGTAATTTATAATTAAAGTGGCAAGGTTTCACAGCCCTGACAAAAACACTCTGAGTGATTTGTACCTTCATTTAGATTTATCTTAAAATCTTTACTCTAAGGGTGATATAAACTTCATGCATCTTATTAAGTCGACTGAATGCCAAGACCACAGTCCTATTTTTCTTAGCAGTTATTGGATGTTTTTTATTTCTTGATAATTAATTCCAGGTAGGATGATCAGTGATCAATTTTCTATTTATTCAAACATAATGTGGCATAGGAAACTTCATGATTAGCTGCTAAAAATTAAAGGATATCTCAATTATTCACATAATTATTCTTGTTTTTAAAAAAGCCTGATGTTTGACAAGATCATTATATACTTAGGGAATATCTGGGTTTAAAATCAGCTGGTGTTAAAAATTTTTGAATATAATCTTTTGAAAATAATGGGTTATGAGTCAGGTAAGAAATAAATTGCGTACCTACCCTCTCTCATGCTCTGAAATCAGATGAATATTACTCTCCCTAGTGAATAGCAAAACCAAAACTGTCTTCTTTCTTTCTTTCTGTAAAATTATACTTCAAGAAGAGAGGAAAGGAAGGATGGAAGGAAAGTGTAGAGAGGAGGAAAGAGAGTAAAGCTCTTTAAACCAGCAGATGACACAAGAGTTATCTTGTCTCTGGCATGTGCAGGCAGGAGTCACCTTCCATGTGAAAGTAGAGAGGAAGATGGTTAATCATCATAAATCAGGAAGCCCCTGAGAGATTCTAAGTCATTATCTGACTACATGTGTAGCTGTAACGAATGGCTGTTTGTAAAAGACTCTGAAAATAAAAAGCACTTTAATTGGAGCAATTCTCAATCATGCAGAAGCAGAACACCAAAAGCAAATGGGAGAGTAAAACACGGATGGATGATTTTAAACTGGAGGGACAGGATTTCAGCCTTGCATATTTTCTTATGTCTGAGACTATTTTGTTAAACATCTAAAGCTAAAAACATGTTCAGTTGTTAAGTATCACTACTAACACATCCTCTGGGACACAATAAAAGTTGTAATTAGTGGTTCCAACATTACCTCCCTGAACATAGTCAGTCTTAGAAATGGAAAGCTATCCCGAAGGAATTTCTTCCATTGAAGTTCAGGTTTCGTTTTTTCTCTTTTTGCAAGAGAATGTGGAGTCCTGTGTTGCTCCACTTCCAAATCAGAGGAGGAAAGACTGTTACATGAATTGCTCAGCTATGAAGGATCTACACAAACACAGGAAAGGAGAAAGGGTCAAAGGGTGCTGTATCAGTGTCTGAAAATGGATGATGGTGATCAGAAAAATCAAAATCTTCTCAGGGATTTACAGAATTTTTAAATAACATAAATATTGTTCTGCATCTCATTTGACAACAAGAGTTGGGACAGAATAGACAGCAGTAGAGAAAGTGTGTGTATGCATGTGTGTTCATGTGTGTGTATGTCTGTGTGTCTGTGGGCTTGTGGCGTGTGTGTGCACATGCATGTAAGTGTGTATTTGTCTACATATGTGTGTGCGCATGTGTGTGTGCTATGTTTCAGTGTGTTTGCAAGTGCTTGTGTGTAGCTGTGTGTAAATCTGAGTTGTATTTGTGCACAAATGTATATGTCTATGTGTGTGCAAAACTATGTGAGATTGTGTGATTGAAAGTATATATACAACTGTGTGCAAATCTCTGTGTGTGAGTGTATTATGTTCGTGTGCATGTTTAGGAGGGTATGTGAATGTGTGTGCACAAGTATGTGTGTGAAAGTTGATATAAATGTGTTCTGTGTGTGTGAGAAAGAGAATGTTAGTATAAGTGTGTTTCTGTGTGTGTGTGTGTGTGTGTGTGTGTGTGTGTGTGTGCTTGAGAGAGAAAGAGAGAAGACTCTATACAGTTGATTTTGAGTCATTAACCAGGAAATATATTCCCTAAGTTAGCTCACCATAGAAAGTCTTTTACTCATATAACTCTGTAGAGCATGTTAAGATTGTACGTTACAGAAGTCTTTCACTCTCTGAAATTACCCTTCAGGAAGATTCCACATCCTTTCAGTGTTATAATGAACACTGGGAGGCCTCATGTTCTTCCCGCGCAGCTTATCCGATGCGTTTTTACTTTGTCATGACAAATTTCTAGAGAAGGCACACATTTCAAGATTAAAAAATGAACTTTATAGATAAGAAACATCCCCTATATCTGATTAAATTGTGAAGGTTTGTCTGTTTAACCTTCAGTTTGTGCATGTAAAATCTTTTCAATAAGCTTTGAAAAATCGTAATTGGAATTTCTCTAAATGCATCATATCCTGGTAGAGCATGACCTAAAACCACTGATAGAATATTTGCTTTGTTTTAGCTAAAACTGTAATATAATCTTGTAACTATCAACAGTCAACTTTTCACCAGTTCTATAGCTTCCTGTCTTGGTGAATGCTGCGAGGATAATGTGAAATGTTTTTCTGACAAAATTTCGGAAAGCACAATGCTGAAATATTATCAATATTAAATCCAGGTTCAGTTTTGACTTCAATGGTTACTTACTCTTATAGTTTCAGTTTACAAATAATGAAAAAGTTACTTGATATTATCCATGGGTTTATGCTAAAACTTAAATGATCATGTTCTGTATCTTATATAAATAATATTGTTAAGTCTACCAGTGATATTTAGGTTTATAGATATATTGCCTACAGGAAGCATATCATTTTTTCTCAAGTGAAATTTTAATAAGGTATTTACTAACTTAATTTTCTCATTTGCACTGCTCTGATATATTAAATCACCTTGGACAAACATTTATTGACTCTGTGTTATTAAATTTGGTGATCCTGCAGACTCTGGGGATTTAAGAAGATGCAATAAAGTGAGATCCCTTAATTCACAGACACCAAAATTAAATATGAAAGGGGTCACATATCCACAAATCTTTTGAATACAAGGAACCATGTAATGAAGCCATAAATACCATGATTTTGATTTTTGTTAAAAAAAGGAAAATAAAAAGAATGCATATAGAAAGAGAGAAAATTTTCTGGGGGAAGAATTTTAAACGGGTTTAAAGTGCATAGAGCAGATTGTTGTTGCATAAATTAGAAAGGATATGTACAGGAAAATCTAAGTTTAGAGGACAGCATATGTCTTAGTCCTATGTGCTGCTATGGTAAAATACCACCTACTTGGTAATTTATAAAGAAGAAAAATGTATTCCACATACTTCTGTATCCTGGAATGTTCAAGACCAAAGTTTAATTCTAAGGAAGGTATAATGTCTTTGTCCAACATGAATCTGAACCTAATCTCCCATGGAGGGATGGAAGAACATTACTGTATCTTCCCATGGCAGGATCAAAGATTTTCTCAGGAATTCTAAAGGAAGTGCCTTGGCAGTGTTTGCTGTTGTGTGTCCACGGCAGGCTTGACTGATTCTGGCAGCTCCTCCTTCACAGAAAACCCACTCACAAAGTCTTCACTAGATGCCTTAGTGTCTATGTGGGACAACTTGTGGGTTCTCATGACGTGATAATAGGCTTTCCCAAAGACACCTATCCAAGAGACCAAGAGAGAAGCTATGATGCTTTTTATTTAGCTACAGTCAGCAATCATGTATTGTCATTTCTCCTAGTGGAATGTATTGCATGCAAGATAATCTGCCCCAAAACACCTAATCCCATTCACAAGAATTCGCTCATCATGGCTCTATCACTTCCAAATGTATGGCCCCACTTCACAATGTTGCTGAATTGCAGGTTAAATTTCAATGTAGGATTCAGAGGAGCAAAATGAGGGTTGGAGAGATGGCTCAGGGGTTAAGACCCTGGCTGACAAGCAGTAGGACCAGAGTCAGGAATCTGGATCCCACGTAAAAATGCCATGTGGAAAGAGCAGTAAACCTGCACGTCTGTTTCTGCTGGGTGGAGTATGGCGTATCCCAGAGCCAAGAAAAAAGGAGGTAGAAGTAATCCAGGATGACTACCAAAGTCACCCCTGAGGCTCCACACACAATGTTCTCTGATGAAAACACACACACACACACACATACACACACACACACACACACATACACATGCACATACACACATACACATGCACATACACACAACATAAACAATAAGAAACAAGCAAAGAGATTCTAATCATACCAAAAGAAGAAAAAGTTAGACAAGAGAAAGCTTTGAAAATGAGTGGAAAAGAGTAAAACTTTATTTTTATTTGTTCTCAATGATTTTGCATGACTGAGTAGGTATAGGAGGTGATAATGAACAATACAGTTTTTATATGGTCAAGAGCTCATTGATCATCACTATGAATATTTATTTAATATTCAGCTGCAATGATCAACCTTCCAGGAGGCTTCTAGTGATATTTTCTGCCTTTACTTACCATCTTGCATAGTCTACACTACAGAGAAATGATGTTGTATATGATATCATCTACATGGAGACATGACAACATGTAACCTCTACAGAACAAATGCTGGCTCTTGTCTTGGTCTCTTGCAGAGTTGGTTTTGGAGAAGTTCGCTACCATGTCTTGAGACTCCAGGAGTACCACACAGAGAGAAACTTTCTGAGCAACCTTGGAAGGCAGACTCCCAGCGTCAGTCAAGCCTTCAATGGACACACAATAGCAAACATTACCTGCTTAATATGTCTGGAACTCTTTAAAAAAATATGTCTGGAACTCCTGAGAAACTGATGACGCCAACCCCATGCTGCAGTACATGTATGTGCCAATGTGAGTTCTTACTTCCTCTGTTTTGTGTATTGGCATGGGGAATTTCAGTAAATAGTTGAGGATGACATATCAAGTAAACCCTCCAGGGATATTCTGTCCACTTCCCCTCAGACTCAAGGAACTAAATCTTTAAGTTTACTATTTTCTTTTTTATATTCTTTTTTGTTTTTTTTTTTTCCATATAGGGTCTTACATAGCATGTCCTTATGCTTTCTTTGGAATTAGAGTTGGCCTTGACTCTCCTACTTCTGCCTCCCAAGTGTTGAGATCACAGGTCAGACCACCTTGTCTAGCTCAATATTCATAGTGTATTTAATCAATTGCCACAATCTTTTTGGCAGTGTATGTGTTGTATTCTGATAATATCCTTGTGTGATATTTAGAAGGCATTATTGTTTGACAGTGTTAAGTCAGTGGCCAAATATTAATTCTGAGTCATGTAATGAGAAAAGATATTAATATTTTAATTCTTGTTACCCTTTGGTAATCTTATTATGTCACAGTGTTACAGATCCTTCTGGAAAACTGGATTTGATGAACTCATGACTTGATTGACTTCTACTGCTAGCATCAGTTCTTCACATTCTCACATCAGTAGTTTGAGTTCTTCTTTTTATTTTTTTTTTATTTATTCAATTGTGCGTGTGTGCACATGTGTACATGTGTGTGTAGAACCACAGGTGAATTCGGGAACCACCATGGACGCCTCCCCCTCCTCCTTGTTTACTCTGCCCCCGGATTCACAGGCTCTGCCCTACCAGGACCAGAAGCACAGGCCGCCCACCACTTCCACCTGGTGTTTATACGTGGGGTCTAGGATCCTGAACTCAGGTCCTTCTGCCTGCAAGGCAGGAGCTTAACCCCTGAGCCACCTCTCCAGCCCCAGTAGTTTGAGTTCTTCTTATGGTTTCCTAGTCTCTGTTTATTATTTAATACATACTTAGCTTTCAAAAATTTTCTAATTCTAGGTCTTAGAGTTTTGATTTATCCTTTATTATAAATCTTTTCTACAAATTTCACCTCATTTTTCTGAATTTAATTTCCCAAATAATATTATGTGTTTTCAAAGTGCTGTGATAAGGATTTAGATTACTTTGCAAACATGCCAAATAGTCACCTCATACAAGTACGTTTGTAAAGCCTTCTAGAGTTATGAAACTAGCCCCACTTTGCTGATGATTTCCTATTTCTGATTTTCTTGACTTTGCTTTCACACATCTAAGAATGAAATTTGAGAATATGTCTAGAATATCAAAAAGAAAAAAGAAAGAATTCTTCTTGAATAAAAAGCATCACTCAACTCGACTCACCTGGTGTAGTTCTCTCCTTCCAAGCTACTTTTCTTCCTACTGTTGAGGAATACAAGACCAAACACGTTAATGTAGCAAGGGATTTATTTTGACTTACACCTTGTCATAGTTAGTCACAGATGTCAACTTGATAGTCGAGGGTTTGAGCCCTGGGCACATTTGTAGAGAGTTAGTGGTTGAGTTAAGCCCAGAGCAAACCTGCCAGAGATTGTCTAGCTGATGGGGAAGGCCAGTCGATAGTGGGTGGGACTAAGTCCTAAAAAGGTGAATAAAATATTGAGAGCTGGTTGAGGAAGTTGGCATCCTTGTGTACCTTTGGCCAGGCATGCTGTTCTGGCAAGTAAGGATTGTCCATCTCTCAGCCATTATATGGTGATGGTGTGGCCAGCTCCCTTGGCCTGGTGTTGGTGCGTGCTCTCCCATCAAGCTGGACTACAGACTGTAACCAGACTGTCAGTAAGGAAATAAATCCTTTGTTCCCTTAAGCCATTCGATGTCATTTATCAGCAACCATGCAGGCAGACTGCAACACACCTTTGGTTACAATTTCATAGTTCAGCTTGGTAAGAGCTGAGGGAACTGGCCACACCATATGAATACAGAGAGCTGAGAGAGGCCCACATTTTCTTTTTCACCAGAAGAGAAATTACATCTTTAAGTTTACTTATTTTCTTATTTTTATTTTCTTTTTTGTTTATTCATTTTTGGCAAATAGGAACGCATATAGCATGTCCTTATGCTTCCTTTGGAGTTAGAGTTGGCCTAGATTCTCCTACTTCTGCCTCCCAAGAGTTAAGATTACAGATCAGACCCACATGCAAATATGCTGAAATATGTCAAAGCACTAGACCAATTTTGTCATCTTATCTGCCTGCTTAGATTTTCCTTTAAAAACAAGACAATCTTGGGGCTGGAGAGGTGGCTCAGGGGTTAAGCCTCTGCCTTGCAGGCAGAAGGTCCTGAGTTCAGATTCTAGACCCCACGCATAGTCGCCCTGCAGAAGCAGGGGCGGCCTGCGTTTCTGGTCCTGGTAGGGCGGAGCCTGTGAATCTGAGGCAGAGTAAACAAGGAAGAGGTGGGGGCATTCATGGTGGTTCCCGAATTTGCCCTTGGTTCTACACACACACACATATACGCACACGCACAATTGAATAAATAATAAAAAATGAATAAAAACAAGACAATCTCTTACTGGAGAGATGGCTCAATGGTTAAGACCTTGCCTTGCAAGCAGAAGAACCTGACTTGGAATCCCGGATCCCTCGCAAAAATATCAGGTGTAAATGGTTGCAGTCTGTACGTCTGACTCTGGAAGGCAGAGCCTGGGAAATACCAGAGTGAAGCAAAAAGGAGGTAGAACAATTCAGGATGATACCCGAAGTCTCCAGTCACCCCCAGACACAAATGGTACTCTCTGACGTGTACACACACACACACACACACACACACACACAAATAATTAAAAATATTTTTTAAAAACACCCTCTACCATAGGATTATTCAAGGCTTGACTTAACTATTAATTCTTCCCAAGTGCCATAAAGGAAAGAAGAGGAAGCAGGGCCAAGTTATCAGTCCCAAGACCAACCCCCCAGTGACATACTTCCTCCAACAAGGTTCCTACTCCTAACAATTCTATAAGCACCTCAAATTCCACCATCTGCTAGAAACCAAGTACACAATCACATGAGGCTGTGCAGGACAATCCACTTTCAAACTACAATACTCATGCTCAACATCTACATTTGAGGGCTTTTACATAATTGCTATTCAGCATTCTTAGGAAGGAATGAAAGTCGAATGTATGCAGCTGTACGTAGTGTCTGGTAATAGTCGGTTGCCAATAATATTTAGATTTATGATCAATGTAATTAAAAGAGAAACTATTTCTTCTTGTCAATTATTCTCATAGGATTCACCTCATGGTCATGGCTATTGCTCTTGAATTAACAGCAGAATGAACTTTGGATCTACAATTTTTAAATAATGAAGATAGTCAAAGGAAGTGTGTGCCTGCTTTATATCTTCTGACTCTGTCTTCTTTTAGAATACGCTCATCCAAATGCTCTGTCTAGTGGGGAATGAACCTGCAGTATGTATATCCCTGTACCTTAGTAAGACTATAGCTTTTCTGAGCTAGCTCAATGCCTAAAATATTTTTATAAGCACCAAGTTGTATCTACTCTTTCCTTAAAATTCCTTTCTAGATTTTCGACGTCACCCATCTTTGATATGACAAATCTGCAAGAAATTGGTGCACAAATTAAGCAGGAATGAAGCCAGAACTTAACGAAGGTGCTAAGCATGAGAGATTTTGAAACAAGCAGGGTGAGTTGATTATAAAAATAACAAAAGAATATTCCACATTATGTTTATGGAGGAAGTTGGAGTATTTAATGAACTCCAGGAAAACAATCTGAAATGGTGGGGATAGCTGAGTATGTCTTCAAGCGTGACATTATGAAGCAAAGGATTAGCAAAGACATCGCCCCCTCCCTTCTTTGAGAGCAGTCTCAGTGATTTAGCATGTCAGAGAGATTTTAATGACACACTTCTACAGTTTTAATTAATTTTTCCATCCATATGCAAGCACTCAATTACGGCTTTACCTCCTACCCATATGCTCTAGAAACCTCGAGTTACATTTCAATTTAATGCATTGTTGCCTTGTTGCTGTGGTGGAATGTTGGGAGTGGTTTTTGTTTACAAATGAGATCAAAGTAATATGGTCATTTATTTTAAAGAGTATGAATTGCTTTCCAGGATGGGAAAGATTCACTACATGGTGGGTCACATGTTTTCGGTCAAGAGTGATTTTAGTCACCTTCCTCAGGGTATTGACAGTAAATGGAGAGGATTCCTAGTTTCACAACTGTGATGATGCTACTGGCCTATAGTGGGTCTAAGGCAGGAGTGTTGAGGAAATGTTCTGTGATGCCTGATCGCATAGTACTGTCCCACTAGAATCTGTCTGAAAATCAGCTGCAGCAGTGCAAGAAAAACATTGGGGCTGGTGAGCAGTCTTTCATAGAGAGCTGCAAAGCAATGGTTTTAGTTTTCAGTGCCCCCCAAAAAAGAAATAAAATAAGAAACAAAACCACAGAAATCCTTCAGTACTGGTACAGTGCTCCTTTAGCATAGGAGGCCAAACCTTACATACATGGTGAAAAACAGTCCAGGATGGAATGCCCTTTCTCAAAACCATGAACAAACAAGCATGTAACTGAAACGAATTTGGTGTTTGGAAGTATTTTCCCCTATAAATTTCCATTTATGGCTCTATATATTGTGCTTTTGAATAATTGGTTCTAAAAATTTTGTTTCTAAAAAATTCAGTAATCTGAGCTCAATTCTTCAACAGTGTGAGATTAATGGTGGTGGTAACAGTTACTCTTAACCGTTGCTATGAGAGAACACTCAAAGTCAAATAACTTAAGGGACAAAAGGAAATTTATTCACTTTAGGGTTCCAGAACAGAGATACAATCTTTCATAGTGGAGGAGACATGGATGGCTGGCCGAAGCTTGAAGGCTAAATCATGGCAGACATCCAGTAGGTTAGTAGGTGACTATGCAATGCAGCTGAGACTCTTGGAGAGTCTCTCTTCTGTCTCTTCTCTTCAGTTCTGTGGTTCCTTTTATCTGGTCCACTACTGGGAGGTTTCAGTGATATCTATGGAGGTTCTGATTGGATCTAGGGTTGGTCTTTGTGTTATAAATATGTTGATCCGGATACTTTTTTCAGTTGGTCTCAGCTGATCTTAGTTAATGCAAGGTATGTCAAATTGACACCCAGGATTAACTATCACAGTGGTGGAGGACTAAAGGAAGAAGACTGTATGAAAGAGATCTAGTGTGTTCAAATGACATTCTCCCTTCTAAGTTCACAAAGATATAGACATTTGAGAAATAGTCAAAAGGAAGACAAGATTCAATCTTCAGCTATAGCCAAAAGGTTTAAGACAGAATTTGAGTTTCTGGCTTCCTTTTCCATTTTTGTCTTATTCGCATTTTTTGCTATGGATTACGCTGAAATGGGTCTCACATAATTTAAAAACTACCTACTAACTTCCTGAGGCCTAGATTATTTGATCAATGGTTTCTAGCAAACAATATGCATTCATTTTTCATGTTAATGTTTGCAAGACTCTTCTTACCAATGATCATCATAAGAAGTAAAAAGAATTTCTGCAGAGAAGAGAATGAAAAGATGGTCCTCTCCCCTCATCTCTATGACTTTCACTCAGCATTGGCTGTTGACACAATGTTTCCCAATAAAAGTAGACATTATGCATGGATGCACTCTGAAAAGATGGAAAATGTAATTGATAATGACTACATTTATACTTGAAAGAAATTCCTGGAATTTTTCAAATAGAAATAATGGGAAATGTCGTATTTAAACAAATGCACAGCATATATTTTTCTTACGTAGTTTGCTGTGACAATAGGTAGTATAAAGGCTTGTGTCGTAAATGTTAGTTCATCTGGGATAATCCGAAGGTCTGAGCCATACACATTCTCCTCTTCTTACACTCAGAGTACAGCAAAATATAGAGGAATGAAGACTTCCATAAGCTAAAGCTTCTATTTCTCTGTGGAAACAAGAAGACAAAATGATGCATTCTCAATTTTATTTGCATCCTCGGTGTTGTGATGCAGGCCCATCAAAAGGTCAAGGCCATTCTGAACTGTGCAGAATCTCTCTCTCTCTCTCTCTCTCTCTCTCTCTCTCTCTCTCTCTCTCTCTGTCTCTGTTTCTGTCTCTCTTTCTTTCAAAAAAGGGGAAAATTACAACAAAAAGGGATTTTTTTCCCCCTTTGGTAAAGGAGATAATCAATTTTAGAGATGCCATGTCAGTGTGGTATGTTGATAGCCACCATTTCACCCATTACTAGATGGTGTATCCTCCTGGGATGGTCAGATTAACAGTTTGCCTTGGGGGGGGGCTTCAAGTGCTAGAAGGTATTAAATAACCTAGATAGATCACTGAATTATTTAAATTACCTCTACGACCTTGCTCTGTATTAGACTACTCCTCATTTTTATTGGGTCAATGTTCTCAGAATGCATGTAATTTCAATTAATTGGCAGTAATAATCCCAATGAGTCAGTAGCAGTTGCATTGACATACATAGGCAAACTTTTTCATTATGTAATATTAAAAGGAGGCAGAAAAAAGAAAACTGATTGGCCTATGTATGTGAAATTCAAAGAAAATCCAGAGTAAACACTTCAATATGAATTGCATGCTATTATTGTGGGCCATTCAGGCTTATTCAGGGTAGGTGATGTTCTCTTCTGTCTTCTTCCACCTGAATCAGTATGATTCTCTTATCATTCACAGAGTGAATACGTTACATGTATTTTACTATCAAGTCAAAATATTAAAAACATAAAGACTAGCATGACGAGGGTCTATCATTTCTACAAACACAATATTTTAGTGCAGTTATGCATGGAGACAAGAATTCCTTGCAAGTGGATTTTGTCAAGTGATTTCCTTGGGATTGAAGTACTGCATACCAGAAGGAGAAGGGGTAAAGGCAAGAGACGCAGACATGCAAGGAAACACCCAAGGCCCAGGAAGTTAGTGAAACTGAGAAATGTGAGCAAACTGGAAGCTACAAGATTTGCAAGGCTGTCTGCCAGATGTCAATAAGAAGTGATGGTTGAGGGGAGGACAAGCTTTGTGGAGATGTTTCTAAGTTAGATGGGGAGCTCTAGGGGTGAATTTTCATAAAGTATCAGCCATTTTGGAGTAGCAGTTTCGTGAGTCACCCATGTTTCCCTAACATTGTGGGTGCACAAAACTATCCACTTGGGTAGAACAGTCTCTCCAGTGTGACATCGATGTCAGTGAAAGGCCTGAAGCTCACGCTCCTACTGCAGCTCTTGCAGGGATCAATTAGTTATTCAAAAACATAGAGTCATAAAAGTGGAAGATGTGAAGTTGAGAGGAATGAAAAACATGTTGAGGTAAGAAGGATCCTAGGGAGTGGGATGGGAAAGGATTGGATATAATAGAATACACTATATAATGGTATAACAATTTTAAAGAATAAATGAAAATACTATAAAAATAAAGATTCATGGACAAGACAATATTACTGAATCTGTGACAAGTGAATTAGATAGCTTTTGGGCTGTGGAGATGGCTCAGAGGATAAAAACATTAGTCTCCCAAGTGAAAGGACTTGAGTACAGACCTCAGGGTTCAACAAGGAATGCCAATGGAAAAGTGGTGGACAACTGCACTTCTGGTCCTAGGAGGCAGTGTCTAGGAAACCCAATGTCAAAACATCTAAAAAGGTAGAGCAATCAAGGATGATTTCTGAACTCGCTCTTTGTCCTCCACAGGCACACATGCACATACACAAATATTCAACCATCTATATACACATGCAAAAATAAATAAAGGGCAGAGCTATTTTATTTCACTAGTGAGAGGTTCCAAGTTGTTAAAGAAGAAATTAAAACCAGAGAGAGAGAGAGAAAGAAGATGAAGAAGAAAGAGGAGCAGGAAGAGGAGGAGGAGAAGAATGAGAGAGAGAAAAAGAAAAAGAAGGTGAAGGCGAAGAAAGAGAAGAAGATGAAGAGGAGAAAGAGAAATTCCTCACGAGATAACCAACAAAACTGTACCAAAAAATTAAAGACAAAAGTAAGTGAAGTCCCATATGTGGAAATGTTTTAGAACAAAAAAGAAAATGATAACAATAAATAGATAACCCATGCAGTATGAGAAAGCATTTAAAATCCCTACTTTTGGCCCAAGGTTAAATTCAAAATATGTGTAACATTTTTACAAAACTAATTAATGAGTATGCAGATGATTCAATTAAAAATTGGAAAAGCAGTGGTCGGAGAGATGGTTCAGTAGCTAAGCCTCTGCTTCTGAAGTGGAAGGACCTCAGTTTGAGTTCTAGATCCAGTGTGGTAATGCCAGGCAGAAGTGGCTGGGGCCTGCATTTCCTGTCCTGAAAGGCAGAGCCTGAGAAATGCCAGGGGAAAGCAAAGAGAAGGTAGGGCAATCCAGGATTATTCTTGAAGTCACCTTGGGGCCTCCCCAGGCAATCACAGTGCTTGCATTACACACAGGTACAAAAGTGCTCATATATACATACACATAAAGCTGGTTTTTTGCTTTTGTTTTTGTTTTAATGGGGGCTGGAGAGACGTCTCAGGGGTTAAGACTCTGTCTCGCAAGAAGGAGGTCCTGAGTTTGGATCCCAGGTCCCACCTAAAAAAATGCCAGACAGAAATGGCAGAGGCTCGCACTTCCAGTCCTGGTGGTTGGAGCCTGGGAAATCCCAGAGTGAAGCAAGAAGGAAGTAGAAGCAATCCAGGATGATTTCTCAATTCCCTTGTTCCTCCACAGGGACACACATGCCCTTTGATACACACAATCTAGTTACACATTAAATGAGAAAACCTGTTTAAAAGAAACAAAAATGATAGAGCAGGGTACCCCCAGTTCCTTCTTTGACCTTCAAAAGAATGTTTGATAAATCCCAGATACATTTGCCAGTGTTACCCCAAAGCTGACTTCATGCTTCGCATGTGGACTAGATGTACTGAATAGTTCTGCATTTAAACTTCCACTTCTTACATGTTCACATTATGAAATATACTTTGGTAAGTCTTTGTAAATGTTCAAAATGTTAATTATCAGGGCTGGAGAGATGGCTTCTATTTGGATCTCATATCCAATGTAAAAATGCCAGGCAGAAATGGCAGCAGCCTGAACTTGTGACTCTGGAAGGCGGAGCTTGGTGAACCATATATATATAGCAAAGCCAAAAGAAGGTAGAATAATCCAGGTCAGTGCCTGAAATCAGCTTTGGGACTTTACAGGCACACACAGTGCACTCTGATACACAACACACACACACACACACACACACACACACACACACACACACATTAAGAAATTTCAAAGATTTTAAAAAAATACATTAACTAATGATTTCTTGCTGGACTAACTTGGGACATAACTAGTAAAAAAGTAATGAGTGCCTCCTCTATATAGTATAATGAAATGTACCTGGGATATCCAGAATATCTGGATAATAAAGCTCGAACAAACTATATATGGAAGGCTATGTTACATTAAGGTTACAATAAAAGCTATTTTGCAGAAAGGATTATGGAAAGAGTAAAAGTGTTTTATAGGAAAATCTAGCTAATGTTTGAAACAGAAAAGAATTTAAATTATTTGGCCAATTTTAATAATTTAGTCAAAAGCATTAGGAGAAACAAAAAGAAAATAGAAAATGAACATTCATATGGGTAAGTAAATAAAATACTGAAATAAAAAAGAAATATTTAATATGTGGGAGAAATTATGGAGAGACCCACTTGAAGACAATAATATGATAACTAGAAAAAGTGATTCTTTGAATGGAAAAAGCACACTTCATTTTAAATAAGGAAATGCAGAGAATAAAAATTGCGCTGATACTCATCAGCATGGTAGAATGTATAACCAGGGAAATGTGGCTTACATGTCATTTTAAGGATCATTTTATTCTGTATGAATATTAGAACATCATGTTTTGTGTCATAAGTGCACACACAAAAATTTATTTAGATAAATTGAAATTTATATCCTGAACAATTTTATACTCAACGATTCAAATAAATCAGGATAAACATATCAAGACTATTCTCCTCTTAGATGAATGTTGCCAAATAGTAAATAGATACATTCAGCTTTAGTAGCTTTTTTCTTTCAGTGAGAGGCACTGAGCTACAAATTCAAAAATTCTCAAAAGAAAACAAGGACTAGGATCTGTTCAAAGGTAAGTCTATTCGAGTTTCATAGAGAATTTTCACAGCATTAAAAAGGAAAATTGAGACACTAGGAGAGGGGGAGGGAGAGAGGGTGTGAAGGGAAAGGAGGAAGGGAGGAGAGTGCCAGCAAGATGACTGGGAAGGGGAGGAAGGAGAGAGAGGACGGGATACCTACTAAACTTGTAGGATTAGGAAACAAAAGTGGGAGAAAAATAAAGAAACTCAGGACCAGAAGTAAGGCTTAGTACTTAAAGCCTTTGCCTTGTAAGCCACACTACTTGACTTTGGATCCCAGATCTTATGTAAAAATGTTGGACAGAAATGACAGTGGCCTTAGTTTCCAACCCTGGTCAGGCAGCAGATCAACCCATGATGCTTCCCAATGTCATCCTGAGGCCTTCACAGTTACACACTCTATGTCCAGGTACCCTACATACCCACAGCTATATATATGCAATAAATAAAACATAAATATGGGAATAAATAGGAAAATAAAAAGTACATAGGGAAATTCATTATTGAGAGAATACTTACTAACTCAATTCAATGTGGCCAGTGCGTGTTGGTAAAAGAGCCAGACAAGGTTTACTAAGAATGAAAAATATGGGCTGATTTTTTTCATAACCTCTCCTTAACGTTGTTTACACATCAGAATCAATAACCCCTAAAACCATAGTTAATCAAGAGGGAGCTCAAGAGTGTTAAGTTTGGCTTACTATTTTGAAAGTCATGAGTTCGACAAGTAAACACCTGAGACTTGAAGAAGTGCATGAAACGGACACAGCAGAGGTCATTACAAAATTTAATCATCCAAATTCAGAGTAATCACAAGATACAACTAAATAGAATTAGAAGTGGACATGGCTAACTTATGCAGGGCATCTGAAAGCAAGAATAATAAATGATAGTCGACATGCCCATGGGCAAGCACAGTACTATAAATCAAATTGCTCAAAAACATTGCATTATGGATATAAAAGAAAGAATAGAGGGGCAAAGGGCAGACTAGTGAGTATACTGCTGTCAATGTCTCACATATGACATTGACTTGGGAGAAAGGTGAAAGGAATCTACAGATAGATGGTTAGAATTAATAAGAAGATTTTGAACATCTAAATTTTATTCTAAATTTGAACATGATCTAAATTCAATGCATGCAATGTAAATTATGTTCAAGCACATTTGCAAAGTGCTGGTAGAATATATAACGAGGGAAATGTGGCCTACATGTCATCATGCATTAAGAATGTCTTCCCAAGTTAAGCTGCTGAATCATTTTAAGTTTCTTTTTCTACAGTGTGGCTTGTCTCAAGACAAAAAGCTTGTTTCAAAAATGTTTTAATATTGACTTTTTTTCAAAGTAACCATGTCCTGTTTCAAACTACTTTCACTCGGTTGCAAATATTTTCTAATTTTCTTTGTCATTTCTGCATGGATTCATTGGATTTTTAAGAATGTGTTATTTAACTTCTGCAAGTTTGTGAATGTCTCATTTTTCTTCTCTCTTTGATTTGAAATTCCATTCTGTAGTAGTCAGAGCAAACATTTTGTGTAGTCTATTTCTACTAATTTAATTCATGTTTCTTCCAGTGGTGTGTTCAGTAAGATGCCCTGTAAAACAACACATGTACATCTTTGGCTGGTAAAGTGTTGTGTCCTTTTATTTATGCTATTGGATAAACTGTTTTATTGTGCTGTATATCTGTATTTTCCATCTGTATGGTGCTTCCACAAGCTATGGAGAGTTAAGGGGAAGAATGAATTCTTGTCTCAAATATATAAACTGGGTTTCTTTTTTCAAAATTTCCCATTCTTGGTTCATTTTTTCAAAGTTGCCTGTTATTTTTAACTAGAAGCAAATTATAATTGTTCTATTTTCTAGCTATGTTGAAAATTCAAAGAAAAGTAGTGTCTCTTCTGTACTTTGTACCTCTCACTCTCTCTCTCTCTTTTTCTCTCTCTCTCACATACACACACACACAAAGACTCACACACATACATCCATGTGCAAAGTTATTCATAATTTAAACTCTGCTTAGTTTCATTGGCAAAGTTATCCTAGCTTTTTCCTGTCTAGAATATTCATGGAGTACCTTTACCCATCATTTTAATTGCATTCCTTTTGTGTTTTTGTATCTACACTGAGCATCCTATAACAAGCACATAATTTTATTGTGGAGTTAAATACACCTACATTTGAAGCAATTAGTAATACAGAATGAAATCTTTCCTCTGAATACTTTTCCTCTGGAATGCATTGTAGTTTGTCTCCTATATCCTAAGATTCTGCTTCTTTTTGTTAACCTGATATTTTGAAGTGAACTATTGAACTCCTTACCATTTTTTTCACTGTTTATATCCTTCTGCTTTCGTGTTTGCTATTGATGTGGTAGTTGCATTTAACACTGTAAATTCTGGGTCCTGTGAGATAGTTCAGTTGTTAAAGTACCTGCTATATTCCCAGGAAGTCCCACATGTTAGAAGAAGAGGACTTCTGAGATTTTTTTCTAACCTCCACCTGTGCAATATCACTTACTCTCTTCCTATCCCCTCTCATCAATCAATCAATCTCTATCCCCTCTATCAATCTCTTTCCCCTTTCATCAATCAATCAATCAATAAACGTTATGTAATTCTAACATTTTATATTGAATTTTTGAAATTAACATAAAAATGCAAAATAGGCATTCCTTTGCTGTTGTCTTAACTATTTTGATTTTGATTGTTGAAGAACTTAATAGCACCTCCTGCAAAGAATGTTTTAATCTATGTGTTAATCTAATTTTTATAGGAAACAAAGGGTATTGTTATGAATTAAAGTTACAATATAGTAGACTAAAGTTTTTAATATATTAAGTCCTTTAAATCATGTAACAAACATATAGAATTATTAATGATTGAAAGAATAATTCTTTTTAACTTTTTATTTTTTTCCCATTTACAGGTATATGTTGGGGATGGTGCAGATGTGTATTCATGTTAACATATATGGGTACATGCATGTGTGAATACCCAAGGTAGATATCAAAACTCATTATCAATGCCCTTCTAGCTTATTCCTTTAAAGAGAGAGTCTCTGATCACACCCAGAACTTTCTAATAAGGCTAAACCCACCAGAGTGCTTATTCTGTGCATTTCCAGTCTATGATTTCTAGGACTGGAAATACAACTATATTGTCATGTCCACCAGATATTTTGCATGGGATTTAGGAATCTCAACTCCTGTCTTTTTTTTTTTTTTTTTTTTTTTTGAGCAGCAAAGCTATCTTCTCTGCACTCTCCTACCAAAGTGGACTTAAACAATGTACCCAAAATATTCTAATAGAAAATAAAACCCTTTCTCCTGCCTAAGGTGTTTGGTCATGAATTTATTTATCAGCGACATGCAGGCAAATTGCAACAGGCTGACTTCGGGTTCAACTACTGGATAATATCTTCAGGGATCGCATCACCTGTCCTTACAAAATCATCACGTGGACCCCAAATGTTTTGGAAACACATCCATTCTCTCTGAATTCATTGACATCTATTTGTATTTTGTTACTGTTCCTCAATCTACTTAGTGCTGACTCTTCCTACCTACAGTGAGGTGTTTTAACTCGGTTGTCATTGTGAATACATTGATAGCATCATTTCCACAAAATAAATGTGTTTCCATTGAGGTGAGAGGACAAGAAGTGTGATACACAGGATACCATGAAAACAGTGAAACTAAGTAGCAAATAACTGAATTCTGTGCTATATTCTCAGGATGTTGAGAGGTTAGACTTAGAGGGAGAGAGAGTAGAACAGAGTGAGGGAGGGAAGAGAGACAGAAAGTCAGGTTTGGAGGAAGGAAGGGATTGAGGACAACAGAATGAAAAGGGGGAAGAAGCAGAAAGGAGAGAGAAGTAGAGAAAGTGATAAAGGGAAGCAAGAGAGGAAGAAGAGAGACTCTGGGAAAATCACTCTCTGTCAAGACTACTCTCATGAAGTTATCTCCATGATATCCCTTCCCGTGAGCCCCTGTGATTATGACTGCATCATATTAGAACATCCATTTATAACCCAGGGACAATATTGTGCTATGAAAATATCATAATGCCCAATATATGAAATTAAAAGAAGGGCTTTCAAATCGGGTTCCTTGCTGACTAGTCAGGTACACAAAGGGCAAATTAATCATTCTTCTAATTACCTTACACTGCAATCACAATAGTTCTGTGATTGCTTTTTAATAGTTCCTTCATCCTCAACTTTATTGGCATACTGGTAATCCTCAGACCAGCATTCACCACTATCTATCTGTTTATTGGATGGTTCATGCCAGTGAGTAGTGCCACTTAGCATAATGATAAGCACCTAGTAGTTGATACAGGTTAGTTGTTGGCTTAGAATTCAGTAAAGGAAACAGGCAACCAGGTACATAAGGACTTGCCCGTATTTTATTCTGAGATGGGAAATTTGGGTGTAGAGAGTTAAGGAAATTTCATGTCCACCAAAACCAACAGCAAAAACAAGCTCCCCAGCGAGTTAAAAGGCTTTAATTTTCTCAAGACATTTGCCACCCACCATCCATTTAGGTGCCCTCACTTGAACCCTGAAAAAGGAAATGGACTGAGAAAGTATCACTTCAATGGACACACACAGTGGAGAGAAATCAGCTTCCTATGGACAGTGCATTAGCTTCTCCAAAGGCATGTAAGCGTTTCTGGAGTTTGAAGTAAGTTCTACTGACCTGGTCAGTGAACCTAGCTTCAAAAGAGTCTCTGCTAATTTGCTGAACTCTGATCCACAAGTGCACTTGTGGATCATTTTCTTATGCAACTGTTTTCCCACAACCATGGACAAAAGAGAGACTAAATAGAAAACAATATCCAGTATCAACCGCTCTTGGCCTTCATGCACAGTGGGGTCCTTAGCCCATGTGTTTGCCAAGGAATTAAAGCATGACAACATCAGAACAGAAAGTTTAGTATGTACAAATGTGAAGAGAAAGAAAGCTAATGTCATAGTTAAGCACAGGTGTCAACTTGACTGTTGAGGGTTTGAGCTCTGGGTATATTTGTAGAGAATTAGTGTTTGAGTTAAACCCAGAACAAACCTGATGGAAATTGTCTAGCTGATGGGGAAGGCCCCGCCCATGGTGGGTAGGATTAGCCCTGGAATAAATCACAGAGAGCTGGTTTAGAAAGTCAGAATCCTTCTGTATATTTGGCCAGTACATTCTGGTCTTGCAAGTAAGGATTGTCCCTCTCTCAGCTGTTATGTGGTGATGGTGTGGCCAGTTCCCTCAGTCCTGGTGTTGGTGCGTGCTCTCCTGTCAATCTGGACTAAGAACTGTAACCAGTAATCATAAGAGAAAATAAACCCCTTGCTCCCTTATGCCATTTGATGTCATTTATCAGCAACCATGAAGGCAACAGTGAGTCATCTGGAAAATCAGCAGGCAACTAAAACAGTAAAATTTGACTTCCCCAATAATCTTTCATAAACAGGTAAATAACCAGAGTAAACAAATGCAAAACGAGTCTAAAAAGCCAAGGTGCCACTTGTTTTTGTCATGTGAGAATTGCTATTCAAGGAATAGTTTTCAAACCCATCCACAATTGATGTATTTTTATTAAGAATTCTCCTTTCATACAAGCATAATGAATGGTTGTCTCTTCTATCCCTCCTGCTTCTTCTCCCTTCCTATTACCTTCCTTTCCTTTAACCCTTCCCTTCACCAATCCATCTTTCTCCCCCTTACCCTCTTGCCTACCTGCTTATGTGGGACACAGTGGGTTGTCTGGTCTAGTCGGAGTCTCAGGCTTCTGTGGTAGGATATGTGGTCCTTTCTTGGGTAGATCACAGATGGGCACACACACCTTTTCACCTGTCCTAGGTTCCCATTGCATGTACCTATTCATCTTGATCTTGTTGCTGGTCCACTGGGGAATGTTGCCATGCCAACCATTGTGCAGGTCTGGTGACTGTAGGTCTCTCTGTGGTGAGATCCTGGAAGCTGCAGCCCTGGAATAACCTGGCAGGAAGTAACCCTCCTCCCCTTCAGGCTCTTACAATCCTACTGCACCCCTTTGGGCAAATTCCCTCAGTCTTAGGATGGGAGGAGGCTTGGTTGGTCTGATTCAAGCTGAGCATTTTAGGGTCACCTATACTCTGCACTCTGGTTGGTTGTTACCTATTCAACTGCTTCTCGATTATAACAGACTGTGTCTCATTTGGATATCCAGCTCTTTTCTTATCTAAAGATACAATGAGAGGTTTAGGAAGTGGTTTAGTATCAGGTGTTAATGGTGAATATTAGGACATCTGATTCTGCCTATCGTCACTTTTCTCCCCTTCCACTGTTGTTTAAGCTGCTTCACATCACTGGTCAGTTGTCTTCTAGTAGTGCTTAGGGGCTAGTAAGCTAACTCCATTCCCTACTGTATCCTGTTCCTGCTCTTCTCTCACCATTAGCAGATTTCTTATTTATCTGTTTGCCCATGTTCTTTTGTTTCTCCTTTTTGGGGATCTTCTTCCAATGCCACAGCTTGTGCCCTTTGCATTTGTGGGTGTTGTAAGAGTTTCTGTGTGGTTACACCAAACTGAAGGTTTAATGCTAAGATCCATTTGTAAGGGAGAATATGCAGCGTCTGCATCCGGGACATTTCACTCGGTATTATTTCTTCCACCTCCATGCATTCACTGGCAAATTTCATTAGTTTGTTTCTCCTTATAGCTGAATATTATTCCATTGTAAACAGGTACCTACCACATTTTCATTAACAATTTGTTAACTGTTGAAAATCTAGGTTGAATCCATTTCTTTGTTACTGTGAAAAGAGCTGCTACAAACATGGCTATAAAGTAACAATGTTGCAAGATGCAGTATCCTTTGGGAATATTCCCTGGAGTGGTACATTTTATCTAATTTTGAATGCTTAAGGGAATTTTCCCTGTTTTGCACTGAGATTCTTAGATTAAATAAGCATCTTGCTAGAATTATGGAAAGACGTAGCAATTGAGTTTTCATTGGTTAAAACTGTTGACTAGTGATTCATTTTCAGTAGCTTCCAACCTTGACTGTAATGGACATAGGAAAGCTGGAAACACAGGAAAGAATGCAGGAAAATGATGAAATTAATGTATTCCATTTCAATTCTTAAATTTTAATCATTTCCATAACCTTTATAAATATTGTATTTTTATTGAGAGGAAGAAGAGGTATATATGTGCAGAGATAAATAATATGGGGGGGCAGTCATAGATGTGTCAAGGTTTCTGGGTGAAGGTCAGAAGATATGTTAGGCATCCGGCTCTCCCTTTTCACTAACCATGTAAGATCCAGGAATTGAACTCAGGTCTCCAGTTTTTAGGGCAGACACCATGACTCAAGGAACCAACTCACCAGCCTCATATAGAATTTCATAAATATTTCACTTTGTGGGTTCTTCTTCCCTGTTGTTTTCTTCATCCCAGGTTTTACCCTTCCAATATTTTTCCATGATCTGTCTCACCCCCTCTCCTTGAACTGCTATTTATCCAGCTTATGTTTCAGCTTCCAGGGCTCCATTTTTATTACCTGCCTCCTGAAGAGTCTAGGACCTACCTATGAGAGAGAACAGATGGTATTTGTATTTATGTCCCTGGATTGCCTCCCCTGAAATAATATTTTAAATTTCAATACATCTTTCAATTTTTTCTCTTCAACTGTGTAAAGTTCATATATATGTATATGTGTATACAGAGAGAAGAGATAGATCAATATAGAAAAATGGATCATAGATAGATGATAGACAGATGATAGATAGATAGATAGATAGATAGATAGATAGATAGATAGATAATCCACTCATCAGTTGTTGGACAACTAGACTGATTCTGCTTACTTGCTATTGTAACAAAAGTATGAATCAACATGGATGTGCAAGTACCTATATAGTAGGATGTGGTACCCTTCAAGTAGGTGTTCAGGAGTGGTATAGTTGGGTCATATGGTAGCATAGTTCCATTATTAATTGTTTTAGAAACCTTCACACTGATTTCCACAGTAGCCACTGTTATACATTCCCAACCAGAATTATTCGAAACCTTTCTTAATAAGAGTTAGCAGTAAGTGGAGAAACAGATTTACCCAGTGGAAAAGATGGAGCTTGTCACCCTGGAAGAACAGTAGCAGGAAGAGCATTGTGTTTTGGGCTAGACCAAAAGAATGTCATCAGACAAGGAAGTAGAAGAAAGCCCAAATATTTGAGAGGACTCACTTGCAATTATGTAACTGGAAACTTGCTTTTCAAAAGTAATAGGCTCAGACACAGGCAAATAACTCTTAGAGGGTAATAGCTGGGATGACTCAAGATTTTCAGGAAAAAGGGATATGATGGGATTTCTTTCAAAATACCAGCATCATATTAATTGACAATAGCATTTATTCACTCTATGAATGTCCTTAAGTAACCATAAATACAGTTTTTGTATGAATAAATCTGGAAATTGTGCACCATTACTCATTTTTTACTTTATGAATTGCATCATTCTATTATGAACTTAACAGTATCACAAAGTTACTGATTTTTGCATTTGTAAAACAAATAATTTTATTTAAGGAATAATTTTATTTAAGGATATGAAAGAGCTTTTTTTTGCTTTCATTATTGTTATTATCAAGTACTTTCCAAACGATGTTTCTGAAAACTCATAATGCTTCACTGAAATGATAGGTGCACTTATCTATGTATTCCTAAGAAAATATTGCTTTTTATTAAAAATAAAATAAAATAAAAAAGAAGAAAATAAATGCTAACTCCAGATAGTAAAATATAGATTCAAAAGAGTATTTGCCTTTAAAAGAAATTAATATAATTAAAAAGTAAGTGGACTGGGACTGCCATGGACAAATGAACAAAATGAAAAAAATAAAAATTCTTATTATTGTGGCAATCTTTCCTTTAGAGAGCAACCTTTGTGGTTGATATAATTGTAATGCTAAAGTAATCAAACTGGAGCCAGAAGAGATGGCCACATTTATCTTAATCGTTGTTTATTATGATGTATTTATTAGCACACATTGACTTGGTGTTGAAAACACATGGTCAAGCTGGATTGCCCCCATTAAAATCTCTGTGCTCTCCTACTGTGGATGCAAATGAGCTCTAAGCTTCTTTCTCCTCCTGATGTGACTTCACTGGTGCATGTTTTAGATCCCTATCCCTGTGGACATGTGAAATAAACCTTATGCCTTAAGTTGCTTCAGAACCGGAATTCAGATTCCCACTCTGTTAGATTCATCTTCTTGTTACTGAGTGAATACAGGACTCAATTTAAGGAAACAAAGCATCTATGCTTGCTTATGATTTTTGGTCACAGTCACCAGTATAGCAGGAGAGTTCATAGCAACATCAGGAGACCATGTCACTAGCCACTGAAAGACAGACATCCTTTTGCATTTGTGGACTCGGGTTAATGCCTGTTTTCCCAGGATGCCAAGCAACTGGACCTGCTCTCTCCATCATTTTTTTTTTATTCAGTTGTGCCTGTGTGCGTTTGTGTGTATGTATGTGTGTGCGCGTGTGTGTATGTGTAGAACCACGGGCGAATTCGGGAACCACCATGGACTGCCTCCATCTCCTCCTTGTTTACTCTCCCCTCGGATTCACAGGCTCCGCCCCACCAGGACCAGAAACGCAGGCCGCCTCCCGCTTCCGCCCTGGCGTCTATATGTGGGGTCTAGGATCCGAACTCAGGACCTTCTGCCTGCAAAGCAGAGGCTTAACCCCTGAGCCACCTCTCCAGCCCCTGCTTTCTCCATCTTATCCACCTGATCACTTACTATGGGCTATGTCTTCCCCAACAACTGTAAAATCTCCCATATACTTGCTCAGGACTTGCTTTGACTACCAGTTCCTTAGAGATGTGTTCAGAAGTTCAGCCCTCAATTGTCACATGTTGTCACAAATGTAGCTAACCAAAAGCACCCAGACAACACATAAACCAAGTACTGATAACCTAAGGCTGTAGCATAGTAATCTCTAAGTGATAAGGAAGGTTGAAACCAAATTCCCTGAAGTCTGTGGGCCAGGTTGCTTGGCATTTGCAATAGTAGGCAACAAGGGAAGTCTGCTTCAAACAATGTGGAAAACTAGGAAGGACCCCTGAGATTGTTAGGACCTATACAGCCATATCACATGAAGCACATGAACACACACATACACACACACACACACATATACATACACACACACACACACACTACATATACATAAACGATTAAAATATACAATAAATAATTAATATGAGGCTAGTTAAATAATTTCTCAGGTTTACGTTTTGCTTTTTTTAATTGTTTGCCTTAGACTCTAATTATCTTATTCATGAAATACATCCTGTTCTGTTTTATTGTGAATTCAGCAGACCTCTGCCTCTGGAAAGCTCTATTCCCTCTGACCCAATGGACACTTGGGATCTCATCATCAGAACACTTTTCTAATTAGTGTGACTTTTGTTTTTTCATTAGGCAACTTAAATACCCCATGAAACATTTCATCCTTTGTTTTCTTATTTGTTGCTGGAATCTAGCACTAATGGATTTATCAGTTGTTTCCAAAGATAGGTGCCAAGATAAATAATTAAAGATAATCAAATACCAAAATATGATGAAGTGAAAATAGAATGAAATGAAACAATGAAGCGTCTCACTAATTGAAGGAGTTAAAGGAAACACAGAGAAGGTAGATTCATCTGCCTGTCTCACCCCAAAAGAATTAGAAATTTTCCTTTTCTGACACCTGGAAGGGCTCTTAGGACCCTTGCAAAGTGATCAATGGATTTTAAAATGGCATCTACAAAAGAGGGAGGCTTAGTAATGCCTTCAAAGGAATAGTAAGTTTTCAGTTGCTAGGCTAAAAAAAAATAAGAAGAGAAGCTAGATGAATTTATTGTATAAATATTGGAAATAAAAATGGAGTCTCCATTCAAGTAGAGGTGCCTTGCCAAAGTGACTTGACTTTACATTCTCAGAAGGGTAAACAGCTCCGAGAAAACTAGTTGAGCAAGAATGAACATCTTTGAGTCCATACTTGAGTGATCAGTTCACTCAACTCTTAACTCAAGCCCTTAAATATGTCTCACCCCATTGGTCAGCGATTAGTTACACATCCTTGACCTGAAAAAGATAATTTACCTGAACAGAAAGTTGCTTGATATGTTGAATTCTTTATGCTCTGGAAACTGAGTGTAAAGTACATCTGAGGAAAATATTATGCAGATAAGAACTAGGAACATAGGAGGTATTGCATATAGAAAATTCAGATTTTCATAATTTGATAAAAAAGGCAGAATTTCTCACACAAATATCCAAAGTGGGAGATGGGAAGAGCAGAGTAAACAATAAAAACTAAGGTAATGTTTGCTTTGTCCAGTCATTTGCAAACTACTTGCAAATACAGCTTTGACAGATATGAATACCTCACATCTCATCCAAAAATATTACTGACATGAGACTCATTTCCTGTTCTTTTTTTAACTAGTTCTTTTTTTAACTGGTACTTTTTTACTGTGAACAATTGGATTTAAGTTTTTTTCAGTTTCTGATATTTTTTACTTTTCCTTTAAACTGATTAAATCATAGTAGACTCCTCCAGCTAACATTCCAGCTAAGATAGTGGGTCAGTTTCCCAGCATGTTGTTGCAATTAATACCTGGCCTAAGTCAATGAAGAGAAGGAAGGGTTTGATTACACCGCACAATTGCAGACTGCAGTCTATAGCAGCAGGAAAAGCATATTAGTAGAAGCTATAGGAACTGAGTACATTACCTCCACAGTAAGAGCAGAGGAAAAGGATTGGTACTGAATATTTGCTTGCTTGCATGCCTACCAATGATCAGCTTATTCTCTCCATCTTTTTCTACCTACCCAAGGAATGATTCTCCTTAGGCAGCTTTGGAGCAGCCATGCTGGGATGGTCTTTGAGGATCTTCAAAGTTCATCCCCCACTGGTGGGGGACGAAGAAACCTGAGGCAACACACCTTTCCCAAACTTCACCTAACCCTCTGTTCATAAAAGGATATGGAGATTCATTCTCCATTACAGATAAACCATACCTCAAGGTCAGACACAAAATCAACTGGGTAGGACCCCAATATGGACAGATCAATGAGATAGAGAAGACCAAGAGCTCCAATCAGTCTTACAGAAACTGGAGCTAAACAATAAGGAACCTCTACCCTGCCCCACCCTTGTCTACGTGTATCCTGGCAGTCATTTTTGGTGCCTGCCCCTCATGGCACTCCATAGTCTGGAATTTGTGAGTTCTGTTCTTTTCCTCCTCCAATAAACTCTGGCTTAATCCTCTGAGCATGTTCTGGTTTTAATCTTCAACTCCAGAAAAAGAACTTGGACACATAAATATCCCAGGAGAGCAATTCTGCAAACCCCCCACATCTATCTTTTCACATCTATCATGCAATGAAGACAATGGTTTACAGGCTTAACCAGAGAATTTCCTTGACCAGATAATTTGTTTTAAAGTGTACCCAGAGCCCCACATTCTGAATAGCCAATAAGGAGCTGTGTTTCATTATCAAGGTAAGGGTGTAATTTCACAGATTGCTGAAGTCATGACCTAAAATTCAAGCAAGGTAGCAGAATGAAAGAGATAACCTTAAACCCTGGAAGATGTGATCTATGCAGAATTTACACTTTCCATTTTTATCTGCTGGAAAGATATCTATCTATCTTTGAAAGTTCAGGTGGAACCCTAGCCTTTCACTGTGATTGTTCCCAGAGCTTACACAGACCACTGAACTGCAGTCAGCCCAACAGATCTCGACTTTGTACTGCTAGATCTCCTTCTCTGTGTATTTCAAACACTCTGTGGTCTTGGAGGATACGTTTGAATCTGTCCTTCAATAGATTCTCATCATGTATGGACACAAATTTTATCCTTTAATTGTCATATTCTGACTCACTCATACAATAAACATAAAAAATTTCTTGTTTTTATCAATATTTTCTTCCACTTCAGAGTAAAATTTCTTTACTATGTCAGCAACTCAGTAGGTATTTTTTGGTACATGGACAACAATAGGAATCTTTGGAGGATGGTTTGCTGTACAATAGTGATTTGAAAACTAGTAAATATCTTAACCACTGTCTGGGAAATAAGAGGAAATGGATTAGCAACACATAAGGAGTACCTGTTCTGAGTTGGTCACTAAAAGACATGATCTGACAGTTGTTGCTCTGAGACATTTTGTAACAGTCCAAAGAAGAGTCTAAGGTTTACTCAATACCTAATTCTGTTGTAGTCACAAAATTATTATTTGTCATCAATTTTTTTTGAAAAATTTTGCATTGAAGTTGAAAATATTGTATTGATAAAAGTGAATCTGGTTTTAAAGGATTTATCAATTTGAAGATTAGTGCATGTATATCTGTTACTCTCTTCTATATATCTTTTTAATCTCTCTGTGTGTGAAAAAGAGAAAAAAAAGAGAGAGAAAGAAAAAAAGAAAAAAGAGAGAGATAAAGAAAAAGAAAGAAAGAAAAAGAAAGAAAGAAAGCATGCATATGTATGTGCATGTGAAGCCAGATGTCAGCTGCATTTGCCATACCTCAATTACTATCCACTTTAATTTTCACGTTAAGGTCTCTCTCTGGGATCTAGATGCCCATGACTTCATTCCTAGGCTAGCTGGCACAAAAGATTTTCCTCTCTCACTCTGTAGCATTGGATAACAAATGTAACTCATTTAGTTTCTTAAAGAAGAAGCGTTTCTGTTCTTTTAGGTTTCATACACGAATGCAATGAATTTATAATATTTGTGCACTTTAATCTCCAATAACAACAGCTCTTTCCTTATCACTACAACACTACACTTCATCTATCCTGTCTGTCTCCCTTCTGTTTTCTTGTTTTTGCATTTGTGCCCCATGTTACATCCCTGTTACCTTTGTGGTATGTGCTGGAGCACTGGATGGAGTATGAAGGGGAATAGGTCACTGAAGATTGCGTCTTCCCTCCCCTCTGTCAGAGTAGACCCTCATCACTCTCTGAGCCCTATGCAGCCACTTGAATTCTTTGCCCTTTCATGATGAAATGTTAACAGAACAGATCCCATGCAGGTCTTATGAAATTATACATAGCTGGGTGATTCCTGGGGGTCAAAGATAGGTCCTCATGCTTGTGTGGAAAGCATTTTCTGCTCAGGTATGCAAGTGGGTATAGGAGTTAACCAAACAATGTAAGTCCAAGTGTTTAGGCATGCCTATGAGGAACTAGTAGTTAAGTTAAACTCTAAGACTATAGTGTATGGGGCCATTCCCTAGGGCAAGGTAAACAAGATGGAGAGATAAGGATCAGTACTTGGACATTCTTTGGAACAAGGCATCTAGTAAGTGAGAAAGTACATTTTGTTAGTTCTTTCCTGGGATGTGCTATGGCCAATTCCCATAGTTCTTCACGTTGTTATGAGCTTCTGTGTCAAGCAAGAATAAAACTCTTAGCCCACATCAATTGTTTGAGTCCCGTATTCATGTCAGCCTCATGAAAAATAACTGTAATACCAGGATTTCTCACCAGTCACTCAATCTTAAAATTATTTAGAACTAAGTATCTTCTTTTTCTGACCAGGTACAATCTTGGAAGAACATTGAAGTATTCAAATTGAATGTAATGTGTGTGCATATTTTGTGTGCCTTAAGCCTCTCTTGATGTTCATCTACAGGATTATCTCTCTCTCTCTCTCTCTCTCTCTCTCTCTCTCTCTCTCTCTCTCTCCCCTCTCCTGAAGTCATCTTCCTCTTATCACGTGTCATTTACTTTGCCTTATAGATGGAATGTATGTGGAAGTCAGCTCTAATGAAGGAAATGAAACAATGCCAATCAAAACATGGCTTTGTGTTAATTTTTATCATTTTTAATTAGAGAAAGAGCAGGTGTGAGAATAAAAACCATGTGGGATGTGATTATACATTTGACTAAAAACATCATTCTTAGAGAAGATTGCTTATTTTGTTATTCCTTTCAGTTCTTTTTTCGTTTTGTTTTGTTTTGCTCTGTTTTGTTTTGTTTGGGATTTTTTGAAAGCAGCTAACCAGGAGACCATTACATGGCTCATTTCACAAAGCTGTGACTTCAGAAGAGTATCTGTGGTGAGGTTTCTATTCTCTGGAGGTTTCAGGAGCCCTGTAATTAGTTGTGACATTTGGAAGGGTGTGAATGAATTTAGAGTAATAGTTTAATGAACACAGATTGCATTTTGAATTATCTACGAAAAGATTATAAAACCAAGAACTTTCAATAAATTTATTTCCTTTTCATTCTCTTAGAGGCCAGACAAGTAAAAATTTCCACCAATGGGTTTGGGAGATGAATTATATTACATTTTAAATCAGATATTAAAATTTCAGGAAGGAAATTGACTGCAATCAGATGGAGACACAGTAGCTAAATGAAGCACTGATACAAGTTTAAATCAATGATTGAAGTATATTTTCTGTCCTCTAATAGGTGGGATAGTGGCTTCAATGTTTCATGATAAAATCAACTAATTAGATGTTTGAAGTATCACATTTTTTCCCAACTTAAATGTATGACTTTAACTATATATCCAGAGGACACATTTTATTGATTGACAGTTCAGGAACTCATAAGCCATTATTTGAATGTGAGTTTTCCCCATAGGCTATTGTATTGAATCCTTAGCTCAGGTTAATGTTTGGGAAAGTATTGACACTTTCAGGAGGTGGAACCTTGCTAAAGGAAGGTAAGTCACAGGGAGTGGGGTTTTGAGGTTGAGCATTCTCACTGCTACTTCTACTACTCTGCTCTTGATTTTCATGCTTACTCTGTCTCTGTGATGGCTGAAGTGACCATTTCTCTGGCCTCTGCATGTGCACATATAGAGTTCATATATCTCCCTTGATTTGAATATGAGTTGTCCTCACAGGTTTTTATGTTTGCATCCTTACTTTTGATTAATCTCTGGGAAGGTCATGGAAACTTTAGAAGGCGAAGCCTTGCTGAAGGAAGACAAGTCACAGCTTGTCAAGCAGGCTGGACATTGAGGTTGGTTATCCCTGCCCTACTTCCACTACTAGTCTGCTCTACCTGTCTGCAGCTTACTCTATCAGGCTCCACGATGGGTATAACCTGAACTGTCCCCAGCTTCCCTATTCATAACTTTCCCGCTATAATGGACTGCATCTCCTATCTGGAATTGTAAGTCAAATAAAATGCCTTTTTCCTTTAAGTTGATTGCATGAATGTTGTCACATGCAGCACAAAGTAAATGTGATAAGACCTGTACACTTACATGTGCACATCACATTAACGCAATCATATTATGCATGTATGAACACAAACATAAACTAACACATACATTCCTTTGGGTCATGTGTTTAAGGACGGCACAAATCTATGACTGGGGAGATGGAAAACCTATCACACACATTTTTACCCCAAATCATAACACAACCTGGATCTGAGCTGGTGTTTAGGAACTCTTGCATCATGATTATTCTAGATAATGTTTAAATCCATCTCAGCTGAAACAGCACTCAGACGCATGATCTCCCATCCTCAGAATCTCACCAATAATACATTTCCATTCCAATTGAAACCTTTGAATTCCAGACCTCTAGGACACATTTTGGAAACCAAATTAAACTGGACAGAATAATATGCTTAGTAGGAACATAGATAATGTTTCATAATCCTCTTCTCTAACGCTATCCTACTGTCATCATATCAGATTTAAAATAATCATACTTGCAAAAATTGCCTACTGGTACAATGGAGCATGAATATTATGCGTTTAACCACTGGTTTTCTGATTGGATTTATGACCCAGTCTTCAATTAGCACCTTATGACTTTGTACCGAAGTCCAGGCTAAGAATCTGTGGATCGGAAGATCATAGGTGCTGGCGGGTGGGTGAAACAAACCTCTGTTGTTTTGCTGTATGGACAAGACATCAAACTGTCTTCTAAACACACCCACAGATCGTTGAAACTGTCAACTATTGAACTACAAACTCCTTTTGTAATGGAAGACATTGCATACAAAAATCACATCTGGTGAAAGTTTTCGTCCACAAACAGAACATCTAAATCACCTATTCAGTCCCAAGTTTCAGGAAACATCACAGAAGAAAAGGCAGGAAAAGAGTAAAAGCCAGAGGATAGGAAGATATTCTACCAAAAAGTGGCTTTTGGGCTATACAGAGCTGATACACCAAATCTTGCATTAGTCACGTAATTCTTTTTTTTTTCATTAATACATTTTTATTATTATTTCAGCTCATACAAACTTATTAGGTACACCAGTTCCCTCCCTCCTTCCTCCTTCCCCCATACCCCCTCCTCCCCCTCCCCACCCCCTCCCTCCCCATCCCTCAGTGCCTCCCACCCAAATTCCCAGAGAGTCCTTTCTTGTGCATGTCTGATTTTCCTCTGTGCCCTCCTCTCCGATGACGTACAAGGACCCAATGGCCTTTCCCGAACCCTTTCCCGTGTTCCCCTTAGGTATAGGAACACTGCTGTGGCTGCCAATCCTTTGCCTCCAAGGATCTTGGTGCCTTAAGCGGATGCTAGACTTTGTGAGGTAAACAGTGTGTTGGACAATGCGCAGGGCATGCAAAGTCCAATTATGATTGCTTCAGCCCTAACTAGTATGGAGTATCTTACATATCATTGCTCCTCCCATCCTTTTGCTCTTACACTCTTACCGCCCCCTCTTCCGCAAATTTCCCTGAGCTTCAAGATGGGGAGAGATTAAGCTAGCCTAGTTCTAGGTGGTTGATATAGAGTCTCTGAAGTTCTGGATTGTGGTTTGTTGATTTTCTTTTGCAGTTTTGCTGCTCCTGCAATGCCCTTCACTCCATCCTGGTGGACATTGTATGTTACCCCTGGCCAGAGACAAAAAGCTGTTAAACTAGAGTCTTCTGATAAAAGCACATTCAAAGGTAGATGTAATATAAGTGGGAAACCACAGTGAGGGAGGGGTCTATCACCCATTTGCAAAATGGTTACTTTTTATCTGCCAGACTATATGCCCTCCTCTTCTGGTGAGATCACACCCCCTCAGTAGTAAATGATCAGGAACAAAAGTCTGTCAACTTAATCAGATGTCTCATTACTTATTTGGGTCCTTGATGGAGGCCTATTTTCTCTGCTGTAACATGGTCCCTTCTCTCCTTGTTTCTGATGTGGCCCTCCTACCCGATACCTCCTGTTCATAATCCTTGCAATTACTGTCTCTAGGTGGGCTGGGTGGGTTTGGTACTAGGAGCCACCTATTAGGGAGTACATACGGCGCTTAATTTTCTGGGTCTGGGATACTTCACTTAATATAATTGTTTCTAATGACATCCATTTCCCGGCAAATTCCAGTAATTCATCATTTTTGATGGCTGAGTAGTACTCCATTGTATAGATGTACCTCAGTTTCCTTATCCACTCGTCAACTGTTGGACATTTGGGCTGATTCCATGACTTTGCTATTGTAAACAGTGCTGCTATGAACATGGTCATGCTTGTGCTATCGAGGTGAACCTCTGCTGTATGGGGGGTTATTCCCAAAAGTAGAATAGCAAGGTCATATGGCATTTCTTATGAGGTTTGCCAAGCACTCTGATGTCAGTTATCAAGTTGGCACCTCTATCTGTCTGAGACAGCTACGCTCACATGAAGACATGAAAGCAAAAGTGAAGGTTCTCAGTGGGAAACAATGGTTTTGCGACTGGTCAAAAGTGGTTGATGGGGATTTAAATCAATGTATTTATGTGCAAAACTCTCAAAGAACAAAACAAAATTGTTTTAGGCAATCAGAGGCTTTTTTAATCATATGGGTCTTAATCTTCTAGGGAAAACATTTCATCTTAAGAAGAAATCATTTGGTATTAATCTTTATCTGCATGATGTCACCACTGGCTCTTTAATCCTTTGTTTACCAGAATTCTTACAAATCAGGGATTTTCATGTGCATCTGCCAGATTGGCATTATTATGTAAGTGACAAATTTGGACTGTCAGCTGGCCTGACAGATGCTATATCTGATGTGAGATCTCGTCCATTGAATGAGACAAATACCATTAGTGAGTTATGGAGCTGGCTGAGACTTTCTAATGGCCTGTATGTTCTGCTCTGACTCAATACTTAAAAGAATTTTAGTGGTGATTCCCCACATGTACACTCAGGCTCCAAGCAATAGTCTTCTCAGTATACACTGCTGATTCAGCTATCTAAGCACATCTTGTGACTCCTTCCGTTCCTAGTATAAAAAAATGTTATCACACTTCATTCAAAAACTCACCGAGGTATCACAAATATTGTTAGTGATTCTACAAGCTATTAACAATCAAAAGTATCAAACAACAAAATTTTCTATATTTTTGATTTTTTTAAGCATATTGAGTGCTTATCTCTGCTTCCCTCCACCCTCCTCTATCCCATTTCGCTGTCTTCCCTTCTTCAATCAAATCCACTCCTTCCCACCCTCCTACCTGGCCACTTCTATGGGCTCCAGAGTTCCTCTGGCCTGTCTACTCTTGTGGGGATTCAGACCTCTGTGGCATACCAAGTTGCCCCTCCTCAAACTGTCAGGGGCATTTTCCTCCACTCATCCAGCCCTAGTCCCCAAGGTTTCCACTGTGTGTTCTTATCTCTTTTGAGTTCCTGCATAGTCTCTGGGGGCTTCTTGGTATGTCAGTCATTATCCAGATCTGGTGAGCCACAGAGCCCATATATAAGTCAAAGGACAATTTGTGGAAGTTCTTTCTTTTCTTTCAACCTTACATAAGCTCAGGGTCAAACACAGAGTGACAGGTTTGGCAACAAGTCCTTTTACCTTCTGAACCATCCTATCACATTCACTAATCCTATCACATTCAAATTCATTGTAACTGCTTGTGCGAAGAACTCTAAAGGAAAATATTTAACTAAAGAACAACATCTGTGTACTTAGTGGTACAGTTTGTCTGCATGTTTTTCAATAGATCCAAGATCAAGCGTCTTAGGGGAACAAGGGCTTTCATTCTTGCTCGTAACTATCTCTTATATTTCATAGTCCAGCTTGACAGGAGAATTCATAGCAACACCAGAAACTGAAGAAACAGGCTACATTATATTCATAGTTTTATTGCTGAGTGAAGGTGAAAGTTTGTATGTCAGAATGCAAGTGTGTCCAAGTCTGACAGAGTTTGCCAAAATATTAAACAATTGCCCTTCAATATATGTACCTGTTTCAGACAATATGGGGACTAGTTCTTCCCACATCAGATGTACAGTCTCACAGAGCCTAATCAAGGACTGCTAATTCTTCCTGACTGTGCTCAAAACATCGTTCAAACATCAAAACAAACTTTCAAATATCAACTTGACACCTGTATTTCTAGCTAGTGATACTTTATTTACATCTCACTGTTGATTTATAATATTAAACATCATTTTACATCCATCTTACCATTCTCACTAACTTTTATAGAGCAGAAAAATTCAATTTTGATGAAGCCAGCATCAGCATTTTTCACGGATGGGTCAGGCTTTCAAATAAAAGTTATATGCAAATGTTCTACAATTAGAATTTTCCTGTTACAGTCTAAAAATTGTGTAACTTTACATATTAATTCTGACTCCATATAATTTGAGTTCATTTTTGTGGAACCTCTCCCTCCCTCCCTCCCTCCCTCCCTCCCTCTTTCCCTCCCTCCCTCCTTCCCTCCCTCTCTCTTTCTCTCTCTCTTTCTCTCTCTCTCTCTCTCTCATCAGGTGTGGCGTATAGGATGCACAGACCTGAAACTCCAACACCTAGGACATTTTGATGGGGGTGGGGGCTCTCACCTGTACATTTTTTCCCTTTTTACAGCTCCCAGATTTTTCCCTCTATAGAATTCAGCACCATAAAACATTGCCTGAATCTATTAATAAATAATTTATTCATAAAGATCTCAAAAATCAGCCTGAATACTTAAATTTTTTGCAGTATGTTTATCTGACAAATTGCAGTAGCTTGAAAAAAAAGACAAACTTATACAGCCACTTTAAGCTTTTATTTTGCTATATTCCATTGGCTAAAATAAGTTACTGTCAAAACCTAGCATCACTTAGCAAAGGAATTATGTCCTACACAGTATAATGGTCAACAGATGTAGTTGACATTACCTGAATAATAATCTCATCTTCTAAATGCAAGAACATACATAATGCACCAGTTGGTCACAGTTGTCAATTTAATTGAGAATATTTTTTAAAGTTTTATTTCTTTTGAGAGAGAGAGAAAGAGAATGACAGGGCACTGTATATCCCTATGGAGAATGAAGGGTGACTTCAGGAATCATCCTGGATTGCTTCTACTTCCTTCTTGGTTCTTTCTGGGATTTCACAGGCTCTACCAACCAGGACCGGAAGTGTGGGCTGCAGCTGTTTGGGCCTCGTGATTCAAACTCAGAACTTTCTGCTTGGGAGACAGAGTATTAAACCCTGAGCCATCTCTCCATCCCAGCAATTGAGAATTAATTATTTAAAAGTAGCTTTGAATAATCAATCATTAAGACAAACTAAGATCAGAGTCTTGTTATAAGAGTATATTCAAAGGTAGATGAAATAAAAGTAGGAAACCGTGGTGAGAGAGGGGTCAATCACCCATTTCCAAAATGGTTACCTTCTATCTGGCAGCTTATATGCCCTCCCCTTCTGGTGAGATCTTACCCCATCAGTTGCAAATAATCAGGAAGGAAAGTCTGTGAACTTAACCAGATGTCTCATAACTTACTTGCAGTCCTTGATGGTGGCCTATTTTCTCTGCTGTAACATGGTCCCCTCTCTTTGTTACTGATGTCTCCCTCCTTCCCCATCCCTCCTGTTCATAATCTTTGCAATTACTGTAGGTATTACAAAGATTTATCTTTGAATGTCTCTAAGTGGGTTTGGTACTAGGAGCCACCTATTAGGGAGTACATGGGGCGCTTAATTTTCCATGTCTGGGATACTTCACTCAATTTAATTGTTTCTAATTCCCTCCATTTCCCGGCAAATTGCATTAACTCATCATTTTTGATGGCTGAATAGTATTCCATTGTATAAATGTACCACAGTTTCATTATCCACTCGTCAACTGTTGGACATTTAGGCTGATTCCACAACTTTGCTATTGTAAACAGTGCTGCTATGAACATGGTTGTGTTTGTGCTATCGAGGTGAATTTTTCCTGTATGTGGGGTTATTCCCAAAAGTGGAATAGCAGGGTCATATGGCATTTCAATCTTTAATTTCTTTAAGAATCTCCAGATGGCTCGCCAGAGTGGTTGTATGAGCCTGCATTCCCACCAGCAACGTAAGAGAGTTCCCCTCTCTCCACATCCTCTCCAGCATTTGTTGTTGTTTGTATTGTGGATTTTTGCCATCCTGACAGGGGTGAGATGATATCTCAGGGAAGTTTTGATTTGTATTTCCCTGATGGCTAAGGATGTGAAGCATTTTTTAAGATATTTGTTAGAAATTTTAATTTCATCCTTGGTAATTTTCTTTTAAGTTCCAAGGCCCATTTTTTAATTTAGCCATTTGTTTCCTTGGTGTTTAGTTTTCTAAGTTCTTTGTGCACTCTGGATAATAGAGCTCTATCAGATATGTGGTTAATGAAGATTTTCTCCCATTCTGTGGGTTGTCTTTGTGCTCCATTTACAATCTCTTTATCTGAACAGAAGCTCTTTAATTTCACAAGATCCCATCTGTTGAGTGTTGGTTGTAGTGACTGTGGTATTGGATGTCCATTTAAGAACTGTTGGCCTAGCCCAATCAGCTCAAGGGAGTTCCTTACCCTTTCAACTATCAGGATAGAGCCAAGGTAATTGCAGGAACAGCAAAACTGAAAAAAAAATCAACAAACCATAACTCAGAACATCAGAGACTCTATATCAACCATCTGGAATAAGGCTTGCCTAATCTTTCTGCGTCCTGAAGTTCAGGGAAATTTGCGGAAGAGGGGGCAGTAAGATTGTAAGAGCACAAGGATGGGAGAAGTCATGATATGCAAGATACTCCACACAAGTTAGGGCTGAAGCAGTTATAACAGGACTCTGCATGATCTGCACAATGACCAACATATCATTGACCCCTCAAATTCTAGCATGGACTAAAGGCACTAGGATCCTGAGAAGCAGGGGATTAACAGTCACAATAGTGTTCCTATACTTAAGGGGAACACAAGAAAGAGTTCTAGGAATTGCCACTGAGTCCTTCCTTACACCTCATCAGAGAGGAGGACCCAGAGGAAAGTTTGATATACACATTAAAGGATGGTTCAGAGATTGGGGTAGGGGGCACTGGGAGAAAGGGAGGGAGGGGGGAAAGGAAATTTAAAGGGGAGAGGAAACAGGGAGATCCAGGGAGGGGTGGAGGGTGGGAGGGACGTTTGTATGAGCAGAAAAATAAATAAAAAAAAAGACAAAAAAAAAAAGACAAGCCAAGATCAAACCTGAAAAACACTGTAAGGGCCATTCCCTGGAAAGGTAGAAGAATTGAAGAAGCTGCCAAGCAATGACTTGCTTCTCACAGCTCTTTTTGTGGAGGCGGCATGACATTACTAGGCTCCTGATGTTGTCCACAAACCTCCTTCTATGGTTGATGAAATGCAAATGAGAATCGCAAATTGGAATAAACCTCTTGCTCCCCTAAGTTATTTTGGTCCTGCCTCATTCGGCAATGGAAAGAGACATACCCAATCCAACATCCGTAAATCAATAAAATGAACTTGTCATTATCGTGAACCAGCAGTGGTTTCTGGACTTACATTTTAAATCAACCCTTTATCTCTGGGAATTAATTGTGTGCATTGAATGGTAGTGTCAGAATCTAGCTAAGACCATTTTTCTAACATTTTTTGAAGAGAGATTTTTCTTCATTGTGTTTGACTTAGTGACACATTAGTAAGGAAACTGAAACATTCATATTACTGATGAGAGTCAAACTCATTTAGCTTAATCTTATGAAGGAAATGAAGTGTGAGAAGTGGATTCATACTGAGCTGATAATTATTTTGTGTGTGTGTGTGTGTGTGTGTGTGTGTGTGTGGTGTGTATCAGAAGATAATGCATGTTCCTTTGGAGGACGAAGGGTAACATCGAGGATAATCTTTGATTGCTTCTATCTTCTTTTTGCTTTGCTCTGGAATTTCCCCAACTCTACCGTCCAAAGCTGGAAGTGCAGGCTGCCTGTTATTTTAGACAGGATCCAGGATCCAAACTCAGATCCTTTGGATTTCGAGATAGAGTCTTCAGTGCTGAACCATGCCTCTGGCTTCTGCAGTTGCAATACAACGCATCAGAGGAATAGGTATAAATATTCTCAGGAGTTCTGATGTCCACCTGGGCTCAGTATAGAATCAACTCAAAAGTACATGTTACCTTTTATGTTAATCTAGCAGTCACTTGAGTTTTTGATAATTGCCCTTGAAAGATATTGCATTTTCTGTAACATAATAACACAGATAGGTAAAGTTTTCAAGCCAGGAGGTGGAGATATTGCTTTATCTATTCAAAGCTTTCAAAAATCAACTTTTAAATTGATATGTCATGCTAGTGTTTGTATTCCCCAAAGCAGAGAAGAGAAGGGTGATTTCTAGAGATTTTAATCTTTGGGTTGCAGCATGATGAACAATCTTTCTACAAGAATAGATATATTTACTCCATAAAAATGTCGAAGGGTTTTAAGAGTTACGTGCCAAACAGATTTGTCTTACATGAGTGAGAATCCATTTAGAAAAAAAAAAAAACTGTCCAGGTCTTTTCCACCACCACATATTCCACCTTCCAAACTTCTTTCTTTATACTTGGAACATTCTGGAAGAGCCTGAGTGGATCAGAGAAGCTTGCCTCATTTCTCCTTGCCATCTGGAGGCTGAATCCAAAGAGCGTCTGAGCACTATGACTATTCTTGGAGAATTGAGAGCTGAATAGAGAAGGGCTGGGTTCCATCCCAATGCCAGTGAATTCTTCGAGGCAGGGAAGAGAGGAATCCTCTTCAGAACCCTCAGAATTCAGTCCAAGCTTAGTCATTTTTCAAGCACATGTTATGGTGAAACTCCATTTACGATGCTCTTTCTTCTGTTTTCCAGGGAAAGGCAGCTTAAGGACATCTGCTCCCTAACTGCTTTCTTCAGGAATAAGAACATGGGGGAAAAATACCAGAATATCACAGTGTCATTCGGGTGATAAAGAGATGAGCTGCATTTTTTTTTAGAAAAGTCTGAAAACTTGTTACTACTCCGCTTATGAAAGGAAAACATAAAAGATTACATAGAAATAAAGTATATGAAAACTTTGGAAGATGGATTTGAATGTTGCAAAAGCAATGCATGATGATTCTGCATGAAACATATGTCTTCATTTAAGGTCCTATCAACCTGAAATCACACATTCATGATTTATCATAAAGGCAGTTTAGGCTGAAGTTGTATTATTTCTAAAGGGAGTTCAGAAATAAGCCGTTCTTTTCATAATTCTGATGAATATATTTTGTTGTCAAGTCAAAGCTATAGACTCTTGTGTTTATTTCCCATTGTTCCTTGTCTGCCACCCCGACACTTGCATTTGGCAATTAGCATCAAATAGAGAACAACTGAAATTCCTATTGTGGTTGAAAAATCTTTTTCCTTGATATTATGATTAAATTAAGACAATGTTTGTCTCAAAAAAGGCAGAGTAGAAAACTAATTTCTGTCCCTTCCTAAAATGTATTTACTTCTGGAGATTCTCCATTCACTACTCAACTGAGTTAATAATGTTAAAGATATTATTAATCACAAGATTTTTCATGCATGCCCATATGCACAGAGACAGAGAGAGAGCCAGACAGAGAGACAGAGACAGAGACACAGATAAAGAAAGGCGTGATTGAAAGACAGAATTGGGACAGCTAATATTTGAATAGGAGTACAATAACTAGCAAAGAAAAATCTTTGCAAGGTCACTGTGCAGTCACTATATGCTCTCTGGAAAAGATGGCATTTCTTTCCATGTTTCCATGGTATACAACCACTCACTTGGGTAGACCAAAACCATCTCTGAATAGTTTCATAATGGATAGTCAAGACCTCAGATAAGAGGTCTGTCTAGTTATATCTCTGTCTTTCAATCACTCTTTTCTTTATCTGTGTCTCTATCTCTGTCTCTCTCTGTCTGTTTCTCTCTCTCTCTTTGTGCGTGTGTGTGCATGCAAAATCTTGTGATTAATAATAAGCACTTCCTTTCTTTCTTCACATATATTCTCCCTGCCAACATCATGTCTCTGTAACTTCAGAGTGAATCTTATTGTTTTTTGAAAGATGATTTTACCAACTTGCCCTTTCTGCAGATTTGGTCCATCATATTTGAGCCTATGTTCAATATAATGTCCCTATCTGCCTTTTTTAATTTTTGGCAAAAGCACAACTGTGATGATTACTTTTAAATATTACTGTGAGAGAGCACCCAAAGTCAAACATGAGGGAGAAAGGGAGATTTATTCAACTTATGATTCCAGAGGGGAGATGTGGTCTTTCATGGTGGAGGCGTCATAGCTGGGTGGTCAAAGCTGGAGACAGGCTTAGTCACTCCCACAGGATAGGCTGAGAGCTACTGGAAAAGGCAGACTCCTCCTGCAGGTAGGGTGGGACCAATCCACCTCAAGACCCACCCCTTGTGACCATCTTCCTCCAGCAAGGCTGCACTTCTCAAGGTGCCATGATCTTCCCAAATACGTGAGACACATTTCAAACCATGACAACTTCAGCTCCTCCTGTGCACACACACAAAGTTTTAAGCTTAGCTTTTGTCTAAGCATGACAGCTCCTGTCTTGTAAGATGAAATTTTTTGTTCCTGTTGCTCAGACTGCAGGCAGAATGGAGGCAGTTGCACGAACAATAACGGCAGAATAACAGGGGCTTCTACTAAAAAGAATGGAGAACAAGGAGGAACCCTTTTCCTATTGTGCAACCCAAAGAGACACAATTATGTTCTCTTCAGTTTAAAGAGGATAACCACAATTCAGTGCTTTTAATTAACCCATGCAAAAGATAACTGTTGTAACACTTCCTTTTAAAAGACTAGGAAAACATCTTGTTTCAAAATTCACCTTTTGTTATTTATATTTTCCACACAATCATGATTGTAGGAGCTTATATAAATTATAAAATATGAATGATTAAGAAAATTGTTTCGCCTTGTTTTTATGCAGACCTTTCTAGAGATTGAAAAGCCCTACCTAATTCATTTAGTTCTGCTTGAACACAGATGGATCATAAAAGTCTGGGCTCACCAAGGAAAATTTGGTTTCATCCCATTACTTCTGCTGGCCAAGAGAGATGCAAAATAGTTGCTGTCTGATTCATATACATATGGCCATGCAAAACTATGTCTCTGCATACCGTGCGGTCCAGCTGGCTTTGCCAATACTTTGCTCTCAGCCACACAAGGGGAAATGACAGAGACTGTTGAATATTAGTTGTCATACGGAGGCTGGTACTGAAAATCACCTGGTCTCAGTGACTTCAGGGGTTCATCACGGACATGGAAAATGTAAAGAATATTGTCATAGTTAAGCACAGGTGTCAACTTGACAGTTGAGGGCTTGAGCTCTGGGCACATTTGTGGAGAAGTTAAGCCCAGAGCAAACCTGCAGGAGATTGTCTAGCTGATGGGGAAGGTCCAAACCCTAGTAGGTAGAATTAGACCCCGGAATAAAATACAATGAGCTGGTTCAGAAAGTTGGCATCCTTGTGTACACTTGGTCAGACATGTTGGTCTGACAAATAAGGATTGTCCCTCTCTCGGCTGTGGTGTGGAGGTGCTGTGGCCAGTTCCCTCGGCCGTGGTGTTGATGTGTGCTCTCCTGCCATGCTTGACTATGAACTGTATCTGGACTATTGTAAGAGAATAAACCCCTTTTTCCCATAAGCTGTTTGAGGTGATTTGTCAGCAACCATGCAGGTGAACTGCTACAAATATATGAAGTCGTCTCAAGAGATGGAAGTTTAGCATGGAGTCAGAGGGCTCACCTAGTATGTACAGGGTTCTGGATTCAAGGCCCAGGACAATAACAGAAAAAAAACGTACTAAGTGCTTCAGGTCAGCCTGGAAACACACACACATGTGCACACACAAATGCACATGTGAAAACTCATACATGGAAACATACATATATTCATGAACACACACACACTCACACATAAACATCCTCACGCTCACACACAGACACATACATGCAAATACGTGCACACACATCACACATATAAACATACACACACCCACGCATACATACACATGTGGGATCCTCCTTTGAAGAAGTTTTATCTTGAGGTATCACTCACATGCAAGAGACCTTGTTCATAAAACCATGATTCTGTGCTGCTCAGAAGTGAGGATTCACTATTCCTCCTTATAGCCTATATAAGCAAGGAAGACACATTTAAAATGCAATCAGGAACATATATATTGACTCAGCAGATAAAGATACTTGTGCACACACTTGGAGAATTGAATTTGATTCACATGGTCCACATGGTAGAGAGAATTGACTTCTAAAAGTCTTCTGACTTCCAAATGCAGACCATTGCACACAGGTAATCTCTCTCTCTCTCTCTCCTCTCTATCTCGATTACCTATCTCTATCATGTCTGTCTCCCTGTGGAATAAACAAATATGTCATGTTTAAAGAATAAATAAGTGCACAACATGGAGTCAGTACTCTGTATAAATTGCATGCAATCAACACTCTGTCCTTGGGTCCCGTATCCATACATTCAACCAGTTGGACATGAACAATGTTTAATACATATATATTTTCAGTAAGTAGAGACACTTTTCTAATACTTATTCCATGAAAAGTGCTGTATAACCACAACTTACAAAGTAGGTATTACTAAACTAGATGGTATGTAGGTTGCAATCAAATATGATGCATTTGTATATAAGAGATTTTTGCTGATGTCAATGTCCTGGAACAAACTTCTCATTAATACTGAGGATACAGCCACATTTATTCTTTGAAGTTTATTGTGACAAGCGATTGAAATAAATGAAACCTGAATCAGTGAAGTGCAGTAAAATAAACAATGATGTCTAGCCAACAGAACAATGCACTAGGTGTTTGTCAATCATAGTGAGTCAAATTGATGTTATGGACTAGTCCAATTGTCCAGGACATGTATACATCTAAAAACTCATATAGGATGATTTGAATATTTTAGTATTAATATTAGTATGATGCTTTGTATGTGCTTAAAGAAGCATTCAGAACTCACCCAAATATTGCTAAAGAAAAGTTAGCGACTTCCCTTCTTCCCTACTTCCCCAGGATCATTCTCTAGCTTAGTTCATTCAAAATGAGCTAAACACCCTGTCAATGAGAAGCCTGCTGGACTATAAGTGCAGAAATGCTAGTAATCTGAGTATTATGACAAGAAAGTCTAACTTCATAAAATTAATTAAGGACTTGAGTTTCATATTCAAACTCCTCAAGTTTTATGTATTCCTTTGTCATATGTGTGTGTGTATCTGTTTGTATATGTGTGTGTGTGTGTGTGTGTGTGTGTGTGTTTGTGTGTGTTTTACATGTGGAGGGCACACATATATGGGTGTACATGTGTATACAAATACACTTCAGTGTGTGCCTGTCCAGGTACAAAGGTGATATTGGGGATGATCTCTAATCATTCTCCCACCTTACGGTTGTGAGCCTTGATCCCTAATTAAACTCAGAGCACACCCCTAGGACTCGTCTGGTTAGTCAGCTATCTATGGAGATTCCTAGGCTTTGCCTTCTCATGGTAGAATTATAGGGAATACTCCCACACCTTTTCCACATATTGATGAGGTTTGGGGATCTGAATTTAGTTCTCTTTGCTTTTGATGCAGAAACATTGGCCACTGAACCATCTCCCCACATCCTAAGCTCAAGTCTTTTGCTTCCTCACTCCATGCAGACCTGATACCTTAGTCAAGACAGACTGGTCTCCAAGTCTTCTTGAATTCCAGAAGCTTTGATACATGAAAGATGCCTGCAGGATTGTTTTAGTGAATCTATTTCTCGCTTTGGAAGTTTTCTAAAGAACACCAACCTACGAATCTAGACTAGTCACACTTATACTTCATAATCTCGTCTAGAAGTGATGTCTATAACTTTTATTTTTGGATTTTTTTGTTTGTTTCAATAATTATTGTAGATAAATCAAGGAAGCGCCACTGCAGGGAAATGAGGGTAAAACACACATTTTGCATGATTGGTTGTTGGTAAATGTGAACTTAAACTTCCATCTAAAATGAGTCCTTTGATATTAAAACAGTTTTGATAGTGCTACGCCTTCAGTAACCCTTCAATTGGCGCTGAATATGTGTCAACTGAATATATGTGGATTAGTTAAATGAAATGTAAAAAAACTGCTTAACCTGGCTCTTAACATTCATGGGTAGACCAGGGGTGAGTAGGCAGCTCAATCATGAAGGTAACTGCACAACTATGAAGAACTGAGTTCAATTCTCATCCCATACAAAGAAGTAGATTTTTCTAATTCATTCTTATAATCCCAACATGGGAGGGAATGGGGAGATTTAGATATTAAGGTTTGCTGACCAGTCAATCTATTCTAGACTTCAAAATACCATGCAATGACAGCCCCATCTCAAAAAACCCATAGTGTATAGTTCCCGAGGAAAAAAGAAACCAAAAACAAAAACCCACCTATATTTGAGCTCTAGACCCCCCCACAACCATATATACAAGTGCGTATACAAGCACACTGACAACATGAGTCACACATCAGTCCAAATACTTTATCTAAAGTGTTCATTCTGTGGGTGAGTGCATGTGAGTTAAAATTTTCAAAAGCTGTAGAAAGTTTCAACAGCATAAAAGGTTGTGTGCACTTGGTCTCATATGAGCCTTTTCCAGTTTTTAATAGTGAAAACTATACATGACACCATGGCTAACCTTTCCTCTACTTTCCCATTTACCGAGAATAGATTTATCATTTTGTTTACTGTAAGACAACCAAGAAAATATGCTCTGAGCAATGGCTTGTCAGAAGCTCCTTTACTTAATTCAGAATGTATATGCGATCTCATCTCTAGAGAATTGCCAGGAAAGATTAATGAAAGTATATTTAACTAATTGAACAGAAGAGAGAACCATCTGTCTCTCTGATCTAGCATCTACCTGCATGCAAGCAAGAGGAAGGACGAAGTGACACCTCCAGAGAAATATTAGCCCAAGAGAGTGATGCGTGGAGCCTTGTGTTTGATTTGGATCAGTCATCACACTGATCTGTCTCTTACTTCCATGCCCATATTTCATCAGGAAAATGATGAGTTCACAAATCAAAGCAAGTGAGCCTAGGAAAATGCCACCTGCCCGTTTAAATATGGGAGCAGATCACATGGAACTTGTCAAGACTAACAAAAGTATGTGTTGGCTTGCAATTCTGCACTTATCAAAATTCAGTGCCTGAGGATCCCTCCATCTGCCTTGGCAGGTATGTGGATAAAATTACCAGTACTTTATTAGCATATGTTTTTCTTTTCAGGAGTTTGTTTTTGGGGAAAATTTAATGTTGCATGCAACTTGCAATTAGTTTCTTCACTGTTAATGACAGGTTCCCATAAAACGCTTTGCATTGAAATATGGAAGGCAAAGACTTTAATGGGATAAGCAGATGCTCAGACTTTGCACTGAAGAATGAAGCTCAGATCAATAGTGTGTGTGTAAGTAAAATGTGACTCATTTGGCATGATTACTAGGAAGTTTGTGATTTTCCACCCACTGAAGGAGCTTGAATATTCGAGAGTCATTTGTGGTCAGCATCTTTGAGATAATGTGCCACTGGTGGTTAAATAATGAGTGAGTAATTCACAGCTAATTCTGCACAGTGAAAATGAAATTAGTGTGAGAACATTAACCCATTGCCTATTGGAAAACTGTTCTGAACTCAAGTTCGAAAGACAGGGATGGACGTAGAAAATCCTGGTTCCCCTGTGTGCATTGCAATTCCCTGGATGCAATACAATATGAAAATAGGAAATGAGATGAGAAAGGGGGAGGGGGGAGGTAATGCATGAAAATGAGATGAAAATGCATAAATCCTATGTACTTATGCATGAAGGTGTCAGAGAATAATTCCAATTTAAAAGAAAAAAAGAGTTATGTGGAAAAAATTTTTCACAAAGGAAAATTTGAAAATTTACTAATCTTGTATATAACTCTAACTTATATGAACTGATAAATTAGGAATGTACACCCAAATTGTTTAATACTCCTTTTTTGTTGATGTCACACTTTAGCCTCAAAAAACTGAAAATTCCTACTAGTCTATTTGTGCTCTTCAAAGATATTATCTTTGGCTAAAATATTTGCATATTTTTTATGTCTTTGTTTATTTCCCAAAGAAGTATTTCTTCTCTGTGTGTGTGTCCTTATCTGTCTCCCTTTCTCCCTCCATGTGTATATACCTTTGTGTGGACCACAATGTACATATGGAAGTTGCAGGACAAATCGACAACATTTAGTGTCTAGTCTTCAACTTTAGAATGGCTTGAAATTGAGCATCTTTTTCTTTTTCTTGTTTCCCAACTAATTTACCAGACTGTCTGGCTCGTGAGCAAGGAACTTAATAATTTTATTATCTGATGAAGGGAAATAAAACAGGTGCGAATGAGCATCACTGAATACAAATTGGTTGTTCTGTAACAGAGTCATGAAGTCTAGTGATCACATAAAGCTTTGTCATATTAATTCTCATGTGTCGATAGTTAGTTATGTTATTGGGGAAAAGGAAACAGTCTTGGGGATTTGGCGCAAGAGTCTTGACTTATGTTCCAGAACTAATCTCTAGAAATTGGGTCTTTTACACTATGAGTCAGAAATGTCCTTTGATTTAATCTTTTGCGAGCAGTAGCTTGTGACCAAATAGTGAAGAAGAAGGAATCCTATGATCCCTTGCTTCCTTGCTGTGAACTGAAGGTTGCTGGAGTACAGTATGGTTTTCCTGAGGAACTAGCTGGACTTTCTTAGTTTACCGTGTGTGTGTGTGTGTGTGTGTGTGTGTGTGTGTGTGTGTGTATTTGTGTGTTTCTCTTTACATTTCCACAGTACATATCAGGACTCTTACAGATTAAAGTAGGTTTTATTCTTCCAATGGACATTTTTTTCTTTTACTTGCTTCTTTACTTTGACAAGTATGTATCTTATCTTAGTTTTTACCATCTTATCTGCTTTTGTAAGTCAGTCTTACTTGAAATTCATCTACCTTCTTTATGTAAAAAAGACAAGCAAACTGAAAATCTCTTGACTTCACTGATATCACTAAAAATGTTATCATTATTTTAACTCACGATTTTACAGTTTGTTCTTGATTTTACCATAGTGGCAAACATTCTTGCCTCACTATGCATGCCATTTATAGGTTGAGAATGTTCCCTTTTTTTCCATTTGTAAACCACTAATGACCTCGTGCATCTTTCCAAGTGCTTCAAGGTTATTTATGTAGTTTCTTCAGAGAAATGTTCACTGATTTTTTTTTCCTGAAGAATTGTTAAACTTTTTCAAAGATTTGTTTTTCTCTTTTGAGTTTTTCTTGAGATTAGGGACCTTTTACTCATATTTTTTCTTAAGATGCTGCTTTATGCATCACTTAAATTTACCTATCTCCCCACATTTCAATATGGAAATAAATCCCAGGGGTCATCTTGCACCCTTCTTTTATTTAATTTTTTAATTATCATTTATTCAAGTGTGTGTGTGTGTGTGTGTGTGTGTGTGTGTGTGTGTGTGTTTGTGTGTGTAGAACCACAGGCGAATTCAGGAACCACCATGGACCACTTCCACCTCCTCCTTGTTTACTCTGCCCAGAGATTCACAAGTTCTGCCCTACCAGGACCAGAAACGCAGGCTGCCCCCGCTTCTGCCCCGCGTCTATACGTGCGGTCTAGGATCCGAAATCAGGACCTTCTGCCTGCAAGGCAGAGACTTAACCCCTGAGCCACCTCTCCAGCCCCTTGCACTCTTCTTGAGTTCCTCTTTTCTTGGCCTCCCAAGTGCTGAGATGGTAGCTGTGACTCAATGTTTGGCCTAATCACAATGCTTACAGGTGCATTCATGTTTTACATCTATTCTGGAATTAGCTTTAATAATGATCATCTTTCTAGGCATGAAATTCAGGTGTGTGGCTTGTTGGAAAACAATTGTTCAATACTCTATATAATACTCCTGCGTGTTAATGATAAGATCTTGTTTCATTCCTTATCTCAGTGATTACTTAGTCTTGCTTGAATTTCATCTATCTCTTTTACTTAAAAATACGCAAACAAAATCAAAAACTTTTTGGCTTCATTGATAGTTTAAATATAATTCTCAACTTCACTCTTTCCCATTTCCATTACATGTACCCTTGATGACTTTTCTGCAATGCGAACGATACTTTAACACATTCCGTACATAATTTGAGCCTGAATGATGTAGAATATGACAGCATTACTCTAAAAGTACAGAAACACACTTGTAACAGACTAATGCAGACATTATATATAGCTAGGGTCATAATTAGCCGCCTTTGTCTAAGGAAAGAGCACACAGTATTACATTAAGACAAATTGATATTTCTTGGAATTGAAAAATCAGATCATGGGCTTGCAAAGATGGACTAGAACTTAATAAAGACTCAGTGCTTTCACTTTTGATATGATTTTGTCAATTAGAATGTAATATCTCCTTTAAAATTTGAGATTGTTTCATTCTTATCCTGGAATAGGTCTGTTTTAATCTCCAAAGATTCTGATGCTGCATGAAGCAAGCTGTCAGCATCATGTTACTTTATTTTCTACTTATTACTTCTTCCAGGAAGTTAGAAGAGATACATAACAGTAGAATTGTCAACAAACTCCTGAGGTTTATGGAACATACATTACGTGGAGGCCAGGTAATCATATTCAAAAGGGAACTAATTTTGTCACTTTATCTATCGTTTTCTCAATTATTTCTTTTTGAAAAAAGTGTATGTGTGCGTGCGTGTGTTGTGAATGTGGACACATGCCTGCTACAGTGCATATTTGGAAGGCAGAGGACAACTTTTAGGAAGGCATATTTCTTCTTCCCCTTTTTTGCATATGTGCATGTGTGTGTAGGCATGTATACAAGAGGACATGTGTATGCCTGTGGAAGTCCAAGGACATCATAGTGAATCATCCTGCATTGCACTACTTTCTTAAGGGGTTTGCTCCTGGCTCTACCTTCCAGGACTTGAATTACAGGTGAGTCATTACCATATCTACCTGACATTTTTTACATTGGATCCAAACTCAAGTCCTTTTGCTTAGGAAACAAAAGTTTTAATCCCTAAGCCATCTCCCTTGTGTTTCCACCTTGTTCTGGGGCAGTTTCTCTTATTTCTAAGGCTACACTGCCCAAGTGAATTTCTAGGCAATTCTCCTAAGTCCACCTCCCATTTTTAGGAGAAGTCCTGGTGATAGATGCCTACTACAGAGTCGAACGATTTATGTCACATCCATGGATCACACTCAGGCTCTCAGATGTTAGTGGCAAGACCTTTTATCAGCAGAGATATGTCTGTTCCTCCTATTTCTTTTTCTTTCTTGAGCATTACAATTCCCGTTTTACACATTAAAAAAATTCACATAAGCAGCTACAGTGTTTTAGAGTGGCAAATATCTTCACTTACATTAACTCAGAGAGGAAAAAGCATCCAAAATTAGGTTTACTTTGGTATACACAGAGTATACTTATATTTAATTATTGTGTTTGTCGATCACAGCTGCTTCCCCTCCAAAAATATGGTCAGCTACACCACGGATTGAGATTTATTCTGCCAAATGTCATTTGATGGTTTCAGAGTATCAAGCTACTACTAGATAGTCTTATCCACATTGCATAATCTACTTCATTTAGTTCCCTTGAATGAAGCAAGGAAACAACATTATTTACAATTCACACTAAAACTGGTTGTACAGGAATGACATGATGATTTTTATTTGTTTCATTCTCCCCCAAATTAAAGTGTCTTAGTATGTGAAAATAATTATACCTTATAGTTTCTCCAAGGCCTTGATGTGACCATACTTATTTCACACACCTCTTTTTAAATTAATTTTAATGTGTGTGTAAGCATGACTTGCTTCATGTTAGAGTTCAGATGATAACTCTTCCTCCATCTTGTGGATGTCCATTGACCAAATTTAGGTCAGTGAGTGTTTGTATAGGAGGTGATTTTGCCCCATAAGCCATCTTGCATACCATTCACTGGGAATGGATCCCATTCGTTTTCCTTTCTTTTTTTTTTCCTTTTTTTATTAAAAATTTAATTATACGTTTTAAAATTATTTTCCAGTTCCATCCCTCCCCACTCCTCCCCCCGAACTCCTTCCTCCCCCGCCTCTCCCTCCCCATCCCCCAGTGCCTCACCCCAATTCCCAGAGAGTCCTTTATTATGTACGCCTGACTCTCTACTGGATTCTCCTCTCCGATGACATAAGGACCCAGTGGCATTTCCATAAGCCCTTTCTCTTGTTCCTCTTAAGCATAGGAGCACTACTATGGCTGCCAATCCCTTGCCTCCAGGGATCTCGGTGCCCTTAACAGACGCTAGACTTTATGAGGGCAACAGTGCACTGGACATTGCGCAGGGCATGCAAAGTCCCATTATGATTGCTTTGGCCCCAGCTATTGTTGAGAATCTTGCAAATCGTTGCTTCTATCATCCTTTTGCTCTTACAATCTTACCGCCCCCTCTTCCGCAAATGTCCCTGAGCTCCAGGATGGGGAGAGATTAGGCTGGCCTAGTTCTATGTGATTGATATAGAGTCTCTGAAATTCTGGATTGTGGTTTGTTGATTTTCCTTTGCAGTTTTGCTGCTCCTGCAATGCCCTTCACTCCATCCTGCTGGGCACTGTAGGTCACCCCCTGGCCAGAGACAAAAAGCTGTTAAACTGGAGTCTTGTTATAATAGCACATTCAAGGGTAGATGTAATAAGAGTAGGAAACCTCAGTGAGGGAGGGGTCCATCACCCATTTGCAAAATGATTACTTTTTATCTGCTAGACTATATGCCCTCCCCTTCTGGTGAGATCAGGAAAGAACCTAACCAGGTTTCTCATTACTTACTTGCAGACCTTGATGGAGGCCTATTTTCTCTGCTGTAACATGGTCCCCTCTCTCCTTGTTTCTGGTGTGGCCCTCCTACCCCATCTCTCTTGTTCATAATCCTTGCAATTACTGTGTTACACAGATTTACTTTTGAGTGTCTCAATGTGGGCTGGGTGAGTTTGGTACTAGGAGCCACCTATTAGGGAGTACATATGGCACTTAATTTTCTGGGTTTGGGATACTTCACTTAATGTAATTGTTTCTAATGACATCCATTTCCCAGCAATTCCAGTAATTCATCATTTTTGATGGCTGAGTAGTACTCCATTGTATAGATGTTTCACAGTTTCCTTATCCACTCGTCAACTGTTGGACATTTAGGTTGATTCCATGACTTTGCTATTGTAAACAGTGCTGCTATGAACATGGTCGAGCTTGTGCTATAGAGGCGAACCTCTGCTGCATGGGGGATTATTCCCAAAAATGGGATAGCAGGGTCATATGGCATTTCAATCTTTAATTTCTTTAAGAATCTCCAGACGGCTCGCCAGAGTGGCTGTATGAGCCTGCATTCCCACCAGCGTTTTCCTTTCTTTTATTTGCTTCCTTTCTTTTTCTTCAGAACTTTGCTTCAACCCAGGTCCTCATTCACTCATGACTTCAGCTTGAGCTCAGTGTATACTTACCTCTTTGAATTAATTGATTCATCCTATTACAGTTCCTTGTTTGCTTCCACCTCTGCGTTTACCCTCATCATGAATTTCTATGCCACTATGTTGGTAAACAGAGTTATATTCTCCAACTGAAGTAATCTCATTCCTTTCTGCTTTAGCAATCACCTTGATTTTAAATGTTTGGGTTTTTTAAAAGTTCTATCTGCTTTATAAATTGCATATATAGACTTACTATGACTCAGTATATTTATAATAATTACTCATTTGAGATCTGCTCAAATCCTCTTTTGGAACCCTTAATGAAATCAAATCCTATGCTAAGGATTAATGCATTCTGAAGTTGTCAGCAGAAAGTACTTTTATCTGAATTCAATTACTTCTGCATCTCTATCATGTCCTGTTGGTGAGGGATTATTTTAAGACCTTCTGTCAAAGTTGATAGCTGAGGTGATATGTGAGAGCTCACTGTTTGATGCTGACAAGTTCACTGCATTTCACGGAGAGCTTGAGAATGTGAGGAAGACTAGGATAGAAATGTTGGAGTTATCAGCATGGTGAAGCAAGCCTCAAGGCATCCAACATTCAGTTTGTGGCAGGCTTATGAATGACATTTTAACCAATTTTATAACGTCTTTATAGGATGGCAGAGAATTAGAATCAAAGCACAAATCAGGAAGAATTGGAAAACTTTTATTTTCTGAAGACAGGAGAATGTAGGATAATAGCAAAGGGACATAAAAGGTATCTAAGGAAATTAGTCAGGGCACACCTATAACAGGCTCCAAGGTACGAAGGCATAAAGTTCTTTCAACATTCTTTGATAAAAGTTTGCAAATGGGTGCAGACTTACTCAGGACCCATGCATCTAGACACTTACTTATTATTACAGTCTGATGGTCTGCTTGAGATGTTACTGGGCCTTCTTGTCATCCATATGATGGTGTTTATGTAACCTACAGAACTCAAAATTCCTGGACTCATACATACTTCCACCTGGATTCACATGAAATTCTTGGAGGTCAGGCACATAGGTGTCAGTGTTAGGCATGGAGATGTTTTTATAACCTTCAATATTCTATATAGATCGATCACAGGTACTGTTCATGTTCCTGATTAGGTCAAAATGAAACAGCTTAAGGGGAGTCAATGGGGTCTCAGTCTCTATTATGATTATTACTAACAGTTCCTCATCAAGCTTGGCAGGACAGCTTCATACTAACACCAATAAACCAAGGAACTGGTCACAATATATCCATTACTGAGAGAAGTACAGTCCTCACTTGCTAGACCATCATGTCTGGATATTTTACTAAAGAATGCCAACTCGCTAAATAACCTCCCTCTGTCTTAACCTTATCTGATAAAGGAAGAGTTTCACCCAGCACAGGCTGGGCATTCCTTAGTAAATTAGACAAACTCCTGCAGACTTGCACAGGGCTTAACTAATTCTTCACAACTGTGCCCAGAGATTGTCCCTTCAATTGTCAAGTTGACACCTGGAGCTAACTATCAAAAGACCCATAAATTAGAGGTTCTAGGATTACCAAGCACCTTTTAGGGAAGGTGCAGACAATGAGCAGAGACTGTTTATTGGACATGACCAGAGAGGATATTAAAATGAGCTTCCATTAGTTCACATGCTGTTGATAGATATGTATCTCCAGGGTTCAACATACGGCCTTTTTAAGTTTCAGTCCTATGTATGTCCCATCCCTTCTTCCCCATTTGGAATCATAACCTCAGAAATATGAAACTCACAAATGAGAATATTTCATTTTTGATGATATTTTGAGGTTAAACATTTTAACTGTTCTGGTTAATACAGACACTTTTATAAATGGCTTAAATTGCTTTTTGCATTATATTATCACCATGAACCCTGGGAGAGACAAGGTAGGTGACAATATCGTGGTTTGAATATAGAACATTCTCCACAGTTTCATGTGTTCAATGCTTAGTTCTCAGCTGTTAGTGATATTTTGGGAGATAGTAGGCATTTTTAGAGATGGGACCTAGATGAAAGAAGTAGGTTGCTGGTCACATGCTTTAAGAGGTAACACCTGGTCCCTTCTTTCTGTGTATTTCCTGACCAGCAACAAGTCATTAAGCTTCAAACTCCACATGTTCCCCCCTCTAGCTGACTGGACCCAGTAAAACACAGACATCTGAAAATACCAGCCTCCAGGTTGGTTACCAGTTACCAGAAGTAACTCCTTCTTTCAAGAGCTTTTTCTCTGATATGGTTCAGTATAAGGCAACAAATACCTCAAATTTTGGACCATTAACTGGATTTCAAATTTCATATTATGTTTCTACCATAAAATATTAGATTTCTGAAAAGCTACCATTTGAAAAGTCCCTCTTATTTGTCTAAAGTCCGTTATTTAAGTTAATTAAGCAATGTTCCCCTTTGTTATGTACTTTTTTCTTGGCGTGGGGAAGAACTCAAAGTTCAGCCTCATAGTATACATCTTGAAATAAATTGATTCAAATGCAAAATGAGAAATAAACAGTAGGTGGAGTCTTGGCATTGTTCTCAATTTATTAAATAATTTTTCATATGTAGAATATTCTTGAGCACTTTATTTCCTTAGTCTTTTGTAGATATAATTCAGTGGAGCGTAAAAGTGCTTGCAATGAAAATAAATATATCCATTAACTATGTAGGATGTGACAGGCATTGTCCTATGAAGAAAGCAAAAACTTGGAGACATAACCTACTCTCTGGGTTTATTTCTGTCATACAATCATCTTTTAGGGAAAATATCTCTGAACTTTAGTGTTTGCAATTGTATAAAACATTGTTTAAAAGTGTCTTTTTAAAACTTTGTGTGTGTGTGTGTGTGTGTGTGTGTGTTGTGTGTGTGTGTTTGTATGTGTATCAGAGAGCACTGTGAAGGACCAAGGGTGACTTTGAATCATCCTGGATTGATTCTACCTCTTTCTTGCTTAGCGCTGGACTCCCCCGGCTCTGCCTACCAGGGCCCTAATCCTAAACCTAACCCTAACTCTACACGGTGCTGACGTTTTTACACGGGAGGTGGGATCGGAACTCAGAACCTTGTGCTTTTGAGGCAGAGTCCTAACCCCCAAGCCATCTCTCCAGCCCTGAACAATGTTTAAAAGTTTTGGTAAGGGTTGATGTAATTAAACTTATTTCTGTTTCATCTACTCAAAAATCTTTTCCTACTAATTATAGTCTTGCATCAGCAAATAGTTTAAACTCATGTGACAAGTTGGTAGCTCTAGCTGAATTATGTGTATACTTTTATTTTATGATATTATTATACACTTGGTGAATAATGTAATTTGGCTTTCAGATATGGATTTTAAATTGATATCTGTTAGCTGTTTGAAGGAAAGAAAGGACTAAATGATGAATTCTAACTCCGTGCAGTGTATCTATGTAGTCTTGAAATGGTGAGTCAGCAATTCTGTTTATCCCTATGTGTATGATCCATGAAGATTTTTCATACCATGATGGAAACCTGGAGACTTATCCATGGCAGGGGTGAAGGCAGACATTAAAAAAGAAAAGAATATGTTGCCTAACCTTGACCAGTATTTGGAAAATCAACACAATATCTTTTCGTTTCTTTTTCATGCATGTATCTGTGTATGTAGATATGTGTTTAACAGGGCACTAAAGAGTGTGTATCTTTGGAGGCCCAAGGATGATACTGGGACTCATCCGGGATCACTCTATTCCCTTATTATTTGTTCTAATATTCCCCAGGCTCGGCCCTCCAAAGTCAGAAATACAGGCGGTCTCTATTTCTGTCTGGCATTTTTGAGTGCATTCTACAGATTCAAAGTCTGGTCTTTTTACTTTCCAAGTCTTTAAAAGCAGAGCCTTCTCCCCTAGCCTTTGAGCTATTGTTTAGAAATGAATAAATTGTGTCTTTGTAGAACAATGTATCAGATCTCTGATACATTTAATTACAATGGTTCAGATCACTGAAGAAAGGTAAACCCTGGTCTTTGATAATAATACTAGTGACATCATTCAATATTGGAGGACCTTTATAATAATTACAAGACACCATCAAAAGCCATTAAAACAAAATCTTTTAGGTGTCAGTTCAAATTTATGTCTATCATCTCTTCACTTGAGTGTTTCATCTGCAACTCTGGCTGTGAGTTTTAATTTTTAATTGAGACATAGTATCCACATATTGTGATGGGACATATTATGGTGATTTAATGCATGGATATAGTATAAAATAGTCAAATCATGGTAGCAAACATTTCACATTTTTTAACATATTAATCATTTTTGTTTTGTGTAGTTTCATATTCTTTGAGCCATTTGAGAGTACAAAATACATATTTTATTCAATAATTACCCTTCTGGTGCTATAGAAATCTGCAACTGTTTCCTTCTCTCTTCTCCCACCCCATTTTACCTTCTTTCTGCCTCATTTCCCCTCCATTCTTGAAATCCTCTAGGAATCTTTCTTCTACTTTGCTTTTCTATGAGATCGACTGCTTAGTTACCAAATGCAAGTGTGAACATATGGCATTTGACATTCTGTGTTTGACTCATTTCAACTACCATAAAGGCTTCCACTTCTATCTCTGTATCTACAAATGGCAAGATTTCATTCCCTCTATGGTTGAATAATAATCTATTTTTTTTAATTTCATTTTTGTTCAATTGTGTGTGTGTGTGTGCATGTGTGTGTGTGTGTGTGTAGAACCATGGATGAATTCGGGAACCACCATGGACACCTCCACCGCCTCTTTTACTCTGCCCCGGGATTCACAGGCTCCACCCTACCAGGGCCAGAAACGCAGGCCGTCCCGGCTTCCGCCTGGCGTCCATACGTGGGGTCTAGGATCCGAACTCAGGACCTTCTGCCTTCAAGGCGGAGGCTTAACCCCTGAGCCACCTCTCCAGTCCCCTAATCTATTTTATGTATTACCTTATTGCCTTTTTATGCTGGTGAACCATTGGGCATAAAGGTTGAATCTGCACTCCAGCTTTGAGGAAGAGTACTTTATTAAACAGAGGGGTAGAAGAATCTTTTGGATAAAAACATTTGTTCTCCTTTGGTTAAATATTAAAAACTGAACTTGGAGAATATGGCGATTCAATTCCAAGTTTTTGTGAAATCAACATAAGCTTTTCTCTCATACTCGCACTGATTTAATTTGTACCATAAACGTGTAAGTTCATCTTCTGCACGTTCTTTTCAGATTCCATTGTCTTTTCAGTGATAATCATGAATTTGGATAGAGCAATAATGTTATCATCAATTTTCTTTTCCTTCTTTCCTTCCTCCCTCCCTCCCTCCCTCCCTCCCTTCCTTCCTTTCTTTCTTCCTTCCTTTCTTTCTTCTTTTTTCCTTCCTTTTTTACTTTCCTTCTTTCTTTCCTTCCTTCATTCTTTTTTTTCTTTTGCTAGTTTTTGTTTTGTTTTCTCTAGTGTTCATTTTTTGTTTTGCATATGCACATGTGTTTAATATGCCTGCATATAAGTATTCATTTTCAACTCCATGTGGTCACATGTTTGTGTGTGGTGAACATGACGTGTCTGCTATGCATCAGGAAGCCTGAAGTTGACATCAGGTATCTTCGTCAATCAGTCTTCACTTATTCACTGAAGCAGGCTCTCTCACTGAACACTAGGCCCAATGGCAATTAGTTCCCATGACCCCTGTTTTCCCCATCTGAGTTGGAATTATAGTGGCCACCACTCCCACCATATCAGCATGTGAGTCCTAGAGATCCAAACTCCGTCTGCACACTTGAGCCAATTCACTCTAACTTCTGAGTCATCATGATGACTGAATTTGAATTTTCCTGATGAGTATGTTTTCCATATGTTCCTTAGCCATTTTTAATCCTTACAGTTTTCATTGACAAAAACCCTGGCACTAACAACTTGAAGAGGAAAACAATCACGCTTTGCTCCATGCTTACCTGACCCTAGGCATTTGTGCCAAGCGTCAGATCAGTGTGAACAAGTGGTGGAACTTCATGGAACACAGTAAGCAGAGCAGAGAAATATGGGGGACGAGAAGCCACGACAAAGCAGCCAGGGACACACCCACAGTGATGTGCTCTCTCCATACTCTCACCTCCTATCAATGTCATCATATTGAGTCCATCAATGGGTAAAGCTTAGTTCTAGGAATGAGCATCAAGATACATAAAAGATAAAAAAAAAAGCTGAATACCCAAAATCATAAGTATGATATAAACAAATGTGCAAATATCTAATTAATGAAAGTTAAATTTGTGAAGGATTTTTTCAAAATGGCTGACATGGAATAGATGGGTTTATTCCTTGACACTTTACAACTTCCCTTTTCTGCACCAAGTGTTGGTTTCCTACAACCAGGGAGCTAAGGAGCGTGTGGCAGTGTTCTCTCTTGTTTCTTCTTATTTTTATCTTCTAATTCCCTGCAGTCTCTGGGCGTCTGTCATGTCCTTGTGACTGCCCGCAGTTTTTATCAATAACTCTTGTCACGGTTTGAAATTGTGTCCCCCACAGGTGCATGTGTTTGAGAAGCAGGAGGTGGAGCCTTGTAGGAGAAAGGCAGTCACAGAGCATGGACCTTGAGCCAATCCACACCACTTTTGGGAAAGTCTGATCTTGCAGCTCTCAGCCTCCTGGATGGGTGTGACATAGCCTATTTTCAGCTTTTGCCACCAGACACGCTTCTTCTGCCACGACTGACTGAATCTCCTCTCTGGAACCATGAGCTGAATAAATCTCCTTTATCTCTTAAATGCTTGACTTTGGGTGCTCTCTCACAGCAACAGATAATAACCAACACAACTCTGATTCATTTCTGTGATAGGTTCTTACAGGTCAACTCTGTTTAATTATCTGGCATTATAGTACTTTTCATGGTCTTAGGGCACTGGAGTACATTCATAAGATGCTGGCATATGGTATTTACTCACTTGATTAGATCATTGAAGCTAGATAGAGCATTTCTCTTGGCCAGTGAATAATAACAAATAGATAACCTGAGGAAAAAATCCAATAATTACATTAGACCTTCAGTTACAATATAGTTATCTATTTTTTAATAATCCAGCCTCCTAGAGTAATAGAACAACTAGTCCTTCTTGCAACAATTTTAGAACTGCATGATCCTGTAGAAAAAGTGATTATTTTTAATTTTAACAAATGGGCAAAATATTGTCATAGGAACCAAATCTGGCCCAACATCTATACGTAAGTAAAACTTTCTATAGCATTTCTTGCATTACGCTGTATATATATATATTCTACAACTGCTTTTTAATTATAATTGCAGATTGAAGTACATGGAGCAGCACCTGGATGCAAAGTAAAATCATTACTACCTGAGTCTATACTCACGCAGTGATTCTTGGTGTCAAGTGGTATCCAAGCTTTATGAATCCCTGCATCATAGCTCTATACTCTGTACTTTAATGTGAATTACTTACTTCAGTCTGAATTTCATCAATCAATAATCAAGTAAATACATAATTCATTCTACCTACATGAGTATCTGTTGACAAGTTATCCTATATGCTAGGCACTAATTTCTTGTGACCAAGGAGAGCTTTGAACTTCTGTTGCCCCTGCCTCTAACTATGTAGGGCCAGCTATTTCATTTCATAGGTACTAAAATCTTTATTTCTAATTACCTCTTTGGTTCCATTTTCTGATACCCTCTTCTAATACCTTACAGCTCCTGGATCCGAGTTCACAGAGAGTTTAAGTAGAGCTGGAAGAAAGCATATCTGTCAATCAAATCCACAGAGGCAGAATTAGGCAGTTAGTGTCGAAGAGTGTGACCATAATGCTCTGCATTTACCACCAACAAAAAATGTGATGAATTCTCTCCCTAAAGGTGCACTATAAAACTCATTCAAATTGATTGGGGAAAAATGTGTGCAGTCCAACTGAGGACTAGCAAAGGCCTGAGAGGCAGAAACAGTGAGATGTGTCTGAATGTGTGGAGTGCAGGTCCACTGGAACCATATAAATGGATTATGCATGAAAAAGAGTTCTGACAGCTCCTTTGTTCATTGCATACCAAGATTCCAAGACAAGGATTGTTTCCATGCATTTCTTTCCATTCTGACTATTGAAAAATCCCAAATTTCATGATGCTCATGAACAAGGCAGAGCCATCACAGCAAATTCAGAAACACACTCATGAGGTTGCTTTGAAAAATACTTTCCCTCCACCCTTCCTCTTGTCATGGATTGTTAGGTTTAAATTATATTGCTATGCTACCACAGGTCTTCAGAACTCCTTTGCCCACTTTTAAATTGCTCAGGTACCACATTCTCTCCAGTGTCTTCTTTCCTTAGACTTTATACCCTTGACTATCCAGTCAAATTGATTCTCAACGGCTCTCTCTCTTCAGCTGCCCAAACCTGGTAACTCAGCTATGGCCTATTTGAAACTCTGGGACATGTTCCAAGCTTGTTACTTCTCCCCATCTGCACTGGGTCTGATAGAAAGAAACAGCTTAGGCTTCCAAGGCAAAAGGAATATTTTTGGCAGAAATGTATTATCATGGGTGATGTGTGTGTGTGTGTGTGTGTGTGTGTGTGTGTAAAATGTACTTGGAGCATACAACCCAACTATACCACCCTTCAGCACTTTATCAGAAAGACTCAAGTGAGCACATCACTGAGCATACTGTCAACAGGTGTTACTAGTACTGAATCTCATGTAGGTATCACATGCTAGGGAGATGCCTGAATTATTCAGAACACACACTCACACATCAATGTCCGTACTCTACCTCAGAGTATCTTATCAGAATGCCCAGTGCAAAGAAGGAGAATTAGATGTCTAACCAATCCCTCAAGTACTGACAATGCTAGTCTGAGGACTATGGTGATAGAGATGCTCTCTCTACTCCTGGTCTTCCAAAGTAGCCCATGACCTTTCTCATACCCCTTAACTGTATCATCAGAATTAACCTGTGAATTATCATAGGCCATTTCCTAGGTGGCACTCTTTAGGCAGAATCAATACATCACCAATCCATATGTAAGACCTCCAGCAACTATTCCGGGACATCTTGCTAAGTAAAGCCACTGGGCTCCTCCACCATGTAGTGTAATTTAGTTGTACCATTCTGGCAGAACTCCCAGAGGCGGTTTGCATTTTCTTTTTATTTCCCCTGTGCATGCTGATTACTTGTGTCTGACAGATAAAGTAGTTCCCAAGTACTGGCTTCTACAGGCAAGATCGTCGTCCCTGTACCACATTAGTTACTCTTTCAGAAAGCGTGAAGTGCTTCATTCTCCTCAGCTCTGGTATTTCCATGCATTAGGACGTTTATTCTACCACGTTGCATTTGCTTTCTTGGTTGTGTCCAGTCAGAGATTAGAGGTTCCTTTAGAGCGCATCACTGATATCCTGATTGTCAAGATATATATGTTCTGAATTCAGTTTGTAACAGTTATGTAAATAAAAATAGAGTAATTGATTCCCACTTTGAATCAGCTTATCCCACCTGGCTCTGGGAGTTTTATGTCCCTCACAAGCTTCCTCAAGAAAAAAAAAAAAGTAGTATCTTTTGAAGTGTTATACTATATTTGGGTATAGTGTTGTTTTTTTTTTTCCTATATCTTCCAAACATCATTTAGAAGCATTACCTTAGCTGCAATCTTCATAGAATTAAAACTTAGCAACATCTCTATGTGAGAGCTTGTATTTATAAAAATAGAAAATTTAACATCTATCAATCTACTATCATGAGCATCTTTTATGCATTTGGAGACATTGCTCAAAACCTTTATATCACGAATCCTCAAATATTTTTGATCTTATGGCTAATATTTTAATTCCATATTACAGATGGAAAACTAGAGGTCTTTTTCTGATATTGTGCATGCTTTAAGTTGATTTTAGCTAAGGCACTCAAATGTTAAACATTGATAATTACTACTATCTTTCTAGATAAAAGCTTATGATAATTACCACTATCTTTCTAGATGTAAGCTTATAAGACACATCTATAAGTTAACTTTATGTTAGTATTTATAAGGTTCAAAAGAGAATCATAGACTCTTTAACTTATAGTAGACTATTGACAGTAATTGATTGCCCATATTTTGCATGAGAGGAAGAAGTTTTCCAGATTATAGTGTATTGGGTGTTTTGATGTCAAGAAATTGAGCAATGGTTCAGATCTAAAGGACAGGCCTATGATTCTCCTGAAGAAAACTTCCAGATCAATTGAAGCACACAGAAATCTGACTATTGAACTACCAGAACTTAAAAATATCATGATGGGCTACCCTGGAAAAGTAGAAACTATTCTATAATTTGTAATATCCTAGAAATCATAAATTCCAAGGAAGAAGTAAAATAGACATAGAATGGGAAAATATGTTGGTATGTAAGATATACACAGGGAGCATATCTTGCTACTATCATGATGTCAGTTTGGACAGAAACTCAGACTTATCAGTGCAATGTATTCCTTAATGAAATTAGACATGGAACTTAATGCCCTATAATTCATTTTTGTCTGCCTTGGAATGGTATATTCATTAAGTCAGCTAAAGAACAAAATGTCTCGACTAATAAAGACTTTAACCATTCAGAAAACAGCAACTACAAACCACTGCAATAATATTCACAAGTTACATATATTTTAACAGTTTAACCTGTGTTCTGTCATAGTTATAAATGGTGGTTATGCAGTATTTAAATGTAAATTTATGACCAAGTTTTAATAACAGACACATGCAATAATTAAACTGTATCTCATTATTCTAAAATTGTTTATTTTTAATTAGTACACAAATTATTAAACTTCATTATGGCACTTTCAGTTAACTTTATTTTTGAGAATTCTCCTCTTTCCCTTCCTCCTACATCCTGAAAAAGAACTTTCAATCTACCAATGATGTACTCAAATAATTTCAAGATTAATCCTTTCCAGATTACATATTTTAACCATTGCTTCATTTTATTTAGCCCATGGTAGTAATTCTCGTGGATGGTCTCATGACTGTGGATGACTGTAAAGGAAGTTTGATCTTATACAAATGTTGAAAGAAGCAAGGAACGGAAGGAAGGACGGAAGGAAGGAAGGAAGGAAGGAAGGAAGGAAGGAAGGAAGGAAGGAAGGAAGGAAGGGAGGGAGAGAGGGAGAGAGGGAGGGAGAAAGGAGGGAGGGAGAGAAGGAGGGAGGGAGGAAGGAGGGAGAGAGAGAAGGAGGGAGAGGGAGAGAAGGAGGGAGGGAGGAGAAGGAGGAGGGGAGAGAAGGAGGGGGGAGGAAGGGAGGGAGGAGGAGAGGGAAAGAAGAAAGAAAGAGAGAAAAGAAAGAAAGAAAGAAAGAAAAGAGAGAAAGAAAGAACGAAAGAAAGAAAGAAAAGAAAGAAAAGAAAGAAAGAAAGAAAGAAAGAAAGAAAGAAAGAAAGAAAGAAAGAAATAAAGAAAGAAAAAGAAAGAGAAAGAAGGAAAGAAAGAAAGAAAGAAAGAAAGAAAGAAAGAAAGAAAGAAAGAAAGAAAGAAAGAAAGAAGAAAGAAAGAGAGAAAACAGCACAGGTGATGTATGAGGGCAACTCAAAGACATTATTCTGGATGAAGACACAAGGCCAATGACACTTACAAGGACTCCTGTCCCCTAAGCTGCTTTTTGAAAACACAACTCACATAACGAATCCAGAATAGATGCTGTGGATTCAGTTTTCAAAGTATTCTTTTCTTGTCCACTTTTCCCTGGCAGGAAGCTGAGGTCACCTAACTCCAGAACACAAAGTAGCAGCAAACATACATGTGCCCAGTGACTCCACTTAGGAGACGGAACAAGTCAGTTGTGGGGACAGTCAAAGATACCTGCACTATTTTGTGTCATTTGCTATTGTCCATTTATAGCTGAGTAAGGTGTTTGTTATCCAGAAAATGAAAGATTACAGATCGCAAACCACATTTTATTTGGAGTAGGTATTTGAGAGGATAATTTTAAAATGGAATTACCATGGCAACACTAAAGAGAAAAAGTATGAAATCTATGTTTCACTCAATTTTTTTTTACAGCCAGTTAAATATCAAATGAACCTAGAGATGATCACATTAAGGAAACCAAACTAGATTCACAAAGATAAGCATCCCGTACCACATGAAAGTGACATAAACACAAGAGGGACGCAGGAGTGGAAAAAGTGAAGAGGCAGAGGAGATTCAGGAAGCAGTAGAGAGTGTATATGATCTAAGCACACTGCATTCACACACTAAAATATGACATTCGTTTCATTTCCTTTTTATCCTATATTAATAGCAATTAATACAATTTTATCATTGTATGGTTTTGATATGCCTTATAAAGGTAAAATTCCACAAAGTGCAAATCGCTCTGAACATCAGAAACTGCTTTGACATGTTATGTACTTCAGACATCTGGAATCACATAATTAGCACACGCAAAGTTTTGCTATACTTGCCTAAAAGATCTCCAACTTAAATTACTATATGAAGTAGGTAAAAACAAAATTCCACAAAACCACCCAAGGAGCTGGGCAAATGGAGGAGCAGCAGGACCCAGATAAAGTCAGATGGCTCCTTTCTACCCCACAGACCTCCTGAACATATAGACATATTGATGGGCCTGGGGATTTCTACTGTATGCTCCTCAATGAAATAGAGTGTAAGAGCCTCAAATGAAACAGATCAATACAAATTATATTTACTTTCATTACACAAAGAAAAATTCACTTCATAGTATCAGATATAAAAGGATGAGCTTCTAAGGATGGTGAATAAGTAAGCTGTAAAGAATAAAGAGAACAGAAATTCTTGCTTAGGTCTTGATCCGTTTGCCCATGTTTAAGGTACACCAACTGATATGTGTCTTTCTTTCCACAATGAGGACCATGGACTGAAAATCACCTCTGTGATGATAGTGTTTGAATGTCCTGAGTTGTTTTATTGAACAGTGGACATCATTTCTTCTAGAAGCTACTTTTGCATTTCCTCCTAGACAGAAACGACTTGAGGAAGGATGGGTTTACTTCAGCTTAGAGTTTGAAGTGACAGTTCACTGTGGTGGGGAAAGCCATTTTATGAGTCAGGGTTTTCTAGAGTCATGGAATTCACAGAATGAATATATATCATATATATATATGAAGGGAATTTATTGAGTTGGCTTACAAAATATGGCCAAGGTAGTCCAACAATGGCTGCCAGTAGCTGCTCAGCCCAGTAGGCACTTGCAAGGTTAATGGCTGAAGGCTGGAGGACTCCTAGAGAGTCTCTAGGTGCATTGAAGACTTGGAGGGTCGGACAGCAGGAAGGAAGAGCACAGCGTCAGAGAGGGTCTCTTACTCCTCTGCATTCTGTCCTGTAGCTATTATGTCCCTTACTGGAAGGCTCCTATGAGACCTATGGAGGTTCTGATGGGATCTAGGATGGGTATAATCCCTTCGGGTGGTCTCAGTTGATCCTTCCAGGTGTGGTCTCAGCTGATCTTACTTAATACCAGGTGTGTTAAGTTGACACCCAGGATTAGCTATCACAGTCATGGTGCAGAACTTTGAGGCAGTGTATCCCTTTGCATCCAAATTCAGAAAGGTGAGAGAGAGAGAGAGAGAGAGAGAGAGAGAGAGAGAGAGAGAGAGAGAGAGAGTGTCAGAGTCAGACAGATAGACAGAGAGACAGAGAGACAGAGAGACAGAGAAAAGAGAGAGACAGAGAGAGAAAGAGAGGGAGGATTCTACCTATTCAATTTGCTTTCTTGATTTTATTAGGTCTGGAATCCTGGCCATGGCAATGGTGCTGCCCACAGTCTACATGGCATTTCATCTTCAGATAAATTAGTCTAGTAACTTTTATCAGATATGCTGGGAAGTATGTCTCCTAAGTGAGTCTAGGTTCTGTCAAGGTGACACTCAATATTAACCATCATACCAGTGTTGCTGACTCCCAGTCTTAAAATCTAGTGATCTAAGAAAGAAGCCTTTCTCCTTTCATGTATCAAATAGACCTGTACTATCCTCCTGACTTCTTCCATTAAGAAGAAGCAATTGTCCATTGCTTATGGAAAGAGCTGTGCTATTTGTCAAAATGTGATTTGTTTTTCTAAGACCTCTTGATTGGATTTTGAGATCCCCATCAACTTTTGCCATTCCCAAAGCTTCAGTTAGATAGTGTGACTATTTCCATGATTGCATTTATCTCTAGATTCAAGATACCTAACTGTTTATTAAGATGGAGCAAAATGCGTAAGCAGAGCCTCCCTTGTTCTTATTTCCCAAATGAGTGACAGATATCAAATATGTGTATATTCAAATATCTTTTGTTCAAAGATATTTGTGCACAACTTCTTTTGTACCTTAGGCCTTCATAGGTCACTATTTGCATGCAATGAAAATCCTGTGTAAGGTGCTATTGTGTAGTGTTGTCTACAAGTTAATACCAAGAAAAGGTCTGCACATGCTCAGTGTGAATGAAATGTTTCTCTGAATATCTATTATGAAATATTCATAGAGTTAGTGGGTATACTAGGCAAATATATCTAAACTCTGTCCCATTTAGCTGCCCGCAGTCCCACTCATAGCACCTGTTACATTCAGGTTATATATCAGACTCTGTGTAAACAAAACTCTATAGCCACCACTTAACATGAAAAAAAATGGAGATAGCCAAGATTCACTACTTCTTCATATTAGCACAGTTTTCTACAAATCTGCCCTGATAGGAGATGTTACTCATAATTAACTTATATGGAAGTCATCATGGAGCCAAGAGAAATAAGTGATTAGATGTGAAACATTCTAAACACAAAGGTTTTTTGCAAATGAATAACAAATAATTTCAGACACTTCCAAGGCTTTTTTACTGAAGTGACCTGGAATGATAATGCATTTTAATCAGAAATTTAAGATTCTGAATAAGCAGTGCTTGTCCTGGTATGTTAATCATTTAATGTAACTGTATACTGGATATAGAGCATGGCATACCTGTGATAGGAACTGAGCATCATGTATGTTCTCACAACTGCAAATGCAAGTTTCTTGTGTGTAAATTGTTAAAATACAGCTTTTCTTCCATCATGAATTTGGTCTTCGTTACATTAGTGGAACTGGAGCTGCTTTAATAGACGTCATCTTCATGGAAGATGGCAGAAAGTTCAACAATGTACTATTTAATTACATGGGATAATTTCCATTTTCATACAATGCAGATATTGTAGGATAGTCCATTAGCACATTTAGCTTGATATTATTTTATGAGCTTGGACTCTAATGAAAGCATGTGAAGAATGAATTTCATGTGAGCAGTTCATTCAGAAATATTGCATCCTTCTTACTATTCATTGTGTGCCCATCAATGTTTCTATAATCTAAAATTTCAAAGTTAGATTGATATTCATTCTCACCTTCCAATATTTTGTGTCAGGCTATTTTAATTGTTTAAGTCCTCCAGCTCTGGCTTGGTCTTTTCACATCGAACTAAAATCTGACTTTCCTCTGTGGCACTTGTCTCTGAAGCAAGTCAGAACAAGTTAAATCCTTACACTTGAGGATTTTTCAAAATAATTGATGGAACTGCCATTCTTCCCATGAAATTTTACTACCTAGATATTCATTATTAATATTCCCTTAGGTTTAATGTGACACCTGAATCCCATCTCGGTTGGTCGGTTCTTGACTCTCATTGGTCTAATCAATCTATTATTTTGGCATCCTGTTGCTCTCACCCCATTATTTCCTGAGGGGTGTGTGTGTGAGTGTTTCCTTCAGCAGAACTCCTGCCTAGAAGGAAATGTCCTGTCTCAAAGACCTTTCAACTATGCGTGTAACCTTCCACACTATAATGTCATCCAAGGGAGGAATATATCATAAGAAGATCATAAGAAGATTTTTCACCTTAAGGAGTTGGAAAAATATAATGTATGATTAGAAAATCGAAAGCTATAATTGTGGCCATCAGCCAGTGGGTAGCAAATTTAAGTGATACAAATCAAACCCTGTATCTCATTTTCTGGCTTCTAAGAGTAAGGTGATCAGCTACATTTTCCCAAAATAACATTCTATATACAAAGAAATAACTCTTTGATCTTAGATTGCTCTTTAATGTCATACTTTTCATTTTCATGTTTTTGTTTGTCTTCATGCTATGTTTTTGGAATTTTATATAATTTTAACATATTTAATGAAGAAAATACTATTAGGTAAAGAGAAACAGCACAACTGATCCTTTGAGATGGTCAAAAGCCAATAACTTCAGCAATTGGCCATTCAAATGAACAGACCTCTTCAGTTCAGCTCTGTTAATTTAGAACTTTAATGTTCAGTTTAGTCTGCAAAGATGATGTTTGAATTAGACATATGGAGTTTTTTTACACTGTTTTTGCCAGTCTAATTAAAGAAAATATCTTACCTCTTTGTTTAAGATTCCTATATTAAAAGTAATTCTAAAATGTCATTTTTCTTCAAAAAATATTCATAACACCAACAGAGTGGACAATGTGTAAGGTGTAAATCATTTAGCAACAACATAGATGGAGCTAAGGGTATGCAATGTATCAGGCCTACAGTGACTCATCTTTTACCACATGGAATTCTGTGATTTCACTCATGTCATCAAGTATCATCACTTGCTAAGCCTTTGACAGTCAACAATTTTGTCTTCTATAAGGGAGAAAAGTTTAGGCAGATGCATTTATAGCCAGTTTCCCTATTAAAATGAGCCAAATCAAGTGGGAAAAAGCAAGGCAGTAAAAGACAGCCACATGATTGAATCAGAGAGGGCTATGCCCCAAGATGGCAAGTTGAGGGGAGTAAAAAGAAGGTTCATAATAATGGACACTTTGCTTATAACAGAGCCTTTCTATATGTTATGTGCCCAACCTTCTTCAGAGATTTATTTGTGTGAAAACCAAACTGGGATGTACTATTTTCTTCCAGTTGAGTCAACTTTCATTTGAATAAATTTATTCGTGAAGAAAGCAGAGAAACATCGCATCTGCAAATAAAAACATACAGTTAACAGTGGGGGACCACAAAAGAAACCAAAAGTGAAGCATGCATAATTTCAGCTAGCAATTCAGTACCTGCCAGCTTAAGATATTGAGGACATAGTTTGCTTCTATCCACATTTAAAGGAGAGTGAATGTGATACAAATCAGTAATATCATTTGACAGTAGTCATGTGAAAGCAATCTTTCCAAATACTTTGCATGTGATCCATGCTACATATGTTCCTCCTATAGCAGTTACTCCAAATTTCTCCACTGATAAGTCATCCGTGCCCCAGCACTTGACAGTTCAGGGATTCTGGATAAAATCAAATAGGTCACACATGCATAAAGATGTGAACATAGGATGGAGACAGTCTGGAAAGGAGACATTATGAAGTGGGAGAGGAGGAGTACAGGATGTGGGAGCAAGGGGAAAAACATGTTAATTCACTGCATTTATGTTACAAAAGTACCAAAGAATAAAGAGTAATTGAAGGAGTCCTGACTATACTCTTTATGGATAAAGAAATGCTAGATCCAAGGGCATTCTGTAAGTGGTTACTGGAGATAAACAGTGTATTGAAGCAAGTCTATTTCATCAGTCAGTGGCTCAAGAAGATGGGAAAAAAGGTGACTTTAACTAGGATCCAGCATGGTTTCCTAATTCCTACTGATAGACTTTTAACATTTTGCCTTCTCTTATGAATGGCCCTTGCTTGTAGGCTTGGCAGCACTGAGAGAGGGTTTATCATTACACAATTAAAGCAGCATTATCCTTTTTGTGAGTCAAACAGTGATATCATATTGTTGTACATGCCTGTGCATAGTTATGAACAGGTAAGAGGGGGGCAGGACCAAACAGTCCAGCTAAACACTTCCATGTATCCAAGATGCAAAATGGCCCAGAAGCAGAATAAAATACACAGACATTTAAATGCACTGATTGCAGAGTGCACATTGTATACAGAAGAGAATATCAGATTTTGTTATATTTTTCTTACTTTAAAATGATTACTGCATAGATAGCTTGACCAATTGAGCAATGTGTTTAAACTCAATCATAAGGAAATTCACATGCATTATGCACTGAACTCCCTTTCTGTTTCTAACAGACGAAGCAAGTGACTTCTTGAAATGCTTGCTTCCCATAGTGATGGATGACAAGTTTTTAGGTATCTGTATGGGGAATCACTAGAGCACATTCAGGTAATGCTTTGGAATCAAGGGTCCTGAACTGCAATGATGTACGATTGGGTCAACCTTATCCATGACACAATGCAGTTACTGCACAAATGAGAAGAAGAAAAGCATTTAAAGACCTCACATCTTACCTTCAGTCCAATGAAGCCAACCGGTGGCAAGCACGGAGTCAAAATCCCCGAGAGTGGGGTTGCTGACTTCAGGGAAGAGAAGCACCTTACATGGTTCATGTGAGAGAAGCAATCTTCCTATAGAGAAAAAAAAAGTGCAAGACAAAAAAAAAAATAACCAAGTCTCCATTCTGCTAGCAAGAGTCAGACTTAAGCAGTTGATATTTCTTTACCTTCACAAAGAGAGTAACTATTATAAAGAGCTCAGTGATAGATAAGGTTACTGACCTCATACACTAAAGACGATTTGAGCAGAAAACTTATGAGAGTGTTACCATTGTCTGTTTATTGAAGGTAAACGTGTAGTGTTTTAAATACACTGAGCATTCCCACCGAATGATAATCTGCCACCACGAAGCCTATTTCTTTTTTGACAATGGCATGGTCGTTTGGTAAAGTGCATATTTGTTAAACAGAAGATGTTGGTATGAAGAAAAAAAGTTCAGAGAAAATCACCGTGTTGAAAAACTCGGAAAATTCCTCTGGAGAGAAAAATGCTATCAGACAGCTCTACACTGTCATATCATGTCAAAGCTTGACTTCTGATGGCATACACATTGACTATTAGCATGTGGATTCTATCCATATAGGAAACAAGAAGATAGATTCTTTCTAAATGTTTACTTATTTTTCCCCAATCACACAACCTTAATAGGTACCCTGGTCTCCTCCCTCCCTCCACTCCTCCCCAGTCCCCTTTGCACCTTCCCCCTTTTTCCCCTTCTTTTCACCCCCACCCTCCACTTTTCCCAGTGCCTCCCCCTTCCCTCCCAGCCATTCCCTGGAGCATCCTTTTGTGTGAATGCCAAACTTCCCTCTGAGTCCTCCACTCTAGTGAGGTGTAAGGACTCAGTGCCATTGCCCCAGGCCCTTTCTTGGGCTCCCCTTTGGTATGGGAACACAATTGTGACTGTTAATCCCTTGCCTCTAAGGATCCTACTGCCTGTGATCCATGTTAGACTTTGGGGGGTTGTTGAGATGTCACTCATTTTGCAGGTCAAGCAAAGTCCAATTATGGCTACTGTGGCAGGATTGTAAGAGCCTCAAGATGGGGAGGACCAACAATATGCAAGATACTCCACATAAAAAGACAGATTTCAAACACAGTAGTCCTTTCTAGTCAGATCCTTCCTTCAAAGCATGCTGATTGCAATTTCTTTAAATCAAGCCAGAAATTACAAAAATGACCATCTTTCCATTACGTGAATGAGTAGTACATAATTTAAGTGTTTTTCCTTTTTTTCCTCAGGGTAACTATTCCATATCCAACAGGGGACAGTGCCTGTCCTAAGTTAATTGTGTCAGTTTGTCTTTATGTTCCCATGGCACACTGCTTATTTCTATCATAGTCCTGAAGATTGGGCAGCACCATGCCAATAACCTACATGTACTCACATGACAGGTCCATGTATGAATTATCACAAAACTACCAGATCAGGGAAGATCTGAGTAGACATGGTGCCATGCAGATTTCTGCAAAGGCAGGAGTGTGGGTAAGGCAGCAGATAAGAAATGTATCTCCAAATGCATGAGCATGACCTCATGAAAAATGGTGGGGAGAACATCAAAAATCAATTTTCTGAATTTCTTTTCTTGATTAATGTACCCCGAAAATATTTAAGTCTCTTCTTCCCTGTTTTTAAACCTTATGTTCCGGAAAAGATCAAAAGTAGAACAGAAGACAAAAGCAATGTGCATGACGAGTCATCTGGACACCTGTGTTGCTAAGGTAACTGCTGAGTACACAAGAGGAAAGCAGGGAATGTTACCAGCGAGTGACAGAATCACATCCACCTCTAATAAAAATGTGTTAGCTTCACGATGGAGCCAATAAATATCCACAGTCCTGTGGACTTTTTGCTATTGTTTGGTGTGTTGTACTTTCCCTAAGAAAGCACAATTGATTTTATGCTAGCAAGCCACAATTAGGTGTTCTTAATACACTCATAAGGAGAATGAATTCCTACAGCAGCATGTTTCATTTTCTTCTCTTGATGGATTCAGGTAGCCAAGGGTGTGCATCTTCCAGACAAATATATTTGATCGATACCTAAATGAAGGGACTTGCTTGCAGAAAAAAAAAATAAAAAACTAGTTTTGCCAGCTTGGACATTCAAAAATCTAATCATCGTGATTAAAACTCCCATTCAGTACTTTCCCCAAAGGTTTGTAAATGTCGGTGTGACTTCCATAAACTTTAATGCATTGCCGTAAGGTTAAGAGAATATGATTGTTAACTACACCCTTAGTGCACTAATCATTTTCTTGTAAGAGTTATTGGCCTAAGGGCATTCCTAAGCCATATGGACATTTATTCTCTAGTCATTATGGAAATTCCAAAGAGAACACTAGTATTCTCAAATCTTACCTAGGGCAGCATGGTATGTTCTCAATTTGCCTTTCATTTTTTTAGCTTCACTAAGGACCAATGTGGCATGCAAAATGAACTCTTGCTCAGAAATAGTCCTATACCATCTTCAGGTTTATTTTCCACTTAGCCTGGATCATGGGAGCTTTGAAGTTGACAACATTCAAGGAAGTTATATAGTTTCATGCCAGGTGGCTTCTGGATGGGTGACACTCGGTCCCCTTCAGCAGGTTAACATAAAAACTCCATTTATCCAGATTTATGAGTAGTAAGAATAATCAGTTCATGAACCTGAAGAGGAATGGACTCCGGGGACACAGTATAGACCACAATACCTGCACCTAACAGAACACACTGAAGCTGAAGCTCGCCTGGCTCTCTTTCAGGCCCCTTTAAGAATCTCATCAAATGACACACAAATCCGTGAAGCATTCCCCTTTCCCCACTGGCCTGGGATGCGTGCAGTCCAGCCAGGACACACTGCGCCCTAGGTAAGGACCCGCTGCTCACCCCCAAGCCCCTGGTAACCCAAAAGTCCCAGCAGACGCTGCTCCAGGCCAACTAATTCAGTTCATTGGAAAACACACAGAAATTGAAAGAAGATCATAAGAGACAAAAACGACAACGCCCAAGTCAAAGTGCAAATGCATGAGAAACAACACCCAAGAAAACAAATCTCCCACTGGAGGAATTAACCCTATATTGATAGACTCCAACCAGAACAAATCCATGGAAAATAGACACGAAAGCCTCACCCAACATAACAACTTTTAAAACATGATCATTACAATGACCAATATTATGAAAGAGGAAAATCAGGAGGGGTTAAATAACCACATCAACTACTTTGAAGAGGAACACAACAGACACTTGGAGGAGTTGAGAAAAACAGTTCAAGAAACAAAAAGAGGCATAGAGCAGTTAAAACAGACTCAAGCAGAGTTTAAAACTAAACTAAAAAACAAGTTATCTCCAACCCAGAACTCAACAGAGAGTCTTATAGGCAGAACTAATGAAACAGAAAATAGAATTTGAGACCTTGAAGACAAAGTGGGAGTATTAACTAGCTCAATGGAAAAAATTGTTAAAGCCAAAAAGATACTTGAGAGAAATATTCAAGAGTTATGGGATACCCTGAAGAAGCCGAACATGCCTATTAATGGAATACCAGAGGAAGAACCCCAAAATACCACACCTGAGGAAATTTTTCAAACTATCATCAAGGAAAACTTCCCTCATCTAAAAAAAGAGAGGCCCATCCATATACAAGAGGCATTCTGCACCCCAAACAAATATGACCAAAATAGAAAATCGTCGCAGTAAATAATAGTTAAAACACATCACATTCAAGACAAAGAAATGGTTCTGAGAGCTTCAAGGGAAAAAATAAAACAAGTCACTTTTAAGGGTAAACCTATTAAAATAAAAAATAACTTCTCAGTTGAAACAGTAAAAGCAAGAAGAGCTTGGAGAGACATACTTCAAGTATTGAATGAGCAAAAATGTCAACCCAGGCTGATATACCCCGGAAAACTATCTGTTATGTTTGAGGAAGAAAGAAAAATTTTCCAGCACAAAGACAACTTGAAGGGATACATGTGCACCACACCAGACCTTCAAAAATTGCGAGAAATGATACTCAAGCTTGAAGAAAAAAACAAACTTATCCAGGAGGACAGAAGGGAAGTATAATACCAACAAAACCTAAAAGTGAAACAATACACTTACAAAAGCCACTAAACATAATAAATTCCTGGAATTAAAAATAATTTCTCCATTATAAAATTAACTCTTAATGGAATTAACTCACCAATCAAGAGACACAGATTACAAACTCGGATTAAAAGTCACACTCTATTAATCTGGTGCCTGAGGGAAACCCATCTCACCACAAAAGATAGGCACATCCTAAAAATGAAAGGCTGATCCAAAATTCTGCAAGCTAATGCAACCAGGAAACAGTCAGGGGTAGCCATTATGCTATCAGACAAAGTGGACTTCAAACTAAAAGAAATCATAAGAGACACAGATGGATACTACATTTTAGTCACAGGTACAATTCATCAGGAAGACTTCACAATACTGAATACATATGCACTCAATACGAACTCCCCCACATTCATTAAGCAAACCTACAATGTCTAAAGTGAGAAATCAATCCCAAAATGATAATTCTTGGGGATTTCAACACCGCCCTCTCAACATGGGATAGATCTACAGGCAAAAAACTTAACAGAGACACTTTGAAAATTAATCAAACTCTTAAAGAAATGGATCTTACAGATCTCTATCAAACTTATCATCCACACACCAAAGAATACACATTTTTCTCAGCAGCACATGGAACTTTCTCCAAAATAGATCACATATTGGACCACAAAATGAATCTCCACATATACAGGAAAGTTGAAATTCTAGCCTGTGCCCTATCAGACCACCACGGACAAAGCTGGACATCCACAACACAACAAACAACAGAAAATACACTAACTCCTGGTAACTTAACACTATGATGCTGAATGAAAATTGGACTCAGGAAGAAATTAAAAAGGAAATTTAAGATTTCCTTAAAGTGAATGATAATGAAAATACAACTTACCAAAATCTTTGGGACACAAAGAAAGCTGCCATAAAAGGTAAGTCCATAGCTCTTAATGCCTACATCAAAAAAATGGAAACATCAGAAATAAATAACTTAAAAATGCAGCTTAAAGCTTTAGAGACACAAAAGCAATCTGATCCCAAAAGCAGTAGAAGAGAAGAGATTAGCAAAATAAGGGGTGAAATACCCGAAATTTAGATTAGGAAAATGATACAGAAAATCAACTAGTCAAAAAGCTGGTTTTTTGAAAAAAATCAATAAGATTGATACACCCTTAGATAAATTAAACAAAGCAAGAGGGAGGAAACCCAAATGAACAAAATTAGAAATGAAAATGGAGTTATCAATACAGACACACAAGAAATTCAGAGAATTATAACATCATATTTCAAAAACTTATACTTTTTGAAATTTGACAACACAAAAGAGATGGATGAATTTCTAAGTAAACACAACTTACCTAAATTGAATCAGTAAGTTGTGAATTACTTAAATAGTCCTATAACATATGAGGAAATCAATAAAATAATCTAAAATCTTCTTACCCAAAAATGTCCTGGACCAGATGGATTAACCATAGAGTTCTACCAGACATTTAAGGAACTAATAACATCAATACTCCTTAAACTGTTCCACCAAGCAAAGGAAGGAACACTACCAAATTCCTACTATGAAGCTAATATCATCTTAAACCCAAAACCTAATAAAGATATACTTAAATAAGAAAACTATAGGCCAATCTCTCTGATGAACACAGATGCAAAGATTCTCAACAAAGTCTTAGCAAATCGGATTCGAAAACATATTAAAAAGATCCTTCACAGGGATCAGGTAGGCTTTATCCCAGGCACACAAGCATGGTTCAACATACACAAATCAATAAATGTAATTCACCATATAAACAAGCCCTAAATTCAAGAGCGCGTGATACTCTCGATAAATGCAGAAAAAGCTTTTGAGAAGATCCAACAGCTCTTTATGATCAAAATCGTGGAGATAGTTGGAATGGAAGGAACCTTTATCAATATAATAAAAGCTGTGTACAACAAGCCAACAGCAAGGATTATACTAAATGGGGAAAAACTTGAAGCATTCCCACTTTAATCAGGAACTAGACAAGGCTGTCCACTCTCATCACTTCTATTCAATATTGTACTTGAAGCCTTAGCTGAAGCCATAAGACAAGAAAGGGACATAAAGGGGATTCAAATTGCAAGGAAGAAGTCAAGGTATCTCTATTTGCAGATGACATGATTCTATACTTGAGTGATCCCAAAAACTCCACCAAGAAGCTCCTGGAACTAATACAGAAGTTCAGCAGGGTGGCAGGATACAAAAAAATGTGCAAAAATCAGAGGCCTTTCTATATGCCCAAAGTGAAAAAGCCCTGAGAGAAACAGTCCCATTTACTATAGCCCCTACAAAAAATGAAATACCTCGGTATAAACCTAAACAAGGAAGTAAGAGACCTTCACAATGAAAACTTTAAAACCCTAAAGAAAGAAATTGCAGAAGACACCAGAAGATGCAAAGACATTCCATGTTACTGGATTGGCAGAAACAACATCATAAAAATGACCATCCTACCAAAGGCAATATACAAATTCAGTGCTATACCAATTAAAATCCCAAAGCAATTCTTCAAAGAAGTTGACAAAACAATCTCAAAATTCATATGGAGGCACAAAAGACCCAGGATAGCAAAGACAATCCTGAATAACAAAAACACTGCTGGAGGTATAACCATACCAAACCTTAGTCTATACTACAAATCCATAGTTGTAAAAACAGCCTGTTATTGGGTCCAAATGGACACACAGATCAATGGATTAGGGTTGAAGATCTAGATGTAATCCCACACAACTACAGCCATTTCATCTTTGACAAAGGGGCCCAAAAAATCCAATGGAAAAAGAATAGCGTATTCAACAAATGGTGCTGGCAAAGCTAGATATCCACATGTAGAAGATTAAAGCTGGACCCATACTTATCACCATGTATAAGACTTAATTCAAAATGAATCAAGTACCTCGATATGAGGCCAGAGAGCATAAAACCATTATTGAATGATTAGGGCACGCCCTCGAGCTGATCGGGCTAGGCCAACAGTTCCTAAAGGGAATTCCAATAGCACAGTCACTACGACCAACACTCAACAGATGGGATCTTGTGAAATTAAAGAGCTTCTGTTCAGATTGTAACCCAAGCACAAAGGCAACCCACAGAATGGGAGAAAATCTTCACTAACCTCATATCTGATAGAGCTCTACTGTCCAGAGTGCACAAAGAACTTAGAAAACGAAACACCAAGGAAACAAATGGCCCAATTAAAAAATGGGCCCTGGAACTTAAAAGAAACTTTATCAGGGATGAAATTAAAATGTCTAACAAATATCTTTAAAAATGCTCCACTTCCTTCGCCATCAGAGAAATGCAAATCAAAACCTCCCTGAGATATTATCTCACCCCGGTCAGGATGGCAAAAATCCACAATACAAACAACACCAAATGCTGGAGAGGTTGTAGAGAGAGGGGAACTCTCCTACATTGCTGGTGGGAATGCAGGCTCATACAGCCACTCTGGCGAACCATCTGGAGACTCTTAAAGAAGTTAAAGATTGAAATGCCATATGACCCATGGGGAAAGCCATGCTGGTCCTCCCTGCTCCTGTAAGTAAAAACAGGAAACCCACTGGCTCCTCAAGTTGGACTTGGTATAATCATTACTCTAGTGCATGGTGGAATTCTTGTGTGGGTTGGAAAAGCAGTTGTGTGGTGTTTCCTCAGGAAAAGTATTCACACACCACTTGTCGTGACTATTGGCAGGAGAGTCCCATGGATTTGCCTGGGAATAATCCCTCATATAGCAAAAATTCACTTTGATAGCACAAGCACGACCATGTTCATAGCTGCACTGTTTACAATAGTAAAGTCATGGCATCAATCCGAATGTCCAACAGTTGATGAGTGGATAAGGAAAATGTGGTGCATTTATACAATGGAATACTACTTGGCCATCAAAAATGATTAATTAATGAAATTTGTCGGGAAATGGATGGAATTAGAAACAATTATATTGAGTGAAGTATCCCAGACACAGAAAATTAAGTTCTGTATATGCTCCCTAATACCTGGATCCTAGTACCAAACCCACTTAGAGACACTCAAAGATAAATCTCTGTAATACCTACAGTAATTGCAAAGATTATAAACAGGAGGGATGGAGCGGAGGGCAACACCAGAAACAAAGAGAGAGGGGATCATGTTACAGCAGAGAAAATAAGCCATTATCAAGGACTGCAAGTAATTAATGAGACATCTGATTAAGTTCACAGACTTTCCTTCCTGATCATTTGCAACTGATGGCGTATTATCTCAGCAGAAGGCAAGGGCATATAGTCTGGCAGATATATAGTAACCATTTTGCAAATGGGGACTGACCCCCCCTCACTGGGGTCTCCTACTTTTATTCCATCTACCTTTGAATATATTTTCATAATAACACTCTAATTTAACAACTTTTTATCTCTGGCCTGGTGGTGACATCCAATACCCATCAGGATGTATCCAAAGGCATTGCAAGAGCAGCAAAACTGAAAAAAAAAAAAAAAACCAACAAACCATAATCCAGAACTTCAGAGACTCCATATCAACCACCTCATACTAGGCCAGCCTAATCTCTCCCCATCCTGAAGCTCAAGGAAATTTGTGGAAGAGGGGGTGCTAAGATTGTAAAAGCACAAGGATTGGAGGAGTAAGGATATGCAAGATACTCCACACAGGTTAGGGCCACAGCAATCATAATAGGACTTTGCATGACTTGTGCAATGACCAACACATTATTGACCCCTCAAAGTCTAGCATGGATTAAAGGCACTAGGATCCTTAGAAGTTAGGGATTAACAGCCACAATAATATTCCTATACTTAAGGGGAACACCAAGAAAGAGTTCTAGGAAATGCTACTGAGTCCTTACACCTCATCAGAGAGGAGGACCCAAAGGAAAGTTTGACATGCACATTAAAGGATGCTCCAGGGATGGGGGAGGCACCGGCAGATAGGGAGGGAGGGGGGAAAGGAAGGGGAAATGGGGGAGGGAGCAAGGGGGTTCAGGAAGGGGCGGAGCCAGAGAGGGGACTGGGGTACCTATTAAGTTTGTATGAGCAGAAATAAATACATAAATAAATAAACAAATAAGTAAATTAATAAAAAGTATCTCATCAAATGTGGTTGAGGGGGGCTGGAGAGGTGGCTCAGGGGTTAAGCCTCCGCCTTGCAGAGTTCGGATCCTAGACCCCACGTATAGACGCCTGGCGGAAGCGGGGGTGGCCTGCGTTTCTGGTCCTGGTAGGGTGGAGCCTGTGAATCCCGAGGCAGAAGGAGGTGGAGGTGTCCATGGTGGTTCCCGAATTCGTCCGTGGTTCTACACACACACACACGCACACACACACACACACACACAGACATACACACACGCGCACACGTACACATGCACATACGCACAGTTGAATAAATTTTAAAAAATTAAAAAAAATGTGGTTGAGGGTTTGAGCTGTGGGCACATTTGTAGCAAATTAATCGTTGGTTTAAGCCCAGAGCACACCTGCAGGAGATTGTCTAGCTGATGGGGATGGCCAAGCCCATGGTGGTTGAGACTAGGCCCTGGTATAAAATACAGAGAGCTGGTTGGGAGAGTTGGCATCCTTCTGTACCCTTGGCCAGACATGCTGGTCTGGCAAGTAAGGATCGTCCCTCTCTCAGCTGTTATGTGTCAATGATGTGGCCAGTTCCCTCGCCCTGGTGTTGGTGAGTGCTCTCCCATCAAGCTGGACTATGAACTGTAACCAGAAAATTGTAAGAGAAAATAAACCTCTTGTCCCCTTAAAAAAAAAAAAAAAAAGAATCTCATCAAATGTTCCCACTTTTTTTACTCATTTTGCAGAGCCCGTGAACTCAGCTACTGGAAGAATCCACAATTAGGCCTTCTTCATCTGAATAGCTCTTGAATTTGCATTTATACAAGACAGTCAGATGTTTCATCATAATCTCATTTACTTTGTGTTGAATAGAATTGAATTAATTTGTTTTTTTAAATTTTTTATTATTTATTCAATTGTGCATGTATGCGCATGTGTGTATGTATGTGTGTGTGTAGAACCACGGATGAATTTGGAAACCACTATGGACACCTCCACCTCCTCCTTGTTTACTCTGCCCCAGGATTCACAGGCTCCGCCCTACCAAGGACCAGAAACGCAGGCCACCCCCACTTCTGCCTGGCGTCTATACTTGGGGTCTAGGATCTGAACTCAGGACCTTCCACCTGCAAGGCAGAGACAACCCCTGAGCCACCTCTCCAGCCCCTGAATTAATTTCTTTGAAGGGCAATGTATGAATGAATGTGTTTATGTGTGGGTATGTGTTCTGTATTTCTGTATGTGTGTATGTGGTGTATGTGTCTATGTACATGTGTAGGTGTGGTGTGCCTGTCTATGTGTGTATGTCTATCTGTGTGTGTATCTGTTTGTGTGTGCTGTGTGCTGTGTGTATGTGTGTGTGTGCAAGTGTGTCTATGTGTATGTGTATCTATCTATATACCTGGCTGAATATGTGTGAATCCCTGTGTGGTTTTGTGTATGGGTGTGTCTACATGTGTTTATGCGTAGGTGTATGGTGTACATGTGTATGGTGGGTGTTATTTGTTTTTTTTTTTTGTCATTTCTATACTAACTTATAGTCTAAAGAAATAGTAGAGAATAAAAACATTCTGCAGGCTCTTTATTAACTAACCAAATAAAGTACTTATGTATTTTATGGTATTCTTTCCCCAATACTCACCTTAAGAAAATTGGGTTAAATTTTCCTGTGATAGAAATGTATCTTGTCAATGGTGGGACTTCAATTTAGTTTACAAAGTAAGTGGTATAAAGTTGGCCTTATAGTTCAGCAAATATCCACAATTTACTCTCAGCTCTGTGCAAACTAGACAACATATATTTGCTCTGTAGAGCCCAGAGGGTTTGAATTGAACTGGCTCCAGAACGTTGTCCTTTGACCTCCACAAACAGTGTGGTATGTGTGTATCTACTTTCTCTCTCTCTCTCTCTCTCTCTCTCTCTCTCTCTCTCTCTCTCTCTCTCTCATAGCAAAATAAAATCTAGGCATTTGTTAACAGGCATTTTATATCTATTGTCATGTCTGATAGCTTAGGAAAAAAACCTCTAATGTGTATGCAATGCTGATCTTTGCTTTTTAGAATTTAGAAACCGAGGTGGAAATTTCTTTCTGCAGACATATTGCAAATGATTGTATGATCTGGGAAAGTGACTGAAGATAAATACAAACACTGTGTTCCATTGGCCTGTTTTGCTGACTCTTTCCTCCCAGCTACAATCCTTTCCCCCACTTTGTCCTTTTTTAATACTATTTCTGTGAATGAATGAATGACCTTACCGTACACACATACAAACCCTTCCATTTATCATCCACTCCCTTCTAGCTTCTTTTCCTACTCCAATCATTCTTTTCTGCATTTGGTACACTGGGTTCAACCAAGACCTCCTATGTGGTCATGGGATTAGGGGCTTCCTTTGCAGCCTGCTGTGCCCAGCATTGAACACATTTATCCCCCTTCTGTAGCCTGTGGATTGGTTACTCATTGTTCATTTGTGCTTTGTAAGGTCCCAGGGTTTAACTGATTACTGGCTACAAAGTTTCTTTAAAACAAAATTAGTCATTTTCTTTGTAGCTTTCTCTTATATCCTTGATGTTATTTATCTGTCCTTTCACTTCTAAGAGAGCAGTGTTTGTCTTTCTGGGTTTGAATTACCTAGCTCAGCATAATTTTTTCCAGCTGTATCCATTTACTTGGAACTGTTTTGATTTCATCTTTCTTAAGCACTGAGTAGCATTCCATTGTATGTATATTCCACATTGTTTCATTGGAAATTATCGCAATGATTGTCAGAATTCTCTATATCTGTCCCCCAAGGTTTGTGCAAGTTTCCTAAAGTGTTGTTCCGTTTCATAATCTGACCAAGTTATTTTAGTAACTGGTTCACTGACACTTGATAAATTAAATCCAAACTGTTGATTCTGAAATCAAAATAGTCAGACAGTTAATTCCAGATTTTGACTTCTATAGCTCTGTCTTTTCCTTGCTGTACAAGGAAAGGATATGCATACATGTACACAGTCTGTGTTTCCCCCTTTACTGTGATGCCATATTTTCATTCTGCTCCCTTCCTAACATGCTTATTGTTAACAAAAAACTATTAACATACCAAAAACATTCATACTTAGCATCTTAGTTTTTATACTGCCTCTATCATCTGGCTTGCACTAAACAATTATTTGTTATCTCCAGTTTTCTACCACGCTTATCCTATAATCAGTTATAGATTTATTACCATTTATATTGTAACAGTGCACATAAGTATTATTTATCCCATTACCTACAGGAGTTTTAATAGCTGAGACATTTTCTTCTTGTTTCTATTTCTGGTGCAGTTTCTCATCACATTACTTAATGACTATATGACTGAAACTTCTTAGGGGTACAGTGGTTTATTCTTGCCTACAATCCTTGGGTACACAACATAAGCATAATTGGAACACTTCATATCAACACCAGAAGTAGAGGGAAATGGCCACACCATGTCCACAATAATTGAGGTGAGAGGGGCATTCATTGCCAGCCTCCCTGGATTCCAAACTACTGAATCAGCTCCCTTAAACTTATCTACCTTCCAAGAGAATGGTCATACCCACCTTGGGCTGAGACTTCCACATTGATTAGATAATAGTCCACTGGGCTTTCCCAGGGCTTACTTTAATTAAATAACTCTTCATGGAAATGGTTAAAGGTTCAACCCCAAGTTGGCAAATTGATACCTGTAGCTAATTGGTCCAATTTTCCTCTCTGAATGTATCAGTACCAAATGTATTTTCTTAGCTTCCAAGTCTAACTTAGCATATACTGTCTTTGCTGCTACTTAATCAATTTCTGTCATACTGGGTGGGTATGGATGTTAAAACTGAACTTCTAACCCATTCTGCAAAGTCATGTCCATCTCCTCTGGCATTCTTATTTCTGTTTAAATTTTCCTAACATTGATGTCTGTGACTCTACTGGGGGGGGGTGAGCTGCATTGTAGACCCTAGGTATGCCTGGGTCTTTCCTTCCTCGCTCAGTCTTTGGTAACGTTTTGTTTTACATTTCATTTTGTTTTCAGACAGAGTTTCAAGCAATCCAGACTGGACTAAACACCACCATGTAAATGAGGATGAACTTGAAATTCTGATCATCCTGTGTCCATATTATAAGTCCTTGAAGTGTACAGGTATGTGCTACCTTGTCCAGTTATTGTTGATAGTGGTGGTTACCGTGTGTGTGTGTGTGTGTGTGTGTGTGTGAGAGAGAGAGAGAGAGAGAGAGAGAGAGAGAGAGAAGAGAGATTGCTTATTTGCTGTGTGACATACTTCTAATTTGTATATTTTTTCCTAGTACAACACCAATAAAAAATTTGACCATCAACTCTCTAATTCTATCAGTTTATTTATGACACATTTCTAGAGTTTAGACCCCCCCATTCTTATTTATCTTAGTCCTTCTCTTATTTCTCTTGAGGTAGTTTACCATTAAACTTAGTTGCAAGTACAGGTTATTGGCAGATTAGTGGATGTTACAATTTTCACATTCCTCATCTATATACCATTAATTATTCCTCAATGGAATTTGGTATTGTAAGGTAATTAAACAAGGGGAAGAGAAAAGATAGATTTCAGTGCTTGGTGAACCTTAAGTGCATGATAAATTCCTGATTATAGAAACATAAAGTAGCAAGGGTGTTGACAAACAAAGAGGAATGCCTGGATTTCCAGTGATATTGTCATTATGACATACATTTGAAGCAGTCCTTACACTCCCAAGGAGCCAAGCAATGGGGAAATCCCACTAAATGCAAGGGACACACAAGGAGATCTCTCTGAAGACCTTCTGTTGGTTGACACTGGCTAGATTATCCCACTACTGCTCATCAGGTGCATTGTATGCACCTGAAACATGGTTTCTAATTTGACAGAATGCACTGCAGTACAGCTTACCCTGATAATTTTTCTTTTCATTTAGTGAAATTTTCATGTATAAAGAGAATGAGTTTATTTCCTTGCCCTGGCCCCTTCTCTCCCACCTTCCTTTCAGTTTACCAACCTGGCCATCTCTCTCCAACTCGCAGGGTAGCCCATATGTGTAGAACACAGGGCTCTTCAGGTTGTCTCTACTAGCAAGCGTCCTGGCATCTGTATTGGTACAAGCCGCCCTCCAGTCTGGGCAAATCTGTGAGAGAGAAAAACCACCCTTTTCTTGCCAGGCATCTGCCACAAAGATTCTCTATGCATGTAGCTGTTTCTCTTCTGACTATTGTTGACCCCTGGAGAAATGTTGATGTGTCAACCATAAATTACAAAGGAAAATAAGTCAGGAGACAAGACAAAAAGTTTTAAAAGAATATTGACAGAAGACAAGCAAAATGGTGAAGGGAAAATAAAATCTTTGAATCTCTAAATAAAGACACCTCATGATAAGGAAAAAGAGCTGATATGCCTGCCCTGGGCACACAATTTAAGGTTGCACCAAAAGAATGGTTAATCAGGTCAAATCATAGAGAACACAAATTTGAAGTCAAATTTCCTGCAGAAATGTGCTGAACAATGAACCAAAGTTTAAAGGAGAGGCATGAGCTGCATTATTGATTGCTTCCCTTTTGCCTTAGGTGCTACTTTGTGTCCTCACATCACTGATCTCCCAATATAAACAGGAAATACAGAAGTGTCTAGGTTCATAAAATGCACTTAAAAGTTGTTATTAAGGTTGGAGAATTAGAAGTATCCCCACAGCGAGTTCTGCTTAGAATTCTATATACTAAATATTTGGCTTCCAGAAGAAAAACTAATAGGAATCTATGTGGTTATTAAATCTCAGAGTTATATAACCTCAACTTCCTTGCTTGAAAGGGGATTGGGAAAGTTTTTAATGTTTGGTTGGAGTCCACTTTGAATGTTGCTTGGCATAGGTGGTCTTCATTTATTCCTCATTATAACTCATCCCTATTTCAGAAAGAAGGAAACTGAAATTGCTTTCTAATGGGCAATATTGTAAACTAACCAAAATCTTTTTAAATTCTCCAAACTAACTCTAAAAAATTTCTAAGAAATGTTGTCATGATTGGATACTGGTGCCAACTGAAGACTGTGAGCACAGTCAAAAGAAATTAGTAGTTGAGTTAAGCCCTCAAAAGTTGGCAGGAAATTGTCTAATTGATAGGGAGGACCAGATCAGAGTGGCAGGACTGGTGTTTGAACAAGAGAATGAGATGGGGGAAATGGTTAAGAACATTGACATCCTTTGGTGTATCTGGCCAAACATACTGATCTGATAAGTGAAGATTTTCCTGCAGATAAAGTATGGCCAGATTCATACTTGAACACAATGACTTTATGCCATGTTCAGCCCTTATTAACCAACCCCACTCCCTCTCCTTTTCCTGCTGCAAAACTTCTTCTTGCAAACCAGTCTCCCTCTTGCTTTCATGTCTTTCTATATGTAAGGCCTACTGAATTTCATCTACATTAAATATCCCTTCCCATTTCTTAGGTAATGACCAATAACAAGAAGTGATAACATTAATTTGTTGACTACCTCCCTTGATTTCAAGTCCAGTGTTATAGCATGATCAAGTTATTTTAAAGTCCAAATGATTTAATGAAGTAATTACTCATTCATTATTTACATGCTGTACTATGGTAGCTTATGTGGATATTGAAAAATATCAAATAGTGTTCTTATGATAAAACTACATAGAAAATTTGACTGTTTGAAGAAACTGTAGCCCATGGTAGTAGATGTCATTTTTTTGCAAATGGAAACTTATGTGGTCACTAGAGGAAGTCTCCTGAGTCAGGATCCACCAGCAGACTAGTGCAGTGACCTCAGTGTAGTGAAACAGCCCCCTTGGTCTTGTGCCAGATGACATAACCACTTTAGAAAAATGACTCGTCTCCTTGGTGGAGTGAATGAAAGATCTCAGGATCCCACGGTGTCATTTTTGTAAATTACATCCTTGAGTGCTACAGTAATTCCTTGTAAAGGTCTGAGAGGGTTAGGTTGTCTTTGGTGAGTGACAGATGGCTGCCGCAGGACGATTTATTCCACAGTGACAAGTGTGAATTGGAGAGGGTGGACAGGTTGGAAAATGAATGATGATAGAATAAGTGAGCGTTATGAGAACCTTGGCCAGCTTTTCGTAGGAGAGTTTTGGTAAGTTCTCCTGGGAACTTGAATGTTTCAGAAGAGGCCAAGCCAGCTTCCCCTTGCCCCAGAGAAAATGATAAAGAGATATTGATTTCTTCAAGATTTTCTCAAACCTCCCTAGGTTCAAGAAGTTCTTCCTTCTGAACTTAAAGATATTTAAAAAAATAATGTGTAAGTTCTCTCTCTACCTCTCTCTCTCTCTCTCTTTCTCTTTCTCTAACTATATATCAAAGTTATAGAGTTATATGCATATGTGTGTTTGTGTGTGCTATGCCTAGTATAAAGTTGCTGTTAAGTTTTGAATTACTATTTTGCTAATTTCCTTCACATAAACACAAATCCTTAAATCCGCACATGTACCTTCCCACACTGCATTAGTTATATGTCATTCAGATAAATAATTGCTGAGCTTCAGCTTGCTATTTACTATTTCCTGTTAAGTGATTTCTATCCGGATTTTTTTCATGACATATTTAATTTCCACCCGAATGTAGATATGAGCAGCTTGGGCCGCAATGAGAACTTGCTTCAAAACACACCAATGGAAATAGGACCATAGTTTATCTCTTGGATGACTCCCTTCTCTGTTCTGCTCAGTAACATTACACTGCACTCTAATCACTTTCTCAGCTATCTCACCAATAGGATCCTTTGAAATAAAATTACTGGTTCAATGAAGGGGAACAAGCCAGAAAGCCATCAAAAACAATAACAAAGAAACACTTAGGTAAAGCACTCATGGCTGGTTTTCATATGTGGCTTAGTTAGATAAGTGATCGGCTTAACCTCATTCACTTTTTTTTGGTGTGAGAAATGGTTATAATATCAGGCTAAGAGCTTTGAAAACATCTTTCAGAGCATGACTGTAGGTAAAACTCCCTTTCTGCAGATTGACAGAGATGCACATTACCTGATAAACCTTTGAAGGTGTGTTTGACTGTGAACAACAGTAGTGAATTTTAGTTCTTAAAAGAGATCTAAATAACTGACCTTGCAGTCCATCCCATTGACTCGACATTATTTTTTATCAAGCTAGATGACTAACTTGATTTCAGAGAGGCATAGTAACTAAGATACACTTCTGGGAAATCATAGGGCTCCCTGGGCAGATGTTAGTTTACGATTGCAACTTGACAGTTGCTAATTGAGTCTTTAGGCCCACTAAAGAACTATGCCTATGTACTCTGTCAGTGTGATGTAAGTCACAATATCTAAACTTAATGAATGCTCTGCATCATGGATTCTAGAACTTTCTTTGAAGATCAAACCTCAGCCCTATTGATGCACTATCTTGCCAAGATATGTGCATGGGCACACTAGACTGAAATCAACCCAGCTTCCTCAAAATAGTCCGTCCATTGGCTGTGAGAAGCTCTGATAAGGTCATGCACTTCCAAGTTCTCTCCATTCTTCCTAAGTGAGGGCATAGAGTTGATGATTCAACTTCATCATTTTGCCAAGTATCAGGCTTACCCTGTCATGCCTAGCAGCGCAGCTTCCATGTCAACATGAGATCTTGCATAACACCCAGGATTTCTTAGGACATGCAGATTCTCAGAAATCCTCCAGGTTTCCTGGTTACAAAATCTGCTTATGCATCATGTTCTTTGGGATCCACAGGGACATAGAAAAGGAGATGCACAGTTCTGGGAAGTTAGTGAGAAACCGTAGCCTCAGGCAAGAATTTTCAAAACTGAATATAGATTGCAAAAGCCTGGGGGCCCACAAATGCTCTTGTATCTCAGGCAGGGATATCTATGAGTCAGCCTTTCCTTTGTTAACACCCTGTTTAAAATTGTATAGAGTCCATGCCTTTGATGATTGTCACATGGGTTCTTCGGAATGGTGGGAGAGTAACATATTATTTTATGTGCAGTTTCAGTTATTTACTGAGATAACAACTAAAATTGCATTTTTAAAAAATGTTGTGTTTTGCGGAAGAGGGGGCGGTAAGATTGTAAGAGCAAAAGGATGGGAGGAGCAATGATTTGCAAGATACTCCACACTAGTTAGGGCCGAAGCAATCATAATTGCCGGGCATGCAATGTCCAACACACTGTTGACCTCACAAAGTCTAGCATCTGCTAAAGGCACCAAGATCCTTGGAGGCAAGGGATTGACAGCCACAGTAGTGTTCCTGTGCTTAAGGGAACACAGGAAAGGGTTCAGGGAAATGCCACTGGGTCCTTGTACGTCATCGGAGAGGAGGCCCAGAGGAAAGTCAGGCATGCACAAGAAAGGACTCTGGGAATTGGGGCGGGATGCACGGGGGGTTGGGGCGGGAGGGGTGAGGGGAGGGAGAGCAGAGGGTTCAGGGAGAGGAGGAGGGAGGGAGGGAACTGATGTACCTATTAAGTTTGTATGAGCTGAAATAATAATAAAAATGTATTAAAATTAAAAAAATTAAATAAAAAAAATGATGTCTTGACCCCTTATCTAAAAGTCTGCAGGATACATCAGGAGAAGGGTTTGAGCTTCTCACTATTGTTCCAAAGGATGGTTTCACCTTTAAGGGTGTGCATTATTTGAAATATTACAGGTAGTTCAATGCAGAAAAACAGACACAGTAGCTGAGTCCTGAATAACTGAAAAAAAAAACAAACAAACAAACAAACAAAAAAAACGACTGATGGTCAACAGGGAGATGCAGGAACTTAACCCAGGAAAGAAAACTTTGCAGTAAAAAAAGAAAATTCTGACGTATGACTTGTAAGAGTACACAAAAAAATTAAACCAAACATACAACTTATTTTCCTAATATTTGTTGCTTTTTAATTTGTTAAACAAGCAGGGAGGATTAATAGAGGATTTGCTTTTATAAGTACATCTTAAGCAGCAATTTCCTTGTGCTAAGGGAAGGCTCTGCTCCTCCCATTGAATAGAGCTTTTAGCAAACTAAGAATAGAAGTTACAATTTCCATCTTTCCCAACAGTTTGAGTATAGATTTATTGTTTTTTAAAATAATAGACCTTTTGTATTTTATTTTGATTTTTGTCACTATTTCTCCACAACTCTTCATCTATTTTTTGTCTGGCATACAGAAATTCACAAGAAACTGCTAATGGGGTAACATTAAGATTCTTTGAGCTGAAATTATTTACTAAAGTCTGTACTATAGATATGAAATCCATATGAAGATTAGAGAATAAAGAAAAACACAGAAAACTTATTTACATACTTTAAAATAAAATTCTGAAGTTATCTAGAATCCTGAACATAAGATAAGAGATGTTATTTGTTAAAACAAGAAAATAGTAAAAATAATGTGCTTTTTCTGTAAATTTCAATATCAGTATGTGACTATGTATGAAACTATAATAGAAAAGTTTATGAAAACTGGAGTATATTTCTAGATCCTGCATGCATTTCCTTCTATCAGGCTATTATGTAAAGCATTTAATTTTTTCAGACCCTTAAACCAATTCCTTTCCATGGGATTTTTGCAATACGTTCATATCCAGGTACAAAAATAAAAAACTTGCTAGTTATAATAATTTAACTAAACATGTCATTATGACTGCCCCATTCCTTAAATTTTTCTTCTATTTGAACTTCTACCTAAGTATGTAAAACCCAATGTCCTGCAAACAGACAGCTCCCCAAGGGGATATGGTAAGGTTCTGAGGTGTGCTGAAAGCTGCAGATTGATGACAACCTTTGTTTACCCCTTAATCAGTAAGTACATGATGAATCGCTCCACAAGGCTGGATGTTGGCCGTGACATATTCCCCCTGGAGCTCAATGCAGAGCCTGAGATTATTTACAACTTTTAAAAAGTTAGTCACCTGGTTTTAGGGAGAAAATGAATTTTATTAAAAAAAAACTTTGTAATGCTCCTATCTTATCTTTTGTACCAGAAATACCATTATATAATTTTCTAGTTTTTATACTTTATTTATGTAAAATCTGTCAAAGGAAGTGGAGGACTGAAAAGCAGTTTCAACACAAAACTCCAATGTTTAATATTAATTAGATGCTGATCGTTTCCTTGCTGCAATGGGATATAGACGTCAGATATCTGGTCTACTCATTTATTTTTGTGATTTCTAAGTACTATGACTGAAAAGGTTATCTTCTTACTCTAATTGCACACTTACCATTTTCCACAAATAACTCAATAAACATAAAATAAGCAAAATACCTTGACTTGATGAATAACCAGAGATGATGATTATGAACTGACCTACTGTGATAGTTAAGCCTGGGTATCAACCTAACACACCTGATTTTGTTTTTTAGTTTAAAACAATAGAAATTTATTCGCTCTCAAAGCTAGAAGTTTGAAAATAATCAGTCAGGCTTTATGCAAGACTCTAGGAAAAAAAAATCTTTCTTTGTCTCTTCCTGTGTTCAAATGGGGACCATGGATTCTTGGCCTTCATTGTCTCATATGTGTATGACTCCTGTCTGCTTCCATCCTTACATAATACATTTCTTGTTATGTCTTCACATAGTATATTTCCTATTATGACTTTTTTAATTATTATATTTTTCCCAACCATACAAATTTAATAGGTATTCCGTCCCCTCCCTCCCTTCCACACCTCCCCAGTTCCCCTTGTACCTTCCCCCTCTTTTCCCCTTCCTTTCATCCCCTCCCTCCCTTTCTCCCAGTGCCCCCCTTCTCCCCTCCCATTCCCTAGAAAATCATTTGGTGTGAATGTCAAGCTTCCCTCTTTGTCCTCCACTCTAGTGAGGGACACACCTTGTATTAACTAAGAGACCACACTTGGAAAGATCAGCTGAGACCACCTGAAGAGATTACACCAGCCCTAGATCCCATCAGAACCTCTATAGATCTCATAGGAACCTCCCAGTAATAGACCACATGAAAACCACAGAACAAAATACAAAGTGGAAGAGGAGAGATGTTCCAGGAATGTTCCAACCATATGGAGGTCTGCTGTGACTTAGCCTGCCTGCCGGCCACAGCCAGCTGGCCATGCCATCTCTACTATGAAAGATTGCATCTACCCTCTAGAACAGTAAGCTAAGTAAATCTCCTCCTTCTCCCTTATTTGACTTCGGATGGTCTCTCACAGCAATAGAAAAGAGTAACTGTTACACCCACCAAATTATATTGGTCCTTCTTCTCTTGTGTTTCTGTATGAGCAAAATTTATTGCTAATAGGAGGATGCAACAGAAACTTGCAGTGTATGCTCTACAGTATTCATTTTACTAGACACATTCAGCACATCAATTGCTTAACTGAGATACATGTGCTTAGGCACTTTGAATCTATAAGTCCATCCTGTAGATGCACATTGGTAACTGATTCTAATATTCCTCCTTTGCTTTATATATTTTGTTTATTTGTTATAAGTAGTACTGCTGGGCCTGGGAAGATGGCTCACAAGTTAAATATGGCACATGCCAAACTGCAAGATGAATGGAGTTTAGATCACTAGATCCCACATAAAATGCCAAATGGGTGTGACAGCCTGCCTGAAATTCTTTCCTTGGAAGGAAGAGACTAGGAATCTCTAGAGAAATATGGTCAGCTGGGCTAACCCTATCTGGGAGATCTGTGTTTGCTTAAGGACCCTATCTCAAGAGAAAGTGGATAAACAATGAAGGATGCTTTTCAATATTAATCTTGATCCTCTAGATGGGCAAGCACACATATGCATGCACAATTATGCACTTATGAGCCCACAGCCTTTCGAGCACACATCACACATACACAGACACACACAGACACACAGATACACGCATACATATATTCACAGATGAAAATCATAAATAAGCAAACATGTTTGTTATTTGAAAGGCTCCATGACATGAATAATAGGAAAAGGACAAATGTGTCTGAACTCAAGAGTGTTTGGAGTATTTCAGGTAAATGTTGAAAATTCAAGCAGATATAACAAAAATTCAAACAGATATAGCATCTAGAAGAGGACAGATATAAGTCCATCATAAATGTCCTGAGGAATAAAACATGGAGACCTTATTAATTAATCCATGAAAGCCTGCTATAACATTGCCCTAGCAAGGGGCTACCATCAGTGTTATTGTGGCATTAAAGTCAAGGGGGCAACTAACAGATTTCTGATCAGATTTAAGCAGTTTTCAATAGGGATCACATTACTGGTAGTGTAAACCAGAACAAGAACCTATAAAATGGGAGGAAATATGACCTAGGGGTGTGTGTCTGTGGAGGTATAAATCATTAAGGTTAAGTTATAAAAACACTATATCAGACTATCCTTTTAAGCATTTGCCATTATATCCTAAGATTTGGGGCACACTCACCACTCATTCAAGAAGCTTCTTTCCATTGACAGTTGGCTAAAAAATGACACATGGCTGGGGTCTAAAAAACACATCCATGCCACAGAGGAAGTATAGCTGATATTATGATCTGGACAGGCAAGAATGAACACATTCATGAGCACACAGCAGCCATAGATAGATGATAGATAGATAGATAGATAGATAGATAGATAGATAGATAGATAGATGATAGATAGAGAGAGAGAAAGAGATAGAGAGATAGATAAGATTTCAATAAGACCGATGTGGAATTTGCCCCCTGAAAATGTCATCAGGAAAACGTAGAGATGTCAAATGGTCCCACGCTTCCTGAGGCTAATGAAAGTCAACCTTGATGAGGAGAAAGGGACATTGCTTTCCTCAGTTGTCTGCACACTCAGTCATTCCATCAAGTGATCAGGCGCACACCATCAATGAAAATCCAAATAAAACCCAGTGGGCCACTCATAGAAAGGAAAAAAGATAAGAGGGTGACTGGCAAATGAAAAAGAAGGGTTCTAATGTTGAAAGAAAGGGTGATAGGATTGGGGACTAAGGTATAAATCTATTATAAATTCACTGTATTTGTGTATGAAACAATAAAAGTATATTTTTAAAAGAATATTAGGGAAAGGCACATAGGATTTTTGTTGTCATATTGTCTTCATTTAGAGAGATGGAATTCTCTTTCTCTCTCTCTCTCTCTGTCTCTCTCTCTCTCTGTCAAATTTAATTCTTTACTTGAACAAAAATATCTGGATGTGAATGGAGTCCAAGCTATGGACTCTAAATGTAGAATTCTAGTAGCCAAATGAGCAGGAGACCACAGAGAGCTGCATACTGTGAAAGGTGGTAGGGGGACACCAATTTTTTCACAGTAGAACTTGTTCCACATGCTTGGCAGAACGTGGCTTCAGTCAGCAATGAAGTGCATATATGGGAAAGCACTGTGGTCGAATCAGTCCAGCAATACCTACAGTCCAACTGTGGTATTTAAACTTAAGACCTCCACTCAGGTATTACACTTTAGAACCTACTTTACGTATATTGATTATTTCACCCAGTTTAGGAAAGGCCTGTGATAATTTGGGTAAAGCAAAGCTTTGTTTTTAAAACTAGATTCCAAGGAATTCCTTGGAGTGATGGGGGAGTGGTGTGCATTATCTTCACACCATTATCCACTCTTTCACAAAACACCCAGATATTCTTTAAGAGCAGTTCAATCAGACTCTCATGTTGGACCCAAGCAAGGATAAAGTCAAGTGTCATATTCTCAAATGTATTCCTGGACAATCTCTACGATTTGAAAGAGCATCCTGGGAAATCCTGGGTCCTGAAGGCTTCAAGAAGGTCAAGGATCAAGTCCTGCATTTTACCTACTTCCAGCTTGTTTCTAATGCAATTCATTGTGCTTCCTATTAGAAATCTGACTTTGATAGCATGATATGAAAAAAAAGTAGTATAGCATTAGGAAAATCTCCACAATCCTAGTACAATTCTCTCAGAGACCTGGCCATTCAGATCAAGAAAAAAAAACCTCTAGTCATTGGCAAGAAAATTTAGCACTGGAATTTCCCCAAGCTCGGTTTTCTCTTCCTAGTTCAACCTACTGCCAGCAGTGATCCCTGGGAGATTCCATGTGGCACTACACAATGCTGATGTGTGATATTTCCCAGTTGCCTCTGTCTTTGGAGCAGTGTGAATTTTGTTACAACAAAGTTTGAAGATTGTTATACTGTAAGTTTTGCTACAATGTATGTTTTGTTATACTAAAAATGACCACCCAGGTGCAGTATTATTAACTAAAGCTTGTACAATTCGGATTTCCTTGGATAAAATTTGTTTTGTGCTGGGTCTTATTCAAAATCCTGCAAAGGCTAGCCTAGGGATATGGGTTCCTTTGTTTTCGGTGAAATATAATTATTTTCTGTGAAATAATTATTAAGCATGAAAATAATTGAAAATGTTTGCACTTATTTTAAAACAGAAAACATTAACACATGAGGCTGGGATCCAAGCAGGTGGGAATCCCAGAAAAGAGGCAAGTGAATTTGAAGTTAGAATCCTCAGGGAACAGCAGAAAGTCTTGAATATTAGGGAAATCAGGCTTATGTTTCAAAAGTTTAGACAAGAGTACAGAAGAGAGATAATATTGTATCTTTCTTGCATTATTTGACAGATCTATAATGACAAACCTACTGAGAATTGTTGTATAAGCTTATTTTCCCAGATAACTTTTCTTCTGTGTTGAAATATTCATTCAGATATTTTACACTGTTTGTTGTGTTAGTTGCTTATTGTTGAAATGTAATCAGTCTTCCTATATTTGCATATAAAATTTTCATCAAAAACATGTTATAAAGCTGGAGAGATGGCTTAGGGATTAAGACTCTATCTCACAAGCAGAAGGTCCTGAGTTCCAGACCAGAGGGAAACAGCAGTGGCAAACACTTCTGGCCCTGGTGGGCGGAGCCTGAGAATTACCAAGAGAAAGCAAGAAGCAATCCAAGATGATTTCCAAAATCATCCTAGGTCCTCTATAGGGACATACAATGTCCTCTTATACACACACACACACACACACACACAAAATAGGTAAATAAAATATTAAAAGAAGAAAAGCTACTGGAAAAATCTTTTGAAGGTCCTACTGTAGGTATACAGAAGTTGCCACTAACCTTTACTGAAATAAGGTCCCAACTTTCCCCCAAGCCTTTATTATGAAGGGATGGGAATATGAACTCTAATAGTCCAGATGGGGGGATCTCTTCAAATGCAAATAAACTAAATTCCTCAGCTTAGTCATGAGATTTGGCCAAGAAGTCTGGTCTGGCAGAACTGGGCCCCATAACAGACCACTCAAATCCACAGAAAATAGAACTCACCAATGAGAAAAAGCAAGTTTTCCAAGGCTCACCAGAGTTTACAAATACACTTGACCCCTGAAGCCATGAGATGGTTCACTTGCCCCTCACGGAATTCATGTTGGTTCCCTTCTTTCTCTGCTCTAATGACTGTAGGCAGGAATGAAATTCCCGATGCAATGTCAAATAAAAATTCAATTTAATACTCTGATGATAGGGCTGCGGCTTACCGGTCACAATCAGTAACAAATCAGAAGCCCCTGAAGATGGATTACACATGTAATTATACACATTTTCTTAAATTAAAGAAAGGGAGCTCTTTCTAATAATTATCTACATTGAGGAATGCAACAGCCTTCCTGGGAAGTATTTGTTTAAGGACCAAGAACTTCTGATCACCAGGGCCAAAGATGAGACTAAGCCCTGACCTTTAGATTTATATCCCCTTGTAAATTCTTTTAAGACTGATGCAGCTAAAATATTATAACTTTATTGAGGTAGAAGAAAATTACATAATAATGAATTGCAAGAGGAACTTCCTTTGTTGCCCTATCACATAATAAATTCTGCCTTAATCCCTTACACCTGTTTTGGTTTCAATTTTTGACTCCTGAACACAAGACTCTGGACACAAAATCTCGACAACATGCCCAGATTATTAACACCCTGAGTAAAGTCCCTAGATTAGGAACCATCAATCTTTGGAGCCTTCTTTTCTTCCTCTCAACTATATTTACTTGTCTAGATAATCTGCCTTTTCATACACAACTGAAAATAAGTTTCATCAGCAAATCTTTGCTCTAGCCACACATTTTTCTCCTGAGAATTTCTTCTATCTTCTTTCTATTTCTTTTTTGTATTTAATTTGCAGAGAAATCTCACAATAATACGGGATGACCTTTACTCTTATTACATTACAGATGATGAAATCAAAATTGATGGATTCATTTGATGCCTGTGCTTCAAAGTTGGTAAATGACTAATGTGGGAATGAAACTCTTAACTTCAGTTTTAGAGATCTCAGGATTTTCCAACTTCCTTGAAGGAAGTATGAGTGCTGTCTAAGCAGACAAGTCCTTGAGTTCACAATCCAAAATCTTAACCAAAAACTTCCACATCTATCAGATGCAAAAAACACCAAGGCTAAGAACAGTTTGAGTTACTCTTTCAGTTGTTGTGAGATGACTGTCAGATTGAAGCAACTTAAAGGGAAATAAAGGACATTTGGTTGTTTTAAGGAGCTAGCTGGGAGATGTAGTTCATTATGGTGGAAAAGGCATTATGGGTGGCAGAAGCTGGAGGTAACCAGGTGACAGCAATCATGATGGGAACAGAGAGCAAGAGGCACACTGTAAAAGAAGTGAGGCGATACCACCCAATCCCAACCCCCCAACTCCCAACTGTGACATGCTCCTTCAGCGAAGCTCCACCTCCTAAGACTGCTGCAACCTTCCAGAACATTAACAACCGTTAAGGATGCAAACACACGAGCCTGCGAAGGGAAGCTCACATCCATACCATGACAGCAATCTTACAGGAGAACACTTAGGATGAGCTGGAATAGTCCTCAGGAACACCCACAGGAGGCTGACAGGAGTGTTTTCCTGAAAAAGCTACAGGAAATAAATATAGTTGTACTTGTATTTTTGATGCTTTATTCCTTCTTCACTTTTGAGAAAGGTATACAAATGCTGATAGAGATGTTTCTCCAAGTCTCTTAGTTGTGTCAGAGTAAATATTTCAATTCAGTGTCAGGGTAGAGTCTGAAGTTTCAAACTGTACTGTGGTACCTTGCTGTCTTCTGGAAGCAAAGAATTGACAGAGGTGAGCGTTTTTGTGGCACGCAACGGGGAGGTGCTGCTCACGCGTGCTTGCGAGATGTCACAGAAAGCACTGGTTCAGAATATTTCATAGCTCCCTACATTATTTTTTGCTGTCTGTCACTAAATTTGCTTTTTCATAGAATATCTGTAAGTATTAGTCATTCTCAAGTCATGTATAAAATGGAAAGTGTTGAAATTCATTACATCAGGGGTAAAAATACCATAAATTCACCATAAAATAAAAAAAGAAAGGTAAAAAGTACCTGTGTGTGTGGTTGTTTGCCTATAATTCTACCCCTGGAAGGTGGAATCTGGGAATCCCCAGAGCAAATTAGCTTGACAGAGTGGCACTAATGGTTGCTCTGGATATAAAGACCCAAGCTACAAAACAATAAGGAAAAAATTCAATGAATGATTATCTATCATCTATCTACCTATCCATCCATCCATCATCTATCTATCTATCTATCTATCTATCTATCTATCTATCTATCTATCTATCTATGTATATGTGCATGTATGTGTGTTTTTGTGCATCTGTGGAGGACCAAGGATTACTTCAGGAATCATCCTGGATTGCTTCTACATCCTTCTTGCTTCTCTCTGGGATTTCCCAGGCTCTACCTTTCTGCCTGGCATTTTCACATGAGACCTGGGATCTGAACTCAAGATCTTCTGCTTGCAATACAGTCTCTCCAGCCCAATAAATTATTGTTTTTGAAGTTAAACATATTGGCCAGTACATTTGGCCAAATTTTTTAAATCTCTTTTTTTTTCAGGCATCGATTTACATTTCTGAAAAATTTTACCTCAAATCTTAACCAGGCTCCTTACACTTGTTTCCTGCCTCCCAGGCTTCATAAATCCATTGTAAAAGCCAAGCACACGTCTTTCTTTTAATTCATTTTGTTTCTTATAAAAGAAATCAAGTTGTTTATGAATAACAGGGTTGGAGATTAATTCAAAGTTCATGGGCCTGCAAAGAATTTCTTGAGTTTTGTGTAATGTCCAAACATGAGGGCTGCTTTGCTTCCTTCAGTCAGACAAGTGAGTTGCAAGTTTATCCTTTTTTTAAATGTATTTTTATTTTATCTTTTAAAATAATCCTTTTATTTTTTTCTTAGTTTTTACAAGCATATTGAGCACTTATCCCTGTCTCATTCTTCTTTTTTCCTTTCCTCCCTCCCCTCTTTTCATCAATCCATCAATTCCTTCCCACCTTCCTGCCTGTCTGCTTCTGTGGGCCCCAGGGTCCCCTCTTGTCTACTCTTGTGAGGGTTCAGGTTTCTGGAATACCAATGGCTCCTCCCCTGAGCTGTCCTACTGTCCCAGTGATGGGACACTCTGCACCCATCCAGTCCTAGACCCTACTTGACCCTTTTTGCGGTTGACTGCTACCATTAACAATTTTATTCATGCTGAATAACTGATCTCTTATGTCTAAAATGGCCAACAAGATTTCAGAAACCCTGAACTCAGAAAGCCTTTCAAGAGGACCCTTTTCTCCCCTTGCTTACAATCAAGGCATCTCTAAGGTGAACCCCGGGAGTTGTATTTTATAGATTATTGCAGTTACTCTTCATGTTGCTGATAAATTCACCACAAAAGGGCTTAAGGAAGTGCCAAGTTAGATTTGGGCTTATGATTGTCTGGTTACAGCATGTGCTCCTCATATACAAACATGTGCTAAGTATCCTCAAAAACACTAGAGATTTATGGCTATTACACTCAGAATCTATGAATAATCATTTTACAAATGTGATTCAGTTGTAGTTACAACCATTGAAATGATGAGCATCACAATTTTTTTTTCTTGGTGTAGAATAACCACAAATTCAGGTCTTCATTTAAAATTCAGGTGTCTCTAAAATGTACTCGCCTTGAGCCTACCGCAATCTGAACACCTGACATTGAGGACATGCTATGCTTCTCTTTCATTTCCCTCTCTATGTCTTTGCCTTGTTTGCTTGCTGTTTCATTCTGTTCTGTCCACTGCGCTGTCTCATGACTTTTGCAGCCTTAAGGATAGCACGTTGCAGAAGACTGGATGGCAAATGCCAAGCAAGGTTGGCATGTTTCCAGCTGTCCTCCTTTGAGGCTGGTCCTCGTCGCTGGATCTCACTGCTGATTCATCTCTGTATGTCACAGATGTCTAATCTCACAAGTCACCACCTTAACTATCTGAAAACACCCAGAACCATTCTCTCCTCAGCCTGTGCCTAACCAGATCTCACTCCTTGCTGAAAACTCTAAGGTTTCTAACACTAACTCTGGCTGATGGTCTTCCTAGATCCGGTCCCCTATACATGTAAAACTGCGAGCTGCTCATATCTTCCACATAATGGTACAATTTACAAGTGACTCAATGAGAAATTTCACCCAACGTTGCATTCATTGATGCCTCCTGTTCCTTTTGTTTCATCCCATTTCTTTGCCAGTGCTCAGAGCAGATAACTTCCTATGCTAGAAATCCATGCGATGTTTTCTCCTGAACTCTGTTTCCACTGATTGATGTGAAAGAAAGCAAATCTCCACCATTTCCCTGGGAGGAAGAAGTCGCTGCATACTGGGAGCAGTGCCTGACAAAGTTCACCCACAGCTACATCAGTTTAAAAACCTCAGGTTTACATAATAGAGTGGCACCCAAGAAGGGGCCCCACTTGAACCTTCACCAGTGTAGATGACTCAGAGGGAAATTCAGCACCCTGATGCTCTGGAGGATGGGAGGGAGAAGGCAGAAAACACCAAGAGAGGTGCTTGGTGAGAGCGAGAGAGGGTTGGAAGGGGGTGAGAGTGGAATGGGGGACAACGGGGCAAAAATAATAAAAAATAAAATTAAAAAAAAACATAAAGAAAAGGACACATCAGTTTTAGGCCACAAGGATGACTTTGTTACTGAATTTATCCTAACAACACTACAAGTCTCACATAGAGGAGAAGCAAACATACAAGCACTCACTTGAGTTCTGCATTTGTACAACTTGGGTAAAATTGATTTTTAAAAAACTATTTCATTTTTAAAATGTTATTCTGTCTGGAACTCAGTGAATGTTACACACCACAGCTTATGTTTCAAAATGAGTAAAATGGGGTGGCCTAAAGTGAGGTAACTTGATATGCCATGGAGGCTTGGGCCCCAACAGAAGTAGACAAGCCAGAGGGAATGAATCCTGGGGTCCACAGAATCGTACAAGCCAAAGGGTGGGAGGGAGTGGGAGGGAATGATGAGGTCACAGAAGATGAAGGGAGGGAGGGGGAAGAAGGGAAGCTGGGATGAATACTCAGTATGTTTTTAAAAGTAGAAAAAAATCGAAAAAAAATGAGAAAAGGAAGTGTTGGCCAAATGCAACAAAGAGTGATAGACTTGATACTTCCCAAGATGCTATAAAGAGGTGTCAACAAGTATGCCTGTTATCTTCATCTCTGTTTCATATATTGTAAACACAATTCACATAGGACTTCATACTGATATGGCTCATCTCATTTACAGATAAATATTTAAGAAGAAAACATATAACATGAATGTAAATCCAATGGGAAAACTTTGCATGCGAGTTTTTTAGAAAAAAGAAGACCCACCCCCCCAAAAAAACACAATTTCTGATAAACAAAACTCTTAACTCAGTACTATAAAGTATGATACACAAAATATTTGGAAAGTAATTAATAAGCTGTTTATCAGAAGGTCACATAAAACTGAGAATTTTCTACTTTTATTTGCCAACCCCGACAGTGCAGTTAAATATTTATCAAAGCAAAATTTCTCTTCCTCCTTTTGGCCATCCCCAGAAGTTGAAAAACGACAAGCCTACCATGATATTTAGCTGAATCTGGGTAGATTCCTCATCCCCTCTTTAATCTATAGTGTAATACCAATGTATAAAGTACTGTAAGTATAACTAATTAAGATGGTTCTTGCTGGTGTTGCATAATTACCTGAGGGATTTGGGAGAAGATGGGAGGTCTTGGGAGAATTCTGAATCTTTTGGTAAAATGACATCACAACTAAATAATGACTTACAGGCATAAGAGAGGGAAATGTGACTAATTGTTGGGTGGATAGGAACTCTCCCTCTGAGGACTCAAGTGTAGGCTTCAGAAGGTTTATCAAGTGGTCTCAACTCAGCCTTTTCTGGCCAAGGAATAGTCTTGTTATTACTGCAAGAAGCACATGACTCACAGGGACAGAAAGTGGGGTAGCAAGGGAAAGACTGTTCTCCTGAGTCTCGGCTTCCTTTACTGTTTGTCCGCACAACCCATGAGCCTTTCAAGTAGGCAATTGCTACGACTGAGATTTCATATATATAAATGTGTAAGTATATGTGGGATACTTGTGTATGTATTTTTGCACGTCTGTATGTGCATATGTGTGCAGACACAAGGTGATAATGAACATCATCTCAGTTGCTCTTCCATTTATTTTTTAAACTTTATTATCATTTTATATTTCCATCCATAAAATAAATGTCAAATAATTTCAACAATATTCTAGCATGCATCGTTAAAAGAAAATTGTAGCAAAGCAACACCATATGTGTTCATTGAAAAGATACACAGTACGTATTTTTTTAAACGTTTTTTTTTAATTTTTTTATTATTATTATTTACTCAACTGTGCGCATGTGCGTGTGTATGTGTGTGCGTGTGTGTATGTCTGTGTCTGTGTATGTGTAGAACCACGGACGAATTCGCGAACCACCATGGACGCCTCCACCTCCTTCTGCCCCGGGATTCACAGGCTCCGCCCTACCAGGACCAGAAGCGCAGGCCGCCCCCGTTTCCGCCTGGCGTCTATACGTGGGATCTGGGATCCGAACTCAGGACCTTCCGCCTGCAAGGCGGAGGCTTAACCCCTGAGCCACCTCTCCAGCCCCACAGTACGTATTTTTAATATCAAAAAACTTGTAAAAAATGATACTTATGCATAAAAGGAGTAACTAAATACATATCTACGTATATAAATATATATTTATTTGAAAGATATTCCAGATAGAGTTACTCATGAGCATTCCACCTTTTGATGTTTATAACAGCGTCTCTAATAAAACACAGTTTTCACTGATAGGTTTGTTCTGGCTACCTCGCTTGCTCTGAGATCCCAGTCAGCAACTTCACAAACAGATATTACCCACTAAGTGTTTTATGTGGGATCTGACTTCCTGTCCTGCAGCTTGCATTGAAAGTTCTTTGCTTGCTGAGTCATTGTCCCAGGTCAATTTAACAAGTTCAGTATTCTTTCTTCAAAAATATTTTTTCCTTTGAGAAGGAAAGACAACAAAAGAATAGACAGAGAGAGAGAGAGAGAGAGAGAGAGAGAGAGAGAGAGAGAGAGAGAGAGGACAACATTCCAATGTTGTTTCTGTCCTAGCAGGCAAGCTCCAGGATTGCAATTCATTTCTCCAGGTTACACATAGATACCTATGCTGACTCATCCATCTAACCAACCTCAATACATCCAATGTTGTTTCTCTCCTTCTAGTAGGCAAGCTCCAGGATTGCAATTCTGGTCTCCAGTTTGCACATAGATACCTATGCTGACTCATCCATGTAACCAACCTCAACACAATTTAATCCATTTTTAAAAAGCCATACATCTTGAATCTTTCTGCACTAGATGGTTTCTATATGTAAAGTCTCCATCTGTGTTACAGTGGAGCCAAGCACTGCTCTTAAACATTGGAAAGTAGAGAAGTCAGGCACTTGGCATGTATTCATGTATCCTTGCATTCAATCCCTGTTATTCCAGGCCTTGGAAAAGTTTTACAGGACTTGGATTGAAATATTCCACAGCAACCTGGCAGTGCTTTCTTTATATTTTTAAGCTAATTCTCAGAATGAGCTTTTCAAAAATACCAATGTTCAGGGGTAATTAATAATTCATTTGTCCTAATGGGTCTTTCAGCTAATCATATTCAATTAATCATGTAATTTTATTAACCATCTGCTTGCTTTTATCAAAATAAGCGCAGGCTATAGAAAACAAACTGCAGACTTAGGAGAGATAAAAAATTTAAAACTATTTAAAAAATGAAATAAAAAAGAAATTAATAAACCATTAAAGGCACTTTTCAGCTCAAGAGATTTTAAGAATGGGAGTCCTATGGATAGATTATTCTTTTCCTTCATTCTTGCCTTCCTAAATATCTATATTGTAAAGAATGCTTTTAATTAGCTTACCATGCATGTATGAGGGGTGCAACTGAAAAAGTAAAATTGTAAAAGGGAATTTGAGCAGTTTCCCATGTGGGTGAAACTGTTCACAAAAGTCACACTTTAATAACATGAAAACCCCACCGCTGGGTTAGGCGATCTGCCTGTGATTAATAGGTCAGAGAAATCTCTGGTACCCTAAAATATTGAAGGTTTTCGCCATGCTGTTGTTTACCCAGAAGAGAGCATGTGTAAAGTCCTGTTGCTAAAGATGACATATGTTTTGATTTCAGGACTCAGAGAAATGCAGACAGAAATGATCAGGAAGCTTTCTTCCTGCTGGCTGCCCCTGACACTACAAGAATATGTCTTGAAGCTACTGGAGAAAAACTGTCACCATCATTGCACTTATAAGCTGCTGATCTTGAATGCTTTGTTATAGTCAGGTTAAGCAAGACACAGAGTAGGAGGGTCGATGCTGTTATGGGGGTAAACACCCACTCTTGGATTTGAGGCCTGCTCTATAGGAGGGAATGTCCATCGGGTTTTATAGTAGTTAAAAAACTTGAGCCTACAGCGTTTCTACAACCTTGTGAGGAAGTTATTGCTATTTTGTTATCTGCACAAGATGTACCTGTCACATAGTCTTTGAATATATGTATGTATATATTTATGCTCTTTTCTGCTTTGGTCAGAAAGACTTGTATTTGCATTGAGTGGTGATTGTTGTGCAGAGATTCATTCTGCTGAACGTTCTGAGAATAACAAACTGTTGAAAGCTGAGACTCAGTTGAAACATCTGTCTCACTGACCACAAGGGCCCGGTAATATTGCAGAAAGAGGGCTGGAAGTAACGGAAAATGCAGAAGAAGACTGGAGTGTCAGGAAATGTTTTATTCTCAGAGTAACATGAACATCCTACTCTCATACTCTTAGACAAGACTTGCACAAGACTGGTTACATCAATGCTCCATCACAGGTAGGATGAGGGGGAACTCACAAGGCGCAGCTGTCCCTGAGGATAAAAGAAATGCAATTAATGGGGTTTTGTGGGGAAAGAGACATTTTTTAGTGATATAGGCACTTATGTACCTGCCTTGGTAAATTACCTGATACCCTTAACTAAGCTATAAAAATGAGATTGGGGGGGAAGGGAGAGAGAGAGGAGAGAGAGAAGAGAGAGAGAGAGAGAGAGAACAATGTAACAAACAAGAACTATTTGGGAAGTGGAAGGTGATCAATCAGTGGGTGATACCATATCAGTCCAGATGCAAGAAAGGATGATGGTGTTAATATGATCAAAATACAATACGCACATGAGTGAAAATATCATCAAATTAATTATTATGTACAATTATCATATAGTAACAGAAAGTAAGATATCATGATTCAAACTTTAAAATTCTTTTACATGGGCCCATAGTCACTAGCATCTTGTTTATTAACAATTTCTTACAATATAACTTAGCTTTACTTTGAGCTCCCTGTATTATATTAGGATGCCTCAAAATCATAGTCCTCTTCCCCTTCCTGAAGTGCTCGGGATACTGGACAGTATATGAATTACCATTTAAGCATCACTCTTGGTCTTTCCGTCATTTCCTTCCTTCCTTCCTTCCTTCCTTCCTTCCTTCCTTCCTTCCTTCCTTCCTTCCTTCTTTCCTTCTTTCCTTCCTTCTCTCTTTTCCTCCTATCTTTTTTCTTTTAAAATTTGTATCATCTTGATTTCAGCATTTTTACACTGGTAGGAGAGCTTTTCAGATTCCATGTAAGGATTGAGGAGGAAGAGAGGAGATGTAAGCCCAGGAACCAACCCGAGCAAACCACGTTCTTGATGGATGCACACGTCTTCAAAGTCAATTTTCCTTTTCTACACAAGGGGGGGGGAAAGCCAATATTTCCCAATTTGCTACAACTGCCTCATCTTGGTATCCAATATCTATTAAATATGGAGTGTTTGAGGTTTAGCCGTTCAGTCTCAAAAGAGTGGTTCTGGTAAGTGACTCTGAATCCAGAAGGATTAGTGCAGCATTTGATCTTTGGCAGTCCTCCTGCTTCAGAAGATCACAGGGAGACATCTAAAGGATCAAGCAATTCTGGTAGAATTTCAAGTGCTTGTGTTCAGTACAGGAGACAGGGGAATAACTTCCGTATCTCTGACCTGCCTAATGTAACAAGTAGCAAATCCTTAAGCAATATTTTAAAACGGTTTGGAGTCAGTTGAATCCATTAGCCTTGCAGCTTTCGTTTTTTTACATTCTTCTGCTTTAGATATTGCTTGTTGTATTTATGTCTGCACAGATCTTTTGGTATACACAGTCATGTAGGCTACCTTAGAAACATCACTCCTAATGTTTTATACTGATATCCCTTTATCTATCTATCTATCTATCTATCTATCTATCTATCTATCTATCTATCTATCATCTATCTATTTATCTACCTACTTATCTATAATTTATCTGTCCAGTTTATATATATTATATTAATATCTGATGCTAACTTTCTAGAAACATAGCTTGTTTTCACATTTTTTAACTTCACTTAAATATACTTACAATTTTAACCAATATAAGATTATCCACATGTTTTCTTTGCAGTTGTGTTGCTTTTCATGCAAAAAGCTGGGTGAATCTATCACAAGTGTACTGTTGAGAGATGAGAGTTTGTAAGTTTTAGGATGGAAAAAGTCTGTCGTATGCATAAAAATCTAAAGATTAAATATGCTCATCATTTCCATGATCTGACACTTTTTTTCGTATATGTAGAAATGCCTGACATATTAATTTCTACCAGTGTGTCATGCATTACAATTAACTTGCTAATTTAAGAGAATCTGATATTGCCAGAGGTCAGAAGCTGAGGGAAATCAGATGTGCTCTCTGCCTAAAGTCTTATCAAACCAGAAACAAGCTGTAACTGATCTTACATGGAAGCTCTGAGAAAGATTTTGATTTCAACTTGCTTTTCCCAAGTTCTGCACAGCACCTGATACAAGCAGGAATGACTACCTTCTGGTTGTTTTCTACTTATCACTGCCTTGAAGTCCTTGGTTGCTGCTGATTTTACTTTTCCGAGACCTTCTGCATCTGTTATGGTTAAATTCCAGTGTCAGCTTGACAGTGGAGAGCTGTTTGGCCCATAGCTGTGGAGAATCAATGGTTGGAGCAGACCCCAAATCAAGTCCTCAGGTACTTGCTTAATTGATGTGGAAAACCCAGCCCTTGGTGGGTGGTGCTTTCCACAGTGGACCTGGTAACAGGAAGTGCCGGAGGAGGGACTTGCTCTTCTTCCCTTATCATGCATAGGCTTGCTGTTGGGGTTCACTCTGATTGTCTTTGCTTTCTTTGAGCTTGTTACCTTCTTTGTTGCTGCTGTAGCTGCTGCCTCTGTCCTTGACTGAGTCAGAGCTCCATCCTCTCCACCTTGCTGCTGTTCCCGCTGCCTTTGGAGCCTGGTCCCTTTGGCCATGTCGCTGATCACCGTTGATTGCTGATGTGGGAGCCCAGCTGTTCTCGCAGATGTTGCAGCCCGGCACTTTCAACCCTCCAGCTGCATAGAAGGTTAAGACCTCCTCAGTATCCTTTGACTTTATGAGATATTCCAGGCAAGAAGGAAGTAGCTATGGTCAGCTAACTTGAGGAACTCTATCTTTACATATTGCATTCCAGCGATTCTGTTCTTCCAGAGAACCCTGACTAATGCACCATTCAAGTCACAAAGAACATCCCTGTGTCAAATTCCAGTTTTCTCTCAGCAATTATAGAGGAAAAACTTCTTGAATTCCGTCATTGGATGTCACGCTATCCACCTGAAGTCTTCTGTTCATATTTCTTCTATTTTTTCTGTCTCCCTGCTCCTATGTCCCTCTGTCTCTCTGTGCCCCTCCCCCACTTCTCTCTCTCTCTTGCTCACTGTCTCTCTATGCACACGTGTTTGCACATGTGCATGTGTGTGTGCAGCCAATGGGAACATTGGGAATCATCCTGGATTGCTCTTCCATCAAATCACTATGCACTGGGACAACTCAGGCTTCATCTACCGGGTCCAGAATTAGAGACCACTATATCCAACCTGCCTCCTTTACCTGGGATCTGGGCATCTGAACTTGTGTCCTTTAGCTTGCAAGGCAATAGGTGTAACCACAAGATATCTTCCTAGTCCCAGTCAAAACACTGTCTGAGAAATTTCTCGACCAGCTCCACTTACACATCATTGCCTAGTTACCTACACAATAAATATCTAACTTATATATCAGGCTACCAAGCACTCAAAGAAAAACAAACCGTGTTAAAAAGCCAAAGAAATAAATGCATTTCATTATAATTGGTAATTGTGTGTGGTAGGCATATGATGCACCAATAATAGATGATGGGAATCTTTAGTATGATGGGACAGATGTAAGAAATGCCATAATGAAATACATTATGTACTCTGCTTATTTAAAAATAAAACTGAGGGAGTTCACAATGGTCTTTTCAGAGCCCAGATCCTAACAAAATTTACATTTCATGAATGTATATGTAACTAATTACATCTCTTCATTTGGTGAGAAGGTGTGAATGTTTACATGCATAAACATAAAGCTTACACAAATATCGACTTGTAATAATTCACTTCATAATGAATTTTAGTAGAAACACGTGGAAATTGGAAGAAACTGTGGAAATCTTTGTACAATTTGTATATAAAATACTGGAAATCAGACTAAAACAAAATATATTTTGTAGTTGATTACAAAACAGTACATTTTTAAATAGCTGGAAAAAAGAATTGAACTTTAACCAAGTATAAGCATATCATGGCACAAATAAATGTTATGTTTCTCCTAAAAATTGACTAATGCTTATGATTATTAAAAACCATTTTTCCACCATTTTATGATAGAGCTCTAGTGGTACAGATATTCATGTTTGCATCCTTTGTGATGTTTTAATGAATCCTTGCACACCCACAGGAGAATTCCTAATGGAAATACTAATGGAAATGTACAAACTCCTGTGACATCCTTCTCTGTTGTTGTGGTTACATAAAAATCCAGCCCACATGCACTGAATGGAAACAAAATTTGTATTTTTGTCCTGCAGTATATGTAAACAAATTCTCTTTATTCTTCATGAAAATATGGCAGAGATTAATTGGATGTTCCCTAAGATGCCTCTAGCTAAATGGAAAGATGATGCAATTATAAACCTAAGGTGTATATATATATATATATATATATATATATATATATATATATGGAAAGATGATGCAATTATAAACCTAAGGTGTATGTATATGTATATATGTGAATTCTCTTCCTGATAATTCATTACAAATTGAATTTCATTTTTCGGTCCTTGATTGCTTCCCAAGCTAAATGTGCGTCATTATTGGGGGTTCACTTGAAATCTATTCTCTTCTGCAAAATCCATTACCAAATCTTCAAATAAAGGATTTACAATGTGTTTCACTTTGTCAATTATTTTTTCAGCTGATTTTCACTGAGAGCTTAGCATTTTATTTCGTTCAAATTTTGTATATTTGTGTTTACTTGTGTTATTGTGTATTTATTTGAGAGTAAAGGTAAGAGAAAGGAGTAGGGAGCGAAGAAAGCAAAGAAAGAAAGAAAAAAGAAAGAGAAAGAAGGAAAGAAAGAAAGAAAGAAAGAAAGAAAGAAAGAAAGAAAGAAAGAAAAGAGAAGGATGGAAGAAGAAAGAAGAAAGAAAGAGAAAGAAAGAAAGAAAAAAGAAAGAAAAAAGAAAGAAAGAGAGAAGGAAAAACAAATAGAGAAGGAAAGAAAGAAAGAAGAGAGAGAGAAAGAAAGAAGAAAGAAAAAGAAGGAAAGAAAGAGAGAAGCAAAGAAAGAAGGAAAGAAAGAAAGAAGAAAAGAAAGAAGAAAGAAAGAAAGAAAAAGAAAGAGAAGGAAGAAGAAAGAAAGAAGAAAGAAAGATAGAAAGAAAGAAAGAGAAGGAAAGAAAGAGAGAAGGAAAGAGAAAGAAAAAAGAAAGAGAGAGAAAAAAAAGAAAGAGAAGGAAAGAAAAAGAAAAAAGAAAGAAGGAAAGAAAGAAAGAAAGGAGAGGATAAAAAGAAGAAAGAAGGCAGGTAAAGGAAAAAGGGAAAGGGGTGAGAGAAATATTTGTGAGAGATAATCTGAAATTCAAGATAGCACGAGGTCACACAAGTTGTTTTCAATGAATGAAATATTGAAATAAAATTTCCCAGTGTGATGTGCGAGATTTTTTCTACACCAACAAACTGCCAATTATATCTTCATTGCATTAAACAATTGCCCATACTTACTTTACAAATACCTGCAATTGTACAGTGACAAAATCAAGACAACTGTTGAGATGATAAGAGAGTGGTTGTAACATGAACTATGAGGGCTGAAGGAGCTGTTCTTATACACATGATATATAACTGAAAAAATATATCTAATTAGAATAAGCAAATTGTTCATTAGGAATGCATCCTTTTCATATAGTGAATTATTTGGGATAGAAACTACTAGAAAAAAATCACTTATTGATGATTGAGGTACTGAAAATCAATTCAGTGCAATTGCAGAAAATGACTGAGTGAGAAGCAACAAATACTTAAAGAGGCAGAAGAAAGCATCACTGCCTGGAACTATTTAGTTCTTCAAGGTTGACTCTGAAACAGGGCTCTGCCAGTCTTCATGTTTCAACCGGCAAAAATGTTTACAGAGTCTGGGAAAGTAGTATCCTGTATCCGGGACTGAAAAATGAAAGAGCAGTGGCTTAGGGAGGGATGAAGTTGATTAGCCGATGTGGGGAATCTAAGTATGAAAAAATCCCAAATGTCTTCCCCTTCACCAAACTCACGCTGCGCGGTTATCATTAGTTTTAGAGACTCAATAGGAACGAACTGCTGCTCTTTGGAATCACAGTGTGAACTCTACAATTTGTGTATACGATATGTGGACTTGTTACTCTTCTTGCACCAGTTTGGCAGACAGTGATGAAAGGCATCTGGGGACTCTGCAGGGTGGGAACACACTCAGTGAAGCAGCCGAAATTTATTGCTAAAGAGTTGTGGTAGCCTTCTAGCCAAAGTAGGCGCTACTAAGCATCAAGGATTCTAGCTAAAGCAAAGAGGACTTTCTGGAGGTGGGCATGGGATAACTCTAAGGCATCTAGGGAGAATGCCAGTGCTAGAGGTGGCAGCAGGAAGTTGGTACTAAAGGGAAGGGAATTAGAAAATTACACATTCTTCCTCTGCACAATGGGCCGGGAGAATAAGAAGCCCTTCCCAGAAAGGAAGTAGAACAACCATATAAATCAACAAAATCAGGAAAATAACCAAAAATCTAGTTTTAAAATTCAGGACACAATACATCTGTAAGAAGTACATTTAGGGCTGGAGAGGTGGCTCAGGGGTTAAGCCTCTGCCTTGCAGGCTGAAGGGCCTGAGTTCGGATCCCAGATCCCACGTATAGACGCCGGGGGAAGCGGGGGCGGCCTGCGCTTCTGGTCCTGGTAGGGCGGAGCCTGTGAATCCCGGGGAAGAAGGAGGTGGAGGCGTCCATGGTGGTTCGCGAATTCGTCCGTGGTTCTACACATACACAGACACACACAGACACGCGCGCGCACACATACACACGCATATGCACATAGTTGAATAAATAGTAATAATAATAAATTAAAAAAAAAGAAGTACATTTAATCAATGGAAGGAAAAGGATCTTAAGGGTTCTCACGCCTACCTGAGAGCCCATTGAGGGTGAATACTGATGTAGGGTGCAGTGAGCTGATTCCCTCCATGGTGATATATGATATATGATACATGAATGGATATGTAATTCATGCTCAATCAAGTACATAGGCACATGTCATCAAAAGCAACTCTGATGAACTCAGTAAGTCACATGTACAAAGAGACAGGAAAATAGGAGGAGACTAGTAAGGAAGAAGAAGGATTGTAATCAGAGAAAGAAAGTGGATGGAATTGGAGGTGAAAATGTGAAAACATAAATTTACTGTATCCATGTGTGAAACTCTAACAGAATATAAAATACAAAGGCTAAGATCAGAAATCTTTTTTTCTTTAGAATTCATTTGATAAAAGTAATAAATAATAACGTATGCATGCTTTCACTGAAGAAAACTAAAAGCTTGCTTTATACTCAAATCTTCCTTAGAAAACCCATGGTGTGGGGAAGAAGACTTTGAAGCAAAACATAGAGAAATACCCCTAAATGTCTCACATAGGGAAGGTATCATTGTGAGGCAGGATCTTGAACACTGAAGCTGACTTTACACATTCTTCCTGCTGTGTCACATGTTGTAGAACATCAGAGGTACATTTGGCAATTATTAAAACCATGCTCATTGTAGAAGGAATCGAAACTCTGGAGACTAAAAATCACTGTAAACTCTGGCAAAACTGCAGTCTGAATAGAAATCCCAATGTTCACAATCCACATTTGTGTCAGGAAAGCATTCTCTGAGATTATGAACTGGCATTTGGACATATTTTGGAAACTTATTGCTATCATCTATCCTGCTCATCATGACAGTGTGGGCTGGACTTTGTGCACCAAGCAGCTTTTCCTCATATGCATATGCAAGTACTTTATCTATGATAGGGATTGAATCAATGTTATTAAGCAATGTACAAATTTATTAACAACCACTAGTCTTACAGTTCTCTTTTGATGTATAATAAATACTTACTAAATATTAAACTATCACCCAATGAAAATTACACATTTCTAATCCCCAGGAATAGACCTTCAAAAGTATTGACGGAAAACAAGCATAAGTGCTCTTATTCTGAGAATGATTGACTTGTATATTAAGTCACGTCCTCATAATTATAAGAAGCTTTCTTACTTGTGGTTAAAATCAGAGTGTTGTGTTTCCTTTTATATTAATGATCATATCCAATAAAATGTTAAAAATGGGATTTCAAGTAAAAATGAAATAGAGCCAACGAATGCAGAAGACAAATCTTTTGCAAGCTTTGTGAAACTGTAATTACCCAGAATGTGTCGTGTTATAAGTCATTAGCCTAGTACTCATACCTCATTTTTCCCTTCACATTAATGTCACATATATACATATTTTCTTTTAAAATCCTCAGTTAAGTTTGTGAATGCCATTAGAAGAAATGATATAATTACTCAGTATACTTGAACTGAGTCATTAGAGAAACATTGGATTAGTCATTCTTTGATTTGATTTGTTCACTAGAAATATTATTAGCATTTTCCCCAGAGGTAATATTAGGATGAAAATTTATGTGTAGAACTATTTTTATCATGTACATAAAAGTGATTTTCAGAATCATTCTTCAAGACAGAAAGGTTATTTTACCCTATTCTGTTTATTATTTTCATTCATTGGCAAATTCATGTATGAATATGATGACTTTATTCCATTTTTATCTCTTATGACCAAATCCTGCTGCACACACTCTTCTTTATCTTTTTTTTTTATATACACTTACTGAGCTTCATCTATCAGAGCACTTGTTGGGAGCATAGATGATATCCTAGAGGGTATACCATTGAGAAAAAATAAAGCTTTCCTTTTTGATACACAATGAAACTTCATTTTGCAAAGGAAGGTAGTTGATACAAAGAATTATAACTGTACAAAAATGTAAGAGCCAGAGGGTTTGGAAGGATACTGTCAGACAGTATCTACTGGATACAGAGCTGTTATTCCTGAGCTGAATAGCTGTGTCTGCTTCCGCATGATGTTCAGAAAATTTGGTTTTCAACATTTCACCATGGAAGGGAAAATTTTTCAGACCTACTCTGTGCTTTTGAATGCAAATGATTCAAGTCTCCAGGAGGACTTTCCTGTGACATCACTTCTGCTCACCTTTGCAACATTTTCAAGTTTTCTACAAATTTCATATTATTTGATGTAAGCCAACAGAAATATGCTGTAAGCAATGTCTTAATTTCTTTATTCCACAAAGAGAAAAGGCTAGGACTAGGAAATAACTCCCTTGTAAATAGTTGATTTACTAGTAAGATAAGTGAATTGCTGCTAATTTTTATACATGTTTTCTCTTTTTACCTGCTGAGCCACAGCCAAACTTGAGCCCTAGAGCTGGCTGACTCGAGATGATAAGCCCCATGCATCACATGCCCAGACCCCAACAATAAACTCAGGAACAGACAAGACTATCAAAGGAACTACCAAAGGGAGTGTCCCACCACCTATAACAGTAGACAGTACTCAACAGGGGGCAGCCATATTATACAACCATAGGATTCCAAATCCAGAGAAGCTTTTCCACCAACAGTCAAAAAGTCAAATAACTTCATATGACTCAGGAGAGCCAAAAACAAATACCAAAGAAACCAGTCAAAGGCTTAACACAAGATGCTCAATTCACATTGTGAAAATCACAAAATGTACTAAATAGCAGGAAAACATGTTTCATAGAAAAACACAAACTCCCTTACAATAGGTTTCCAAACAGAATAACCTCCTGGCTACCAGTCAGGTAAGAAACACTCAAGATAATCTCTACCAAAGAAATGTTATTGATATAATCAACAAGCTTCAAGAAGAATTATAAAAGAAATGTGGTGAATGGCAAAAAGAACATGAAGAAATCAGAGGGTTAATGAATAAGCACATGATCTTATGTGAACGGAAAAATTCTTTTTTTAAGAAAAAAGGAGATGAAAAAGGAAATATAGGAAACAAAAACAAGTTTAAAGCAGGTGAAATTCAACTGGAATTCAACTCTAAACTAAGGAAAACCCACCAAGAGGATTAGATACAGAATGGATAAGGCAGAAGATAGTATATCAGATCTGAAGATAAGCTGGCAGATCCTGATTATTAGATTAAAGAAGTTTAAAAAAAAAACTTAAAACAGGGACATTCAGGAACAATCCCAAACAAGAAATAAAAAAAAAAATTATTACAGTTCAGAATTTTCAGGTAATTCACACCTAAGGAACCCCCTGCCCATTATGACACACCAACATTGGAGCAAAACAAAGCAAATAATAGTAAAAACATCACAGATACAAGACAAAGAGAACATTCTGGAAGTTGCAAGAGAGAAAAAAAACTTACATTTAAAAGCAAGTCTATTAGAACAACAGGTGACTTTTCAATGGAAACAATACAAAGTCAGAATTGGTTGGAAAGACATCCTTCAAGTAATAAAAGATCACAAATCCCAACCCAGGCTTTTATATCCAGCCAAACTATCAGGCATGCTTTGAAAGCAGAAAGAAAGATATTCCCTGACAAAAATAAAGTCCTTGTCTACATATTGTTTGCTCAAATGCACTCCATGATGGCTATGAATGAACTAAAACTATAATGCAGCCCTCATACTTCAACATGCATTGTTCATTCAATATTTTGTATGTGTGTTTGTGCATCTGTGTGTATGTGTGTGTGTGTGTGTGTGTGTTGTATGCACAGGTAGGTTTATGGGTATACTGTTTATAAATGTACAAAAACATGAGAAGGAAGATAGGTGTGCTGTTCTATATCTTCCTGTCTTATTCATTTGCAACAGGGTCTTTCATTGAACTCGGAGTTAGATTGGTGGTCAACAAAAGCCCATCTCTCTCTCTCTGTCTCTGTTTCTCTCTCATTCTAAAACACTGGATTACAGATGAGGGTAAACTTGACTTTTTATGTGAGTGTTGAAATATGAACTGAGGTCTTCAATCTTGCCCAGCAATTCCTTACCATCCCCTAGCTTCTGACAGCACTTTCTATTTTTGATGTTGAAAATATATGTTTCCAAACTTACTTTAATCCTCCACTTTGAATCATTTGTGTGTTTTCCTGAAATGTAGTAATGATATCATTTTTTTTTCTTTTCACACAAGTGGCTTTACATAGTATGACATCAGGTACTATGAATGGTATAGTTTTGATATTTGAGATGACCATGCCATCTGAGTATAAACATTTTGAGAGTAAGGATCAGGACCCATACAATTTACTTTTACCTAGAGATAGTATACTATTAAATGTGCAGATGAATTAAATAAGAAAAACTGTGAAATTCTGTATAATATGCTTGTAGTTTAACAAGCTCTAGCAAATATTTGTGATTCTTATGACTGAAAGCTAAAGACTGAACAAAGTATAAACTGATAATCAAAATCTGTGCAGCCTCTATTTTTGGCTTCAATGAGCAGAGAGCTAAAAAAAAACCTATTCTCTAAAATATTGATAAAGTCATCAGCTATGTAACCTCAGTAAAAGTGAGTCTCCTTGGGTACTTGCTCAGTCTTCGGTCAGCCTGTCTGTCTTTGGGTTGCTCCTTTCCAGTACCCATTCCTCACAGGAAGTGTTATTTCTGTTCCAGTGACAAAAAAGAAAACTGGTGGAGTCCTAGTGGATCCATCCACCTTTGTAGAGCATTTCTTTTTCTGTCTTTGTTACCACAAGTTCAATATGATGTTTGTTTATTGTGCTATGCTGCTTTGTCTTTTACATGCACTGGAAAACCTGAATAATGTTGTTTGCATATGAGAAATCTGAAAGGAAATGCAGTTTAGAATTTGCTTGCTTCTGCAAGAGCTTGACTGAACATAAGTTCCATAAGGAAATATTTATCAGGATTGGCTTTGTCACACACAGAGAAACAAAATATAATAAAATAAAAATACATGGAAATACATCCATTTATACATCTTATGAACGTAGCCTACCATAAGATTTTAAAAAGTCCTTTGGACTCTAACAATGCTGATAAACATCTAAATCTATTCATAATATACAAATCCTTTTAAGTCAATTAGAAAAAAATAAACATTGACACTTAAGAATATTACTAGCACAGGAGGTAAACAGGTGGCTGAAATAAGATAGAACAAGCTATATAAGCTTAGAAAATGAACTCAGGCCATTAGATGATGACTTCATATTTGCTGATTTGAAAATGCAAGGTTCTAGCACAGCAATAACCGAAGAATGTAAATCTAGGTATGAATGCACATATATGACATCAAATGTACATCTAAGTTTAAAAAATATATACATACTTGACCAGAAATCAACATTTGAAACAATCACATAATTGAAAATCATGTAGCAAAAACTGAGAAATAAAGAGAAAGTAAAAGAAAGGGAGAGAGGGGAAAGAAGACAAGGAAAGAAGGAATAATCTTGAAAAACATTTTTGTTCATATGAAATCTAAAAGTAAATGAAATTTAGAATTTGCTCACTTTTGTAAGGAAGGGAGAAAAATACAGGAAAGATAAAAAGAAGAAAGAAGAAAGAAAGAAAGAAAGAAAGAAAGAAAGAAAGAAAGAAAGAAAGAAAGAAAGAAAGAAAGAAAAAAGAAAGAGAAAGAAAGAAAGAAAGAAAGAAAGAAAGAAAGAAAGAAAGAAAGAAAGAAAGAAGAAAGAGAGAAAGAAAGAAACTAAGAAACAAAGAAGCAAAGAAACTAAGAAACAAAGAAGGAAAGAAAGAAGGAAGGAAGGAAGGAAGGAAAGAAAGAAAGAGAGAGAGAAAGAGAGAGAAAGAAAGAAGGAAAGAAAGAGAGAGAAAGAAAGATGAAAGAAGGAAGGAAGGAAAGAAGAAAGAAAGAAAGAAAGAAAGAAAGAAAGAAAGAAAGAAAGAAAGAAAGAAAGAAAGAAAGAAAGAAAAGTAAAGAAAAAGGTTTCACTGAATAGAAATGTTACAAATAGAAAAACAAGCTTGAATAATGATTTATGACACAATTTTAACAAGATCCTTCATATTAACAAAACAGAGTTGAATTTTAATATTTTTGCTATGTCATCTTCAAAGAAAGAAATGGTAGGATGCTAGAAACCACAGTTACTTATTTTATAGTATACCAAAATTTAGCTAGATGCCCTTTGTATGATTTTACCAGTCATCCCACACCATTCATTTCTGATGGTCGAGAAGGTCCTAGTCAACTTTGGGTTTGATTTATACCATGAACTCATGAGTAGAGGGTACGATTTGTTTTAATTCATCAACTGTTATATTATGTATGTATGTATTATTATAAAAATTATTTTATTATATATTTGGATATAATTTTGATTTTGTTAATCTCTGCTATACGCATGCATGGATGGATATCAGGGTAGAGTAATCAGCTATAATTTTAGGTACTTTGTAAGAAATAGCAATAGTTGATTTTATTTTGACTTTATTTGACTTATTTTGAAGTCAAAAAAGTTAAAAAATTAACTGATAAATATATAGATAAAAAGTAATATACACAACCTGCCTTACAGTATCAGAAGCCTTTTATTGCAATTCTTCCTGTAAGATTTTAGGTTATGCTAAAAATTAGGAAGTATTTTAATGGATTGTAAATTCAAATCTATTATAGCTATTTTAATTCATGGTCTAATATTTTAAAATGTCATATTATAAAAATAAATGTAATTTTCTTCTATAAGTATATTATGTTTATATATTACATGAGAAATTTAGAATTATCTTCCAAAATATTTAAAAATTTTTCCAGTAATTTCATTGCAAACATTATTACCATGTGATAATATATACATGTTTATGATTTGCTCAGTTTACCAATTTTTATAATGTCGTTACTTCCATTGATGCTGACTTTAAGTTGCTATGGGACATGATTAAATGCAGAAATCTGTGTACATGTGCTATATTCTTATGGCACATTTAACTGCATATTGTTTTGCTATTATAAACAAGAAGACATAGGATTTTGTGCATTACACACATTTATTTATCTCTGATATGTTTAATATTTATCAGAGTGAGACCATTATTTAAGGATTAATTACATATATATATGTATAACATATATATATGTCATGCTGTACATCAAATAGGTTACAACATTAATTTAAAACAATAAAAATCAAAGATTTAAAAGTTTAAATAAGAAAATATATATTTTCATTTTCACTCTGAATAACGAGTGCATAATAAGTAACAGAATAGAAAATTGGCGATGAAATCAAAGATTATGGCAAATTGTATACCGTGGTAGAATTTTTTGGAAATGCAAACTGTTATCTCACCTACCCCCTACATTCTTGACTTATTATACAATAGGCTGTAACTTAAAAAAATGTTGCAAGACCTCATGGAGTTTTACTGAAGTTTGCATATGTAAGTGAGCTTCAATAAAATTCTCCCCATTCTTTACACCCCAAATGGACATTTTCTCCATTTAAGATGAAGGGGATTTACCTATAACAGAGCCATTGCTGGGGAAAACAAAACGTGTCACTGATTAAAAAAACTTTTATTAGGGCTGGAGAGATGACTCAGTGGTTAAGCCTCTGCCTCAAGCAGAAGGTCCTGAGTTCAGATCCCAGCTACCAAATTAAAAAACGCCAGACATAAATGGCAGTGGCCTGCACTTCTAGCCCTGGTGAGCAGATCCTGGGAAATTCTAGAGCAAAGCAGGAAGGAGGTAGAAGTAATTCAGGATGTTTCTGGAAATCACCCTTGGCTCTCCACACTCTCTTTCTTTCTTTTTCTCTCTCTTTTTCTCTCTCTCTCTCTGTCTCTCTCTCACACACACACATAAAATAAATAAAATATTAAAAAAGATTGAAGTTTTTTTTTTTTAAAGAGATTCATTATAACAGAAAGCCAAAAAGCCTTGGAATTCTGAAGGTCTGATCTTACCTTAGAGGGGGAGAGGATGGGGACAGGCATTGTAACTTGGTGCTGTCCCTAGTATTCAAAATCCTTGACAGTTTCTCTGAAGATTCAGACTTCTAGCTTCTGCATGTGATCCTTTGTCAGCCTGTAAGCAAGTCTCCCCAAGGCAGCTGCAAAGTTTGCCAGACTTTCCAGACCTATGTTTTTTGTTTTTCAAAATAAACAATTATTTTCAATTCTTTCCCTGCTCAGTAATTCTTTATTTCATGGAGATATTGGCCTGGTACTAGCCTTAGATCCCATGTGATGCTTTTCCCATGTTATTTTTGAATTTATTTCTCATGTCTAAAGTGAAACATTTGGGTAATATGACTGCTTCTCAATCAAAAATATCTCTGCACTCTCTTTGCTTTAGATGTGGTGAAACTGCTTTTGCTTCATAAAATAAAATGTAGTATATGTATGTATACATGTCAAACACTGAGCATAAGCTTTTCTTATTTAACAACTGTGTATATTCATGGCTCAATATATTCAACCAGAAAAACTTGGAAGTTTTTTCTCTAGAACCAAGAACGAGACATCTATATTCACTTTCACTGTCAGCATAATCTTAAAAAGGTGTGTCAAGGATAAAAGAAAGAAAATCCATTTTAAAATGCCACACCCTTGCTACTGAAAACATTTCCCATTGAGGAATACACTCAAAGATGATTTTGTTAGCCACAAAAATACTTCCTTCCTTGGGTGCGACCACCTACAGTCAAATTGCACCTTGAAACCACTTTTGTTCAGGCAAGGAACAAAAAGGATACTTGAAAAAAAAGAGTAAGGGAGGTTCACGATGAAAAAAGATTGCAGCCTTCCAAGAGGGTGGGTCGCTTCAAGTTCTTGTTCCTTGAGTCTTTTATTAAGTGTAAAAGTGGAGTCAGTATGTCACAGACTTCTGAGTCCAAAAACCAGGAGAGGTGTTTCTTCAGAGTCAATGGCTGAAGACGTAACGAACTACATTCCCGGCAATTGTTAACTTTCCCCTCAGCTAAGAGCTGTGACACAGGCAAGGTACCCAGCACAGGATCCGCGTTTGTTTACCCCTTTACCTTGCTGTCTGCTTAACATTTAGTTTTCAGTCTGTGCTGCGGCTCGGTTGGTTCCTCGGTTTTCTTGTCGCTGTGGCAGGCAATGATAAGCCCTTTGAGTGTTTCACACAGCAGTAATTAATTAGATCAGGACCATCGCCTGCATTCCTGACTCCTTGTTTATGCCAATTTGAAAGCTGGAATTCCACGATAAATAGGCATTCGAAATGTTTATATTTCATGTATGATGTTTCTGCAATTGTTTGAAACATGTGCACGTGGTTAAATTTCAATAATACAGAGGATTAAATAAAATCATTACAAATAGGGTACATTGCTTCTATTTTAGAGTTAATATTGATGAATAGTTTCTTCTAAGCACAGTTTATGTGGGCTTAGAATTCAAAAGCAAGACAGACATTGCAAGGCAGTGAAACTGCTAGGTGTGTCTCACTCCACAGAATACAAGCTTGGTAGCACTTTAGGACTTTGTTGACAGGGATTGTGTGTGCATGGGTGTGTGTGTATGAATGTATGTGCATGTGTACTTATGTGTATATGTGTGTGAGAGAGACTACATGTTTGTGTGCATATATGTATGAATGTGTGTATGTGTGTATGTGCATGACTGTGTATATGTGCATGTGTCATAAATTTATGTGTATTTGCAGATATGTATATGTATTCAATGTATATATATGAATATGTGTATATGTGTGCATGCATTTATGTATATATTTACATATGTATGTGTTCTGTGTGAATATGTGTATGTAAGTATGTATGCACGCATGTAGAGGTCAGTGAACAAACTCAGATATTTTTCCTCAGGTATGGTCTGTTTCATTCTTCCAGTGAAAGTGTATCTCACTGGTCTTGAACTCAGGGAGTCGGCTAGACTGGCTGGTCAGTAAGTCCAGGAATCTGTATGTCTCTACTACAGCGAAATTGGGATTTCTTGCTCCCTGCTACCACAGGAAGCTTTTTCACGTGGCTTTTGGAGATCCAACTCATGTCGCCCATCTCACAGCACAAGTACTTTTCCACCTGAGCATTCTCCCTAGCGCTCATTTATTTAAGCTCCTTTCAGTTAGATCACGTGGTACAACCATACTCTCTTAGACCAGATTCCACTGTCTTAATAGGAACTCATTAGTTCACTGACTTACAGGAGAGAATGACCCAACCCAGATTCCTGCAAGCTGATGATTCTGTGGGTCCCTTTGTGCCTTGTGATTTTTAAAGCCTTGTAGCACAAACTCTCAGGCAGCACTTCCGGGAATGCAATCAGGCAACATGCTGACAATCACATCTGAGCTGAGGTGTAGAGTAGACAACGTAAGCTGCGTCTGAATATGCCACGTGAATCCATTTTCCTCTTCACATCCCTCCGACAAGGCTCATGGGATAAATGACCGTGATGTGCATTAACTCTCCCATTAAATTATGCCTTGAACTTCATGACTTATCATTCACAGAGCACATAACAAACCCAGAAGCCCCATCCAGTGAGAACGTTATTCCCTAGTGCTGGAGAAATTTAAATCTCCCTAGACTCACAATGAAATTACTTGTTCACCTGATTGTTTTATTCAAGTAATGATTTTGCAATACCACATTCAATTGAATAATTGTGCGAGAGAGATGCTGAATACTCATCTTTTCCAGATTAGAATAATGTATCGATGCAGGTTTTCTATTTCATTAAGCAGTGCCACCTTTTAATGAGACATAAGCACAAGGCGGACATAATGATATGTAACAAACGAGAGAAAGAAAATACAATTTGGGCAGGCAGAAATGTTAGTGGAATAGCTGACAAGAACAGGGATTTATCTCCAGGGGTGCACATATCTGAGAGAGAATCTAGCTTTACAATGGTGCTAACTTATGCATATGTGCATGCATATGCAAGCACGCACACACACATATATTTAGTTCACTTTGTATCAATAATTTGTAGATGAGCTAATTTCAAAAGCTGCATGTCTGAACTCTATATCTTTTAGTAGAAATTAGCCCTGTTCCCAGATATGGTTACAGTGTGAGCTTAACTTGTACTAGAGACTCTAAAGGCTTCTTGATGGCTTAGCCTCCTCCCCATGTTTGCGATCATTCCTCCAGTGTCTTCTTCTGTTTCAGATCCAAGTTCTCTCTATAAACACAGAATAATCTGACAAGCCAGTGCCAGTTTTGATGGCCCCATTTGGATGCCAGATGGTAGAACAATTCATCTCTCCTGAGGGTGCCTGGCCATGGGTTATAGGTTGCTCAAATCTGTAAGTTACTTCAAGTGTGAAATGAGAACTGGTTATAATAGGACATTTTAAAATAGCAGTACTTAACTTTATTAGTGGTCTTAATAAAAGTGAGTTAATATTTTTAGGAGAAACTACATTGTTTAATTGAATGTTTGTTCTTATTCCAAAAAATGCTATTCTTCCTTAAGATGATTTATTTATGACAGAGAGAGAGAGAGAAAGAGAGAGAGAACAGGTGTGTGTGCATGCCATGCTATTGATGCATAGATTAGAAGACGATTTTCAGAATTCACTTTTCTCATCTACGATGTTGACTCCAGAAATTGAGAACAGATTGGGATTTTTGCACATAGCGTTGTTCTTTACTAACCCACCTTCCTGTCTTCAAAGTATACTTTTCTAGCAAAAATACTGTTTTATATTGTGAGGATTAGAGGTGGTTTATTATTTAAGTAACATAGTAATTCTCCATTAACGCAACCTAGATTAGATACAGCATCTTGATATATAGAGTGTCATGGCATAAAGTTTAAGACACAGACTAAATTTATACAAATAGCGTTCAATTGCATACAGAGGTACAAAATTTCTCTACCGGCTCCTCTTCTCTGTTTTGTGAGACACCAATGAGGCTCAAACAACTTAAAGGGAGATTTATTCAACGTATGGTCCCAGAGGGGAGACAGAGTCTTTCACGGTGAAAAAGGCATAGCTGGCTGCAGAAGACGGAGGAGGCTTAAGTCGCGCCCATCGCGGAGGCTGAGAGCTGTCACATGCAAGCTCAGAGCAAACTCACATACCACAGTTGCATGGGGCTAACCAACCTCAAGGTCCAGCTCCTGTGAATATCTCCTTCTCGCAAGGCTCCCCCTCCAAGAGATGCTGTGACCTTCCCAAAAGCCTAAAGATACAAACGGTGGGGGACAATTCACATTTCAAATCATGACACAGGTGTATAAATGTTCTCATAAAGTATTATTTACCTGATGTCATAATTGTGTGTGTGTATGTGTGTGTGTGTGTGTGTGAGTGTGTGTGTGTTGTATAACTACAGGGACAGTATATGGAGGCAGATAGCTAGATTTATGAACACTATACATCCAAAGCAGATTTATTTTTGTCTACTCTATGCATCAAACATAATCTGGATCATTAGAGGCAAGAAATACTTTTGGATAAATCCTCTCATTTCTTAGTGAAACTTCATAGTCTAGTTGTTCAGGCAGAATAGTTATTTTCTTGGAGAAAAGAGGATGTTATATATGATGTTTAGTTTCTATTGTCAAATTAGCATATTCTAAAATTATCTGGGTGAATGACCATGAATGATTACACTGATTAGTTAATTGAGGTGAGAAGGTCTATCTTAATTTCAGGCAGGGTCATCCCCTAGTTATGGGCTCCACTACTATGTAAGAAAGGAGTCTAAGCAGCAGAAACCCAGCAGGCCTTGATCCATTGGGCACTTGTTGACTCTAGATGTATTATCATTATCTCCATCAAGCTTTATCATGAAATTCTGCTCCAAAGAAACTGTTTCCTGAACCTACTTTCATGTGGATAATTTATCACAGCAACAAGAAAGGAAACTAAGGCAGTGATCATATAGTATCAAGTTATCGAATTATCTCGAAGCTTATCCGTCTTACCTGGAAGATGTCTTCAAGCGAAACCAACCAAAAGTAGTTGATTTAAAACAAGGCACTGGAGGGGCTATATGAATTGTATGACTATTTCTCCAATCTCAACACTGACACAGTTTGGATCTGGCATCGAGGTGGGGCAGGGCTGTGCTCTAGTCAGTGGCTGGAGGGGAGAAGATCAAGAGAGAAGTCAGCCTGGAGTCAGCGTGAGAGATTGTGGGCAGGACTGAGCAACGGACGTCCTCTTAAGAAACCAAACTGATGAATGCTGTTTTGTTTCGCCTACTCAGGGATGTGAGGCCTGGGACCTTTTCATATTTATTCCATGATCACAGTTACTTTATTGTTCTATGAGTTCATATATTTTCTGGTCTAGCAAAAGTGATTTCCTTTGAAAATGACGACAGAGATCAATTTGCTTCTAATAATGGAGAAAACAATTTGAAATGGGAAGTTTATAAAATAAATTGTGTCTATTGCCATTTTCTCATAACCGCTGCTTCTCTCTAGTCATAAACTGCATTACATTTTAAGTGGTTACTACCATAAAGATGGCATTTTTATTCCAAACCTGATATTTAGAATTTATGCCAGAGCTTAACGAAACAGTCACACTGGGTAAGAGCCTGGAAATTGTTGTACCTGGAGTTCTGCATCCAGCCCAAGCTCCATGACTCATTAAAGATGTGGCTTCAAAGGCACTCGGTAAATATCTGCATTGGCTAATAGACATAATGTTGTAACTTTTATGATACAAATTCACAAATGCATTGTTGAAATTTGAATATAACCCCCCCAAGTAGTTCACTTATGAACAAAAAGATGTAAAAGTAAAAGGAAGATTTGGTGGGAAGGAAAACATGCCAAGTGAAGTAAGAGGGAAGGATGGAAATAATGGTGAAGGGTACTGTTACCCCCTGTGATAGACACACTCCCTCTGCAAAGTAAGACTAAATAAACCCTCTTTCTAGTATTACTTTGGTCAACCTCAAGCTGATTTCAGATATTTGCAGCAAGCAACTATTATTTAATGTAGCAATTATTTAATGAGTACAAAATAAACTACAATGATGTCTATTATAACTGGAAAAAGAAACCAATTCATTATGTTTTTGAGTGGGACAATTCAGGAAAGGCATTTTGATAACCCCTTTGAAATTTTACCCAGCAGTAAACACCAACAGTATCTAAGAGAAACCCAGACTTTCTTTGCAATTGTTACAACCCCAGAAACCTTAAAGCAAAGCAATTTTGTTTGTTAATGCAAAGTCTATTAGCTTCCATACTGAAATCGGGTGTGCAGAGTTTACTGTTCCTATGGATACTTTGATCATTGAAATAGGAAAATTTCTGCTATTTCGAATTTATGCAGTAGTTTAACGAATTTCTGCAGGGTTCATTTCCAAAACATGCAATTTGTGGAATGTTAAAGTGTATCTCATTCATTTCAGAGAAGAAACCCGTCCTGGTGATGAAATTGCATGCCTGATTCAGAAATGTCAGGAAGGGGACCATTTTCCTGTAATATATCAGATTTCTGTTTAGATTGAATGTGATAAAGAGGGTGAGGCGAAAATAATAGATGACATGTCTTTTTCTTAATGCTTCTTTACTCTAAAAATCTCCCAAACCATCTGTTATCTATATGTCGGCTTGCTGTAAGTGAGTGACATTTTTCTTTTCTATTTGAGATGAAATTTGTGGAAGTGCTGAGCAAAGTTAACTTAAAAGCATATGACAAAATTAATAAGCCTATATTTAAATACCATTTTTTTCATCTTCTGCACTTTTGGTCTTAGGTTCAATGTTCTCTCTATCACCCCAGGTCCAGAGCAAGTCTAACTGTATAGTTAAGTGGTACCTTAGATAAGAACAATGTAAATAAGGTAACACGAAATTTGAATTCAGTTTTTTGAGTGCATCTAGAACATTAAGAACAGTCTCTTTGGAATTAAAAAAAAACCTGAACTTGTGATGGAGTGTCTGTGACAATTTGCCTCATAACTTTTTAAATTGTCTGTTCCTTGGACAATATATATTTATAATGTTAAACACAATTATTACCAAAGAATGATTATGTTAAGGAAAGGAATGTGTAACAAAAGAAAAAAGAAGTGTTTTTATTTATAGAATTGGAATGTACATATTACAGTGTCATGAGTTGAGAGGAATGTGCTTTGGAAAGTAGGTAAGAAGACTTCTTCCTTTGCAATGTACTAGCATAAGAATGCACAGCATTTCATTGTGTATGCACCTTAGAGAGAATGGAATTAGCTCACATATCTTATTTCACAAGACTCAATGCTTTTCAAACCAAATGAATGAGTAACAATCAGGAATGATCTATTTGGAAGCAAAGCAAGTAACCACATTGTGAAACATTTTAGAACTTGCTTTTCCTTCCTTCCTTCCTTCCTTCCTTCCTTCCTTCCTTCCTTCCTTCCTTCCTTCCTTCCTTCCTTCCTTCCTTCCTTCCTTCTTTCCTTCCTTCCTTCCTCTCTCTCTCTTACTTTCTTCTTCATCTTATTTTGTGACCCAACAAGTTGCTAAAGGATTAATTCCGTGAGCATAGGTTGGAGTCTACATACTGAAAAAGCAAACCACCAGCTACAGTACTGAGGGAAATTAATTCCCAAAAGCTCTTCATTGTGCGGCCAGGCCTGCCATGTGCTGGTTTAATTTGTTTCTGATCATGGGTATTTATCTAATCTAAACAAGCCTGAACAAAACATCGTATTGTTTTTCTAGAAAATAAGGTTACTTGATGCATATGAATTTACTACCCTACTATTCTTCCATTCCTGAGAAGAGCAGGAAGTTATTGCTGCTTCACTGTGTATTTTTTTATTTTTTTCTCCCACATTTTATTTTTTCCCTAATCACACTAACTCAATAGGACCCTCATCCCTTCTCTCCATCCTCCACAACCCAGTCCCCCCTTTCACTCTCCTGCCTTCCCCCCTTCCTTTCACTCCCCTCCCTCTGTCCTTCTCTCCCAGTGCCTCTCCCTTCCTCCCTCCCATCCCCTGGAGCATACTTCTGGGACAATTCCAAACTTCTCTCTGAGTCCTCCACCCTAGTGAGGGGTAAGGACTCAGTGGCACAGATCAGAGCCCATTCCTGGGCTCCCCTTTATTATAGGAACTCTATTATGAATGTTAATCCCTTACCTCTAAGGATCCTACTGCCTGGAGCCTTCTCCCCTGTGATCAGTGCTAGACTTTGGGGGGGGGGGCGTTGACATGTCAGCCATTGTGCAGGTCAGACAAAGTCCAATTCTGGCTGCTGAAGCCCTAACTTGTGTGGAGTATCTTGCATATCATTGGTCCTCTCCATCTTTAAGCTCTTACAATCTTGCCACTCCCTCTTCCACAAGGCTCCCCAAGCTTTAGAATGGGGAGAGATTTGGCTGGTCTGGTTCCAGGTGATTAATGTAGGGCCTTTGGTGATCTGAATTATGGTTTGTTGTTACTTTTAGTTTTGCTTTTCCTGTACCTCCCTTGGCTGCATCTTGATTGGTATCAAAAGTCATCTCCTAACCAAAGATAAAAGACTGTTTAAATGAGGAATTTAATAAAAGAGGAGACTCAAAGGTAGATGTAAAAATAGGAGTAGGGCACAACAGTGGGACATGGGGGGGGTCAGTGTCCCATTTGTGAAATGGTTACCGCCCATCTGTCAGTTCCTATTCCCTCCCTGATTGGTGAGATCAAACCTCTTCAGTTGCAAATGACCAAGAAGGGAAGTGAGAGTGAGCTTCACCAGATGTCTCACTACTTACATGCAATAGTCGACAGTGACCTATTTTCTCTACTGAAGCATGGTCCCCTGTCTCCTTTTTTGGAGGGGGCTCTCCTTCCCCTTCCCTCCTGTTTATAATCTTTTCAATTAAAGTAGGTATTACAGAGATTTACCTTTGAATATGTCATTAAGTGGATTTGGAACTAGGATCCACCTATTAAGGAGTACATATGGCGCTTAATTTTCTGTGTCTGGGATATTTCACTCAATATAATTTTTTCTAATTCCATCCATTTCCTGGCAAATTTCATTAATTTGTCTTTTTTGATGGCTGAATAGTATTCTACTGTATAAACATACCACATTTTCATTATCCACTCATCAACTGTTGGGCATTTGGGTTGACTTTCCTATTATAAACAGCGCTGCTATGAACATGGTTATGCTTGTGTCATTGAGGTGAATTTTTGCTTTATGGGGGATCGTGCCCAGAAGTGGAATAGCAGGGTCATGCGGGATTTCAATTTTTAACTTTTTTAAGAATCGCCAGATGGCTCGCCAGAGCGGTTGTATGAGCTGCATTCCCACCAGCAATATAGGAGAGTTCTCTTCTCTCCACATCCTTTCCAGCATTTGGTGTTGTTTGTATCGTGGATTTTTGACATCCTGATCAGGGTGAGATGATATCTCAGGGAAGTTTTGATTTGCATTTTCCTGATGGATAAGGATGCAGAGCATTTTTAAGATATTTGTTAGACATTTCAATTTCATCCCTGGTAAACTTTCTTTTGAGATCCCAAGCCCATTTTTTAATTGGGCCATTTATCTCCTTGGAGTTTAGTTTTAAAGTTCTTTTGTGCACTCTGGATAAAAGAGCTCTATCAGATATGTGGTTAGTGAAGGTTTTCTCCCATTCTGTGGGTTGCCTTACTGCTTGGTTTACAATCTCTTTATCTGCACAGCAGCTCTTTAATTTCATAAGATCCCATTTGTTGAGTGTTGACTTTAGTGACTGTGCTATTGGTCACCGTGTGTTGTGTATAACACAAACATCCACCACCTGGACTGGCATCATGCAAAATAATTTGAATTTCCATCAAGAAGCCTACTATGTAACTGTCATTAATACTATATAAATGACAAGTCATTTACCTATTAACAAGACTCCTCCACCTTTTTGCATGCTATAGCCTCCCATGGTAAATCTGTCAGACTTTCTAACACACTTGAGATTTCTGATGAAAAAAAGCTGTTTACCTGGAGAGTCGAAGGGAGGGCATATTGATGGGCAGACACATTCTCACTGATTTCATTGGGTCATTTCTGAAGGCTTCTCTCTAACTTAATAAATTTGCTATATTTTTCTCCTGATTTTGGTTGGAGTAATATGGGCTGGGCTGCGATTCTAATGATAGGTGTGGGAAAATACTCATATTTCTCTCTCTATGCTACCTTACAGATGTATTGAATTAATGAATTTAGTAGTTATTCTAAACAATAAACAAATTATCTGACATAAACATATCCTCCATTCATTTTGGAAATGGTGGAATCATAGTTGTGCAACCAGTTTTTAAAATCATCCTTCTTGGCTCTTAGAAACCTTATGCTCTGGGGATTATATTTTTATTCTATTACTGAAATATTCATGATACGACAATGGATTTTATTTACTTTTTATTTATTTATTTTTGCCAACGCATTTCAGCTTTAGGGGCTGAGTTAACGAGGCAGTGGATGTATATGATTTAAGATGTACTGTCTTTTACCCATCTGGAAGGTGACAGATAAGCTTTTACTTTACAGTTAGCTCAGGCTCAAGCAACCACAAAAACTACTGACTCGTAAGATAATTGCTTCTTTTCCTTTAAAGCTAACATAATATGTCATGAAGGAAGATGGTTGAAGTGTTCACATTTCAAATATTTCTAAAATTTATTTTCAGATTGTTCTGCAAAAGCAGCATGTCCACCTACCTCTGTACATATGTATCAACCCATTCATCATCCACCCAGAAGTAAAGCCAAAGTGATAAATTTTGGTGACAAAACCCAGGTTAAGCATGTATGACTGTTCATTTTATACTGCTTCCAACTCTCCATGTTCAAAATTTTTCAGAATGAAAGTTTTGTAGGAATGATGGCAAGAGTCATTGATCTCTAGTTTTTGGAAACTGAAACATTTCGGATGACTACTTGCACACTTTTTGATCATGTCTACATTTATTGTAGCTGTGGCATGGAGCTAAAGCTCCCATCCATTATCTTCCTTATTGCTTATGGTCCTAAAAGACAAACATTATTATTGCATTTTATTAAATTCAAATACAGAGGTAGATAGATGATGTGACTTAATTTATGAGTAGCAAAGACATGTTTAAGATTGATAAAACTGAGTTAACACAGAATGAAGGTCAAACATAGACCTTGGCACTTTCAGACATCTGCTCCTTATATGGTTACTTTTAAATTGCACAATTCATATGATCACAGATTAAGGTATATAAAATATACTTCTCAAGTCATTGGTTTCATATTGTTTTCTTTTTTCAGCATCCAATTTGTGCAATTTGTATGTATTCACAGAGGACATAGACAAGAAAATATTCGCAATTGAGTTGCACCTAAGATTTTTAAAAGATATGTGTGTGTGTGTGTGTGTGTGTGTGTGTGTGTGTGTGTGTATACTCTTTTTGTCACATGCTACAGAGGGTTTACATCTGTGCTTCACTCTCATGAATGTTCCATGTTGCAAATATAGGTATACCTACTTGTATCTTTATAAAATATCAGACATTATTGAATAGTAGTAATTTCATCATCAACATTTTGGCAAGTAGCCCTCATTTTCTCATAGCTGACTTGCTACAATAGGTATTTTACTCCAAATTTCAACATTGATAAACTTTCCCAGCAATAACTTACAGTAATTATCCCTATCATTTGTTTAACTATGTATCAACTACTTATATATCAATCAGTTCCATGGTACTAGGGGTCTAAATAAAAAAGGGAAAATGTGCTATTTCACAATAGAGTTTGTGCATGTTGTAGAATTTGTCCTACAGCTTATCTAGACAGTGCATAGATAGGTAGACAGATAGATAGATGGCAGAGTATGTCAATGAGGCCTAGCTATGTGTCCAAAGTCAGTGCAACTGACAGAGTTTCCTTACACAGTTCTCTATATGGGTAAGTTTATGACCTCTACTGGAGGTCTGCTGGTCTGTCTGCCAGCAAACAGAGTCAAAGGTACGAAGTAAGTGTCGGGTGCAGTCCGAAGGCTGCAGGAGAAAGGGATATGACCATGCAAACGGCAGAAGCAAAGAGGACGACTCAATGTAAGTGGACAGGCAAGGAGAGAAGCAAATTGAACAAGTTCTGTCAACAGCAGGGGCCAGTCTTGAGTTATCCCCCTTGATGGGCATGAATGCTGTTCATACCACAGGTTGGTGGTGCTATTGCCTATGCTGTCCTCCCCTTTTGGGAGTCTAGATGAGTGTATTTTAAGCCTTCCTTCATCATCTGGATGCTATGTGGTTGGGCCTTATTTACTTGATATGATTTCAGTACTTCTCTATAATTACATGTCCCAAATTTTACCCTATAAATTTATGTGATGACAGCCATTTTAGTTTTGGAAATAAGCTATTTATTATTCAGTGTTAAGATAAAATAAGAAAATAGCTTGGTTATTCTCTCTAGCAAGCCTGAGGTGTGGCCAGACATTTGGTATTATTTATGTGGTCATCCCTCATTCTGCTTTTGCAAACAAAATGGAATCACACGATACTTGGGAGATAGAATCACCTAGAGCACAGAAATGCCTGAGAAAAGAAATCACTGTTTCTGTATAATATGAAGTAAGTTAGAACAAGGCATATGCTGATCTCATTACATATAAATGATCTCTTGTGCAAGTAAAGCATGAGTTAATTCATGTAGCTAAGTACAAATTCTAAATTAGAGATGAGTAGCAACAATATGGATGAGTAGACATAGCTGAAGTGCTCTTATTCAAACCAAAAAATGTGCTAAGGGGCTTAAAGGATGAAAAACCTACTTTTCCTAAGGAGGGTTTGAGAAAAATCTTGCATGGGCAATAAACATTTAGCCAAAAGAACATGGAACATGGAGAACTACTATTGCCAATAAAGGAAAGAATAAAGGAAAGATCAGCTGTCTGTTCACTGATTATGTTCAGCTGTGAAAAAGGAGGAATGTTTTCCATTTAGGCAAGAATCACATAACAGGTGGCCTGGCTGAAGGCAGAATCAGGAAGCTGGTTCAGGTTACCATAGCCACCAGGATACAGAGAGAATAAGAGTATGCAAGAGAATCTGGCTTGGCTGTTTGACCTCCAGGTCTGCCACGGTGACATGCCTCCCTCAAGCAAGGATAGCCCTGCAAAAGTACCAGCTACGTTTTCAAGCACATGACCCCATGGGGGCCTGAACAGCCATAATGAAAACCATGAAAATCACTGAAGCCAGTGATCCCGGAAGTAGTTGCTACTAGAGAAACACACCATGAGTCCAGGTTGATTTTCATGCCAAGGTATCATCTTATAAAAGGAACTAACTTAACTCATGTGTGCCCATCCCGTTCACACTCTTTGGTTCTTTTTTCACAATATTTCTTGAGAACCCTCTCAACTCCCTGTCATCAAATGTGTCAAAGGCACACAAAAGCATCTGTACAAGTCATTGATACTGAATAACATCTGTTCATAACCACTAGAATAGCCTAACATCCATAGAAAGTCAGGTCCTACACATGAAACCACAAGCACATTATACATAGGCTCCAATAAAGATGCATGGCTAAGGAGATTAAATAGCTGATGATGGTCTTGCAATCTCACAAATCACCGAATCCTAGGCTGTAAAACTCAGCACAGAGATTGTGGTGGTTAGAATTGAAGAAACTACACAAAAACTAAAGCAAATCAATTCAACCTAATCAGCAGACCCCGTAGAGAATATCTTGAATAAAGCCTTTTTTTCTTAATGAAATCATTATTGTATAAAATTAGTAAAGGCAAGTGATCTGAAAGTTGTAAAAATATTAAAGATATAACCATGAAAATTTAAGCTAAAATGACATTTCTAAAGTAACTGTCTAGCAACATACTTAGAAAAAATGAATCTTACAAGTTAACTACAAAGTAAGTCAAAATTATGATTTTGTTTAAAACATAGGATATAAGAGAACATAAACTCAATCTTTATGTGAACTGAAGGCAACATTCATGGTTTAAATGGAAAAGTTAGGGAACACTGATGATAAAGTACAGAAACAAATATGCCTAGTAACTGCAAAATTCAAAAAGTTTCAGCAAAGGAAGAAAGCAAGCAGAATAAATGACTTCTGAGCTTGAAATTTTTGAAATACTGTAATCAGTAGGGGTAAAGAGAAAGATAAGAGATGGAAAAAAGTATGGGAAGGAAAGGAGAGAGAGAGAAAGAGAGAGAGTAGGGTAAACAGTCAGAAGGAAAAAGAAACCTTTACATATCTTATGGAATACTAGTAAATTGATGAATATTCATATTATTAGAATTAACCTAGAAAAAAGATTGACAATGAAACAAATAAACACTAGCTGAAAACTTTCTAAGCCTTTGGAAAAGCAGACTCAAATCCAGAAAACAGAAAGGTCCCTGGTTATATTCAAACAAGAAATTGCAAAGACTCCTAATTATATTTGAACAAAGCTATCTTATCTTAATTGTATTGTGCTCAAACTATATAATGTACAAAAAAGAGATAGTCCTAAAATCAACAAGAAAAAATTCATCAAGTAACACTCAAGAAAATTCTCATTAGAAGGGCAAGTACATTTCTGCAGAAAACATGCACATGCACCGCGAATAGAATAATATAATTGACAGCATGGAAGAAAAGCAAAACGCCAATAGAGATCACTATAACCAAGTAGTTATCCTTCACTACTGTAGGAAAAGTAAAGTCTTTTCCAAAGAAGCACTTACCAAGGGAATCATTGCCACCAGACCACACAAATAAGAAATGCTTGAGAAAACTTTATATTAGCAGCATAATGATAGCAAATATCATCATGGAAACATGCAAAACCACAGAGTCCACACAGCAGAACAGGTTCATGAAGTAGCAAGAGATGAGAATATGCCTGTAAGAAAGACAATAAGAAGTAAAACTTTAGAGGATAAGTAATGATGAGTCTTTTGCTATCAATGAAATAGATAGCATAATAGATAAAAGCAAAAACGAAGCCATATGCTGGCCATCACAATATTCACCAATAAAGGCAAACACTGAGTCAACATAAGATGTGGAAAGCTTATTCTACACGTAGAAATCAAAGTCACAGTGTAGCTATAGTTCATACACAGCCCAAACTAACATTATGCCTAAAGTTGTGAAAACGTGAATATGATCACATTAAGATGAAATGCAAGTTAACGCCATAAGTAAAAATTATTATACATCATTATCTTCTTGGGAGGCAATACAGATGTGTACATCTCCTAGTTAGGTAAACAGCAACTAACCAATGTAACAATTCTACGAACGTCGACCAATGGGCTGACTGTGGATTCTAACAGGCGTATGGGTAAGGTGTTGGTGATAGGTGAATGAATAGCTCAAAGGTATAATATCACCAAAAATTCCACCAAACCTGTGTGATTAGCATGGAAACCATATACCTGAAGCCCTCTTCATGATTTTTAGCAGCTATACTCTTAGGAAAGTCACTTCCCAATAACTGGCTTGCCAGAGAATCTCCTCTTCAGCAATTGTTTTGTTTATAATCTCTGGGACAGGCCTTGTGATTTTTGTTATTTTCAAGAATTTCCTGAGACATAAAATTGTTTTCCTTCCCACTGCCATGAGCTTCCAACTCTTTCATGGAGGTGATATTAGGAAGAGATTGCTTCACAACATGCTGAACATTGGAGTACCTGATTATATAAAGTATATGCTATTTAATCTAAAGTGAGAGAAAAACTTAGAAAATAGCGGGTTTGTCATCACTGGAACGTCAAGGGACAAATAACCCAAACAAAAAATGGAAGGTTAACCAGTAATAAAGGACAAATAGTCATTTTGGACTTTAATGAAATATCTCACATAACTACTGGGGAATACAGATACTTATCATCAGCATATAGAATATTTTCCAATATAGATTATACACTAAGATACAAAAGTCTAAAAACTTTAAAAAATACCATGCGTGTCTAGCCAGAGTGGAATAAAACTAGAAATGAACAGAATGAACTTTACAGTGTCTAAATGCATCTATCAATCTATCTGTCTGTTTATCTATACAACTAATTTTAACTGATCAACAACAATGAGAAATATATGTAAAAAATTATTGCTCTTTTGAAGCAAGCAAAGAGCTAAAATGCCAACATAACAAGTCAAATTTATGAAACACAGCAAAAACAAGTCTAAAGGGGAAAACTGTACTCAATGTGCCTTAGCTCTTCATAAAAGAATGTAAAAGTAACTTCAAATAACTTAACTGTTGAAAGCTACTGATTGCATATACAAACTGACTACAAAATTACCAAGCTGAAAGTAACTAAGAAAATCATTGTCTGATAGAGAAATGAATAAGTGAGTAAAGGTACGTAGCTAAGTGTATCTACAATCTGTATAATTGAGTTCAGTCACCAAAATGGTAGTGCATGAAAAGCAATTCTTGCATATTATTCTCTCATCTCCACAAACACATCTTGGCATTTTTCCCCATTCTCTCTCCCTCTTTTTACCTTATGTCAAATTAATAAAATACCTTTTGAATTTTTTAAAAACATTGAGAATAATCAACACTGAAATCATTATATACAACCAAAACTATAAGGTCTTAGATTAATATATGATTTTCATGAGATTTAAATTATCTGACAAACCTTAATATGCCTAATCTTTAAGATGAACAAAATTCAAATGCATATTGAGAGAAGAGAAACAGCATTTCAACAGATATCATGAAATTGCAAAGGCTCATTACAGGATGTTGTAAACACATGTACAACAGAGCAATGGTAAGTCTAGAGAAATATACAAGAAATATAACTCTAGTATTGAAAGGAGAATTAATCTATAGGTATAAACAGAAGTCAACAATTTATTTTGGCCATATGTATTTTTAACAAAAGCAAAACACCAAGGACATAAATGAAAGGTCTACTACTGGGTAAGACTGCGTTTGACTTGCCTCCCTAGAACTGCAGAGTATCTTCTAGCACTATGTAATCTACTGGTTCTATTTCATAATCACACAACCCCTTCTTATTGGGTCACTGAGCATTGATTTCAATTGCTTTGACTTCAAACTAGAAACCTTTAGGTGAAGAGGAAGTGTACTTGCAGCTCAGTAACCTGGCATAAAAGCTTTATTGCCAACCTCATATTTAATTGATGAAATCTGAAAATGTTTCTCAAGAATAGGAACAAGACAAACATGCTCATTGGGCATAACACTAGAAGCTATATCTAGGAAACTAGGTTAGATATAAATGTCGATTCATAAAAAAAGCCAAAGAGGAAAAAAGATAGCAAATGGACTCATTTGCAAATGGTATGATTTTTAGGCATGAAAAACTCCATTGTGAAACACCCCACTACGAAATTCTTAGAATTAATAAATAAATTTATTAAAATTTCAGGAGAAAAATAAATATACCAGTATAAACAGCATTTTCATGTATCAATATTGAAATTGTTGATAATGGAGAAGTTCAAACAATCCTTTTCTCAACAGAAACAAAAATATTTAGAAGTAATTTAACCAATGGTGTGAATGACTTGTATGATGGTCTATGAAACATTCATAATATAAATCGAAGAGAACACAAAGATATGGAGAAAAGCATTTTTCATGTGCATAGATTGGGAGAATTAATGGAGCTGGAATGTTCATACTTTCCAAAGCAATTTACAGCTTCAGTGACATTCATAAAAAATAGCAAAGTTTTATCATGGGCCATAGACAGAAAAAAAAAACAAAGATTCTGAGTAATCCAAGAAATATTAAGCATCAAATCACAGACATTAAAACCCACTTTCAAGTAGCAGTGACAATTGTTCTGAAGAACATTTTTGAAAAGTAAGGAACAAAATATTCTGAGACTTCTTGTTTTTTCATCTTTTGTTATTTTTAAAACTGCTATCAATATTGAAATAATGGGTGACATAAATGCCTTCTATTTTAAAAAAACTAAATAAAATTGGGTGTTTAATATATACTTGCTATTTAAAATGACCCTATTTGTATTCCTATTTCATTTGCCAAAAATGCATACTTTCAAATATGCCTTTCATTGAGAAAAATTATTATGCTATAAACAACTTTAATTGTGTGGCAATAATAATAAACATGAAGTAATTAAATGGAGAAATGTTTGCAATTACAATGCTTCTGACATTGCAATGCAAAGGAATCATTTCATATTCTGCAACATCAACGGTAAGTTGGCTCTTTCTCAAATCTATTGACATTGAGAATGGATTTATTCTTTCTACATTACCCTACTCAAAAATCTCCCCAGTCTTTTCAGTCACATTCAGTATTATTTACCCATAAATTCCTAATTCACAGAAAAATCTGAGAATTTTCCCATCAAAAGAAACCTGTACTTTGGTCTCTGTTGCTTGGGTGATAAATATTTCAGCATGTGAAGGTGTAGTGTTGTGTCTGTATAACTCACATAAGAAAAATACTTTGACCAAGACTTGAAATGTGCATACATTAGGTAATTACATGTGAATGGATGACTGTATTTGAGATGACCATTATACAATCATTTCTCTAAGGATATTCTACAGGTCAGAATGTCTTCCTCCTTACATGATTCTGCCTGAAGTTAGAAAAGCCATTGATCATATATGTGCTGTGCTGATTGAAGATCTGGGAAATTAAGCTGTGCTTTATAATTGTAATAACTCAATGAAAATTTACTCAATCTCACTGGATTCTTGCAAGAATATTAGAAAGTTATTATTGTCCTGGAACTGAATATTTGGGAGATTAAATGTTATTTACAAATATAGCCAGATAGTATCACCACTTTGTGTCTTTGCCTTCAAAACACTTGCTCTTCTTACAGTACACTTAATTTTCTGTTTAAGGAAGATGGAAATCACAGTAAGATCTAGGTCGAACAATTAAAATAGACAGAAGATAAGTACTGTTTGAGTCAAAACTATTGATCCAAAACTATTTCCCCAAAGAACAAAATCATTTCTCATTTTTAGATTTACAGTTAAATATAGCCTTTTAAAAAAAATATGAGCATCACCACAATCTATTTAAATAATTTATTTAACTTGAAAGATTCTTTCTTCTCTTATTGCATGGGAAGACCCTGAGCTTTTAACCACCAAGCTTCTTTGTATATCAAGGGCTACCCCCCTCATTTCTTCCTCTTCTAGCCAGGATGTTATGACAACCATTAACCTCTTCTCTCTGAACTTACACTACATTTGTCCTAATGCTCTCCCACATTAAGTCTAAAGTATGTTTTCCTTGGCCACCAGGATTTCATCTCTACCTAAACTGTTTCTTAAGTCTCAAAATAAAATAAAAAAAATCCCATCTCTATTTTCTTATTTCCCAATCTCAGAGTTCAGTCATAGTTGAATTTGCCTTTATCAGTTTATTTTTTCATGCATCTTTTGTGCTCTACATCTGCCCCTTTTCACTCTGTGATTTTGAGTCTCGTTTTGCAACTGAATCAAATTCAGCAGGAATTTAGATTAAGCAATCGCCTCTTCAGTTTTTCTGACCACATCAACTGCTTTAGGACAGGTTTTCCTGCTAGGATTCAACATAATTAGCTGTGAGAAACATGAGACTCAGAATCACGAGGAACCGGTTGCACATAGATTCTAGAACATGAGCTTAATCTGGAAAGCCACATTACCTCAAAAAAAAATAAGAAAGAAAGAAAAAAAAAGCAGTGTGGGAAGGACAGGACAACTTTTGCAAATTTGTTCTCTTCTTCCAAAATGTTGGCCTCAGGGACCAAACTCTGAGCCCTTCACCTTCTGAACCACCCCAAAGCCTCCTTATCTGCTTTTTATGGTTGCTGTGATCATAAGTAATCAAGCACATTCTATTTAGTATACAGTCATACATACTTATGTGCATCTTTTGGGTTGATGATGTGGAGCTGTTCTTTTTTTTCTTTGAAATTTTGAAAATGAAAAACTAAATTCGAAGAAGACAGAAAAGGTAATAAATACATAAATTAGCAAGTCATCTTATGTTGCATATTCCTTCCATAAATATTTCGGAATTGGGCCACTAATGTAGCATCTATTGGTTTTTAAAAATAGACTCAGATACCCAGCAGTTAAGACAACCCAGATGAAACTTAGTGGGTTACACACAAATAAGGCATGGGAAAAAGAGGGAAAATGCAAAATTATAAAGAAATACATTGGAAAGTAGATAAAAGATGAATAATGAGATTAGGTAATAAGGGGTGAAAATGTCACAAATCCATTGTATTTTTTTTTTAAATAAATCCCATGGAGAGAGTCTTTTTATATTATTTCTTATTTATTCAATTGTGTGTGTGTGTGTGTGTGTGTGTGTGTGTGTGTGTGTGTAGAACCACGGATGATTTCGGGACCCACCATGGACGCCTCTACCTCCTTGTTTACTCTGCCCCGGAATTCACAGGCTCCGTCCTACCAAGACCAGAAACGCAGGCCGCCCCCGCTTCCACCCGGCGTCTCTACGTGGGGTCTAGGATACGAACTCAGGACCTTCTGCCTTCAAGGCAGAGACTTAACCCCTGAGCCACCTCTCCAGCCCCAATCCATTGTATTTATGTGTGATGCCTTATAACAATAATTTTTAAAAATGTATGCTTCCTCCTAACATCTCAGAATATCTTTTTTTTTTCTGGGCAAATTTTGAAGAAAGAATAGTGCATTCTAAAAAGTATGAATTAGGCTTGCTCAAATGAGTAAAAACTGAAATTTCTTCTCTGTGAACCATGCACTCCAGAGAACTAGCAGAGGTGTTTGAGGGGCTGTCTGTGGACATAGCAGCTATACTTGTCTGATTTGACCACAGTATAAAGGAGAAGAGCTTATGAAATATCCTTTCTTCCCCAAGGCATGTGAACTGCATTTTTGCAAAGAATGTCGCATCATTCTTTCACTGGGATATTCTTAAATTATCAGAAATATCTAATGTCAGACTGGGCTGTCTCAGCACCTCATTATAGATGAGCTTCAAAAAAACTTGAGTTGGCCATTAAAGTGTAGAATACCTTGAATACCATGAAATATAGAGGCTCTCATGGGTATTCTTTCCCAACCTAAAACTCTAGTTTTATTGCACTTTTTTATTTTAATACATTTCTTATTATTATTTCAGCTCATACAAACTTAATAGGTACACCAGTTCCCTCCCTCCCTCCTCCTCCACCCGAACCCCTTGCTCCCCCTCCCCTCACCCGTCCCTCCCCATCCCCCGGTGCCTCCTGCCCCAATTCCCAGAGTCTTTCTTGTGCATGCCTGACTCTCCTCTGGGCCTTACTCTCCGATGACGTACAAGGACCCAGTGCCATTTCCCTGAACCCTTTCCCATGTTCCCCTTAAGCATAGGAACACTACTGTGGCTGTCAATCCCTTGCCTCCAAGGATCTTGGTGCTTTTAGCAGATGCTAGACTTTGTGAGGTCAATAGTGTGTGGGACATTGCGCCAGGCATGCAATGTCAATTATGATTGCTTTGGCCCTAACTTGTGTGGAGTATCTTGCAAATCATTGCTCCTCCCATCCTTTTGCTCTTACACTCTTACCGCCCCCTCTTCCGCAAATTTCCCTGAGCTTCAGGATGGGGAGAGATTAGTGTGGCCTAGTTCTAGGTGGTTGATATAGAGTCTCTGAAGTTCTGGATAGTGGTTTGTTGATTTTCTTTTGCAGTTTTGTTGCTCTTGCAATGCCCTTCACTCCATCGTGATGGGCACTGTATGTCACCCCCTGGCCAGAGACAGAAAGCTGTTAAACTGGAGTCTTATTATAAGAGCACATTTAAGGGTGGATGTAATACTTATACCCAAAATGGAATCGCAGGGTCATATGGCATTTGGCAATGGGAGGGGTCAATCACCCATTTGCAAAATGGTTACTTTTTAATCTGCCGGACTATATGCCCTCCCCTTCTGGTGAGTTCATACCCCCTTAGTTGTAAATGATCAGGAACGAATGTCTGTGAACTTAACTAGGTGTCACATTACTTTCTTGCAGTCCTTGATGGAGGCCTATTTTCTCTACTGTAACATGGTCACTTCTATTGCACTTTGAAAAGAGAAGTCAAAGAATTACAGAAGATAGAATATCAAAGTAGTGGGAGAAACGTTTTGCAGTAACACTAGGAATATTATTCAGTAGATGAGGACATGAGAATATGACTCTCTGGAAGTGACTGTTGTGTGTGAAGAATTGTTCTAAGTGTGTAGATGGGACGGAAATTAGAAAGAAGTTATCCAGTTGGCCACTTCAGCTACTATATGACATTTTCTTCCTCATCCACTCTTTTCCTTTCTGAAAATAAAACTCGTGTTTTAAGCACATTCCTTGTGTTCTTATTCATCTACGAAACCTGTAGCTAACATTTTGTATTGCTACAAAAGTAGGAATATGACCAATCAATTGCTGATAATTATACCTCTTTATCTGTCTTTTCTTCCTATTTTCATGGCAATGGATCAAGAAATGGATCCACTGTGCATAAACCCCACTGACACACCTTCCATTACCCTCACCTCCCTGTTTTTTTTATTATTAAATCCAGATCATGTATCCCTATTTTTCTTTAAGCACAAGGTTCACATCTTAGAAGCGGTATAAAACAAAAGAAAACAAGAACAAAAAAAAAAAAAAAAAAAAAAAAACATGTGAATGAACCAAGAGTGATCTTGGAAAATCAACAGAAGACAGAGATTGCTTGAAAATAGGTGTTCTTCTTTGGTATGGGCAATGCTACTGAATCCATCAGAGAGGAGGATCCAGAGGGAAGTTTGACATGCACAGTAAAGGATGTTCCAGGAATGGGGGGGAGGGGACACTGGGAGAAAGGGAGGGGAGTGAAAGGAAGGGGAAAAAGGGGGAGGGAGCAAGGGGATCCAAGGAGTGGTGGAGGGAGGGAGGGGAATAGGGTACTTATCAAGTTTGTGTGAGTGGAAAAAAATACACTATAAATAAAATTTAAACAAAAGAGAGAAAATAGGTGTTCTGCATTGAGGAGATCCAAAATGCCAAGTCAACTTCTTATCTCTTAAGAGAGCTTGCACTTTCCCATCCATATGTGCTGTTTCCCTCAATCACTCACTTGGTTTGGATTTTTGTACTGGGCATCCTGAACACAGAATGAATTTTACAAAATTCCACCGTTGGTGAATTACACAAGCAACGCAGTCTAACACACAGTAGCATGAAAGAGTGAGTCAGGAAGATTCCTTTATCCCTGGGCAAGGTTTTATTTTTCATAACAATAATAATTTATTGAATCATGGTTTAACTATGGTCCCCCGTGCCTTCAAGAACAGAATTAGATGCTTAGACTTCCTAAGAATGGTGGGAAATTAATCAAAACCTTGGCAACTTGAAAGCTTCTTTCTTAAGATCATTTATATGGGAGAAATGTTATTTTGTATTAACATGTGGACTAGCAGATGTTTGAAGCCAGAGTAAGATAAAAACTTGACTTTTGTTGGGTCCATCCAAATATTTCTTACTGACTATCGAATGTTCTGAGCAGATTCTACTGTAAAGTGATTTTGATTTGAAGCAACCAAAGGCAGAGGGTAATTTTCCAGTACCTTGCTGATCCAGTGAGATAAGCTTATAGATGACTCAATGTGTTAACGCATATTGAGTTCTTTCTTTGGCTACGCACAGTGAAAAAGCTTCCAATGTTTCAAAAAATTATTACTCTGCTGGGGAGTTGGCTCAATGAAAACCCTTGCCTCATAAGCAAAATGACTCAACTTCTTTTTTTTTCATAAAACTTTATTTTATTTTTTTATTAAAAATGTAATTATACATTTTAAATTTTTTTACCAGTTCCCTCCATCCCCCCTCCTCCCCCCGAACCTGCTCCTCCCCCTCCTCTCCCTCCCCATCCCCCCGTGCCTCCCCCCCAATTCCCAGAGAGTCCTTTATTGTGTATGCCTGACTCTCCACTGGGTCCTCCTCTCCGATGACATATAAGGACCCAGTGGCATTTCCATAAGCCCTTTCTCTTGTTCCCCTTAAGCATAAGATCACTACTATGGCTGTCAATCCCTTGCCTCCAGGGGTCTCGGTGCCCTTAACAGATGCTAGACTTTATGAGGGCAACAGTGTGCTGGACATTGCACAAGGCATGCAAAGTCCCATTATGATTACTTTGGCCCTAACTATTGTTGAGAATCTTGCAAATCGTTGCTCCTCCCATCCTTTTGCTCTTACAATCTTACCGCCCCCTCTTCCGCAAATGTCCCTGAGCTCCAGGATGGGGAGAGATTAGGCTGGCCTAGTTCTATGTGATTGATATAGAGTCTCTGAAGTTCTGGATTGTGGTTTGTTGATTTTCTTTTGCAGTTTTGCTGCTCCTGCAATGCCCTTCACTCTATCCTGCTGGGCACTGTATGTCACCCCCTGGCCAGAGACAAAAAGCTGTTAAATTGGAGTCTTGTTATAATAAGACCCAACTTCTTAACCCCAGATCCTATGTAAAAATGCCAGGTAGACATGGCAGAGGCCTTTAGTATTGATCTCGGTGGGTGGAGCCTAGGACTCCCCAGAGCACAGCAGTAAGGAAGTAGAGCAATTCAGCATGATTCCCGATGTCACCCCTGTTTCTCCACACACACTCGAGTGCTCTCTTTTATACACGGCTGTTCTCTCTGTGTCTCTCTCTCTCTTGTGCATACACACACGTACACACACACACACACATACACACACAAATTGCTTTTAATTAACTTTCAAATTAGCATGTTTCCTGATGACATTTCCATGCATACTCATTTTGGTCAAACTTCACCCTTCTCCCTGATCTACCCTCCTGCCTGCTGTGTTGACGCTCTGCTTACAAACCACAGAGATTCTCTTTCCATGCACATCCTTTTCCCTTAAACCCCATTTCTCTTCGTTCATGTGCTCATTTCTAATTTCCTGCTTTTACACTCACTTGCCTTGCGAATATCATTTCATTTTTCTTTACAGCTGAATAAAATAATAGTGAATACATATACTACATCTTTGTTACATATTTATCGATTGACAGACATTTAGGTTGAATCTATTTTCTTCCTATTGTAACAATAAACAGAAAAAATGTTTATTTGCAAGAACTTTGGTAGATAATCAAGTTGGTATAGCTTGATCACATGACAATTATATTCAAGTTTTTCTTTCTTTCCTTCTTTAATTTTTTCAAGAAATTTTATATTGATTTATATAACACCTGTGCCAGTTCATACTCCTTTTAACAATGAATATGTATTCCCTATTTTTCATACCCCCACAAATATTTATTGTTAATTGTTTAGCCATTTATTACTCAGTTGAAGAGTTGGCTCAATGAAAGCCCTTGTATCATAAGCAAAATGACCTGACTTCTTGAACCCAGATCCCATGTAAAAATGCCAGGTAGACAAGGCAGAGGCCTTTAGTATTGGTCTCAATAGGTGTGTGTGTGTGTGTGTGTGTGTGTGTGTGTGTGTGTGTGTGTGTCTGTAGTGTGGTATGGTACAACATTAAAATACAGTTTTGGAGTGAGGAGATTAGTAAAATAAGGGGAGAAATATCAGAAATCGAGACTAAGAAAATGACAGAAAAAAAATCAACCAGTCAAAAAGCTGGTTCTCTGAAAAAATCAATAAGATTAATACACCCCTAGCTAAATTAACCAAAAGCAAGAGAGAGAAAACCCAAATTAACAAAATTAGAAATGAACATGGAGTTATCACTACTGATACCCAAGAAATACAGAGAATTATAACATCATATTTCAAAAACTTATACTCTGTGAAGTTTGTCAACACAAAAAAATGGATGAATTTCTAAGTAAACACAACTTACCTAAATTTAATCAGGAAGTTGTGAATTATTTAAATAGTCCTATAACATATGAGGAAATTGAGGAAGTAATCTCGAATCTTCCCACCAAAAAATGTCCTGAACCAGATGAATGCAGCACAGAATTCTACCAGACATTTAAGGAGTTAATAACACCAATACTCCTTAAACTGTTCCATCAAATAGCAAAGGAAGGAACACTACCAAATTCCTTCTATGAAGCTAATATCGTTTTAATCCCAAAACCTAATAAAGATTACATAAAAAGAAAACTATAGGCCGATCTCTCTGATGAACACAGACGCAAAGATTCTCAACAAAGTCTTAGCGAATCGGATTCAAAAACACATTAAAAAGATCATTCACTGGGACCAAGTAGGCTTCATCCCCGGCACACAAGGTTGGTTCAACATACGAAAATCAATAAATGTAATTCATCATGTAAACCAGTCCAAAGTCCAAGACCACATGATACTCTCAATAGATGCAGGAAAAGCTTTTGACAAGATCCAACAGCCTTTTATGATCAAAAGGCTAGAAGACAGTAAGAATGGAAGGAAACTTTATCAATATAATAAAAGCTGTATACAACAAACCAATAGCATGGATTATGCTCAATGGGGAACAAGTGGAAGAATTCCCACTTTGATCAGGAACTAGACAAAGCTGTCTACTCTCACCACTTCTATTCAATATTGTAGTTGAAGTCTTAGCTGAAGCCATGACAAGAAAGGGACATAAGAGGGATTCAAATCAGCAAGGAAGAAGTCAAGCTATCCCTATTTGCAGATGACATGATCTTACACCTGAGTGATCCCAAAAACTCCACCAGGAAGCTCCTGGAACTAATTGAGAAGTTCAGCAGGGTGGCAGGATACAAAATAAATGTGCAAAAATCAGAGGCCTTCCTATATGCCCAGAATGAAAGAAGTGAAAAAGCCCTGAGAGAAACAATCCAATTTATTATAGCCCCTAAAAAAATGAAATACCTTGGTATAAACCTAACCAAGGAGGTAAAAGACCTTTACAATGAAAACTTTAAAACGCTAAAGAAAGAAATAGCAGAAGACACCAGAAGGTGGAAAGACCTCCCATGTTCCTGGATTGGCAGAATCAACATCGTAAAAATGACCATCCTACCAATATACAAATTCAACTCTATACCAATTAAAATCCCAAAGCAATTCTTCAAAGAAGTTGATCAAACAATCTCAAAATTTATATGGAGGCATTAAAGACCCAGGATAGCAAAGACAAACCTGAATAACAAAAACACTGCTGAAGGTATTACTATACCAAACCTTAGTCCATACTACAAATCCATAGTTATAAAAACAGCCTGGTACTGGCTCCAAAATAGACACACAGATGAATGGACAATGGTTGAAGACCCAGACATAAGCCCACAAAATTACAGCCATTTTGTCTTTGACAAAGGGGCCCAAAGATTCCAATGGAAAAAGAACAGCATCTTCAACAAATGGTGCTGGCAAAACTGGATCTCCACATGCAGAAGATTAAGGCTGGACCCGTACTTGTCACCACGTACAAGAATTAATTCCAAATGGATCAAGGATCTTGATATAAAGCCAGAGAATATAAAAATCATCGTTGAGAGGGTAGGGAACTCCCTCGAGCTGATTGGGCTAGGCCAACAGTTTCTAAACAGACATCCAGTGGCACAGTCACTGCTACCAACTCTCAACAGCTGGGATCGTGTGAAATTAAAGAGCTTCTGTTCAGATAAAGACATTGTAACAGGAGTTAAAAGGCAACCCACAGAATGGGAGAAATCTTCACTAACCACATATCTGATAGAGCTCTATTATCCAGAGTGCACAAAGAACTTAGAAAACTAAACACCAAGGAAACTAATGGCGCAATTAAAAACGGACCCTGGAACTTAAAAGAAACTTTACCAGGGATGAAATTAAAATGTCTAACAAATATCTTAAAAAATGCTCCACTTCTTTAGCCATCAGGGAAATGCAAATCAAAACTTCCCTCAGATATCATCTCACCCCAGTCAGGATGGCAAAATCCACAATACAAACAACAACAAATGCTGGAGAGAATGTGGAGAGAGGGGAACTCTCCTACATTGCTGGTGGGAATGCAGGCTCATACAGCCACTCTGACGAGCTTTCTGGTTAACGAAATTAAAGATTGAAATGCCATATGACCTTGCTATTCCACTTTTGGGAATAACCCCACATACAGCAAAAATTCACCTTGATAGCACAAGCATGACCATGTTCATAGCAGCAATGTTTACAATAGCAAAGTCATGGAATCAACCAACATGTCCAACAGTTGATGAGTGGATAATGAAAAAGTGGTACATCGATACAATGGAGTACTACTTAGCCATCAAAAATGATGAATTACTGGAATTTGCCAGGAAATGGATATCATTAGAAACAATTATATTAAGTGAAGTATCCCAGACCCAGAAAATTAAGCACCATATGTACTCCCTAATAGGTGGCTCCTAGTACCCAAACCCACCCAGCCCACCTATAGACACTGAGAGATATATCTCTGTAATACCCACACTAATTGCAAGGATTATGAACAGGAGGGATGGGGTAGGAGGGCCACACCAGGAACAAGGAGAGAGGAGATCGTGTTACAGCAGAGAATATAGGCCTCCATCAAGGACTGCATGTAAGTAATGTGACACCTGGTTAAGTTCACAGACGTTGGTTCCTCATCATTTACAACTGAGGGGGTATGATCTTACCAGAAGGGGAGGGCATATGGTCTGGAAGATAAAAAGTAACCATTTTGCAAATGGGTGATTGACCTCTTCCTCACCGAGGTTTCCTACTTTTATTACATCTGCCCTTGAATGTGCTCTTATAATAAGACTCCAGTTTAACAGCTTTTTGTCTCTGGCCAGGGGGTGACATACAATGCCCAGCAGGATGGAGTGAAGGGCATTGCAGGAGCAGCAAAACTGCAAAAGAAAATCAACAAACCACAATCCAGAACTTCAGAGACTCTATATCAACCACCTAGAACTAGGCCAGACTAATCTCTCCCCATCCTGAAGCTCAGGGACATTTGCAGAAGAGAGGGCGGTAAGAGTGTAAGAGCAAAAGGATGGGAGGAGCAATGATTTGCAAGATACTCCACACAAGTTAGGGCCGAAGCAATCATAATTGGACATTGCATGCCCGGCGCAATGTCCAACACACTGTTGACCTCACAAAGTGTAGCATCTGCTAAAGGCACCAAGATCCTTGGAGGCAAGGGATTGGCAGCCACAGTAGTGTTCCTATGCTTTAGGGCAACACGGGAAAGGGTTCAGGGAAATGCCATTGGGTCCTTGTACGTCATTGGAGAGGAGGGCCAGAGGAGAGTCAGGCATGCACAAGAAAGGACTCTCTGGGAATTGGGGCGGGAGGCACGGGGGGATGGGGAGGGAGGGGTGAGTGGAGGTGGATCAGGGGTTTCGGGGGAGGAGGAGGGAGTGAGGTACTTGTGTACCTATTAAGTTTGTATGAGCTGAAATATTAATAAAAATGTATAAAAAATAAAATACAGACTTGCATGGTTAGTTTAGATAAAAGTTACATATAATTTTTTTGTGACAGGAGACCAAAGTTCCAAATAGAAAATTATAATGAAGGCTTGTCAGAAATGATTTAAACATGCAGTGTGTATTTTTTTATATTTTCAAGGTTTGTCAGAGTAAGTTAATTCAAAGTTACCAATGATAACAGCATTCTAAAGAGAAAAGGTGAAGATATGTATATTAAATGACATGAAGTCACCATAGGGACAATACAAGATAATAATAGTTCATACTACAGTCACTACAAAGCATAAGATAATCACAGCATTCATTGTTCCTTTGGTATCAGGAGTGTGACAACCATTGTTCCGTTGTGGACTCAGCACTCACTACTAAATATGGTCACCAGAAATGATTCTGTATGTCTTGGTACAAATGCATACTGTAGTTGTTTCTGAAAAGTCATTACTTTAGAAGATGGGCCATTTTGAATGCACTTACATAGAAATAAAAGAAAATTAAAATACATTCCAAGTAAAGCTTGTTGAATAGTCACAAAGAGATATTCATATTGCTGGAAAAAATTTGGTGGACTAATCTTTAATGATGCAATTTTCAGCATGAGTTAGAAACATGATTTGGTGTGTGTGGCAGTTAATATCAGATGACAATAGAGATTCCAATGATCAATCATTTACTTAAAACGAGATGTTGACAAAAACCCAAAGGAGTTTTGTATTCTGTTTGTTGAGACTTGTGAAAGATGCACATACTTCTTAATAATACTTGAGTGAAGGAGGAAAAGCAGAACCTATGATACAATATACACTTTGCAAGAAAGAGGAAACAAAACAAGTTAAGAATTCCAATGTGTTGAGCAAAAAAATCAGTCATTGGAGATTAACACAGGTCTTAGGGGAGAAGGCTTCAGGCAGTAGGATCCTTAGAGGCTAGGGTTAGACAGATATAATAGAGTTTCCGTATTAGTGGGTGCTCTAAGAAGGATCCCCAAGGTATGTCACTGAGTCCTCAACCCTCACTAGTGTAGATGACTCTAAGGGAAATTCGGCGCCCATATAAACAGATGTTCTGGAGGGTGGGAGGGAGAAGGTAAGAAACACCAAGAGAGGAGGAGTGAGGAAAGGGGAAAAGAGAATGGAAAGTAGGGGTAGAATGGGGTTACCACAGGATAGAGAGGGAGAGAAGAGAGGGAAGGATGGGAGTGAAGATACCTACCCATTGTGCTTATATTACTAGGTAAAAAATAATAAATAAAAAATTAAAAAAAACTCTCCGCACACCCACAAGGATGGAAAAATCACATGCTAATTGCTTGCCAATTAGAAAGAGCAAAGCGATGTCAAGGAACTCTCTAAATTGCTGTTATTTTCTGTTTTCATGAAGGATTTAAAACTGATCCTTTTATTCTGCTCACCAGAATTTCATTACCCTCATTTTTTTCATGAAATTATAAAATTCAAATTCAAAGCCTTAATTAGGAAAGACAAATTTAAAGAACTCTGACAACTTCTTTTCAACAGAAAATTTCCCTAAGCTATTCATTCTACTCAAGAACAGCTATAGGGAGATGCTCCTGTAATGACCCTATTCTTCTCCATCCAAGCTCTGACCTCATCAGAGCAGTGAGTCCTACAGGGTGAAAACTCTCTCCCAATTGCATAAAACTTAAAATCATTTACTGTCTCCAAGTAGGGTATTGCTGTCAGGCATATGCACATGCAAATCAATGAATGAGAGCTGAGCTTAATCTACATTCTTCAAGGTTTTGTTTCTTATTTGTGTGTCGGGGTTAGAAGGTATTCTTATAGATGTCAGTGGACAACTTTCCCAGAATCATTTCTGAACTTCAACTGCTTGATGCAGAAAGTCTTTCCTAACTTCCCTAGCTGCAAAGAATTCATAGTTACAACTTTTGTCTCACTGTACCAACTATTGGGATATCAGATGTGTAAACTACCACCTTATCCAGATTCTTTTTGTTTGTTTGTTTCTTTGGGCATCTAATTCTGATCAAACCCTTTTACATGAGGCATATCATTAGCCCCTACAAACATGTTGAAAAGAATAAATGAAGATGAAATCCTGGGGAGAAGCCACACAATATCTTTACCTCAGAGAAGGATTTAATGACAGGCCAAAGTAACAATTATGCCAAGAGTCAAATTGTTACACCAATGAGTTTATTTGAATTAGTTGCAAGAGTAGGGATGAGGGTGTCTACAGGATCAGGGAAGACTCAAACATAGATACATCACTAGAAAGCCTCCCCTAGCATGGGTGAGACTCATGAAAGCTACAACCCTGGAGCTCTTTGCTGTGTGACTTGCTCCAAGGAGGGTCTCTTCCCAACATCTGTAGTGCCTCAGACAGATGGTTGACTGGAGGGGCTACTACCCCAGGAATTATTGACTGATTTTCCTCACCTTGGGAGACACCCCTCTAAAACATATCAATTTCAGTATCATCTTGAGCATAAATAGCTGTTTACTTGCTGAACTTTATTCCAAGATAGAACGTTTCGAATCATTATCACATATCCTCCTTAGGTTAGACTGGAGGCAAAGTCTAAGATGTCACTAAGCTATAGCCCAAAGGAAAAACGTCATGCAGCAGAGATAAACCCCTGTGTGTGTCTGTGTGGGCCTTTCTGAAGAAGAAATAACTGAAAAAAAAAGACGGGTCCTAAAATGTGGTAACACCACACCAATGGGGCTGGACCCAGGATTGAATAAAAAGAGAAGTTGAAGGAAGTCAGTGGAGGTTGTCTTTCCCCTTTCTTTGCACCTGACCCACAGGGAAATAAGCATTTCCTTCTCAGGACACCAACAACCGCCACTGGTCTCACCAAGTGCCCTCCACACCATGACGGATTCTACCTGCAAGCTACTGAGAAATAAACACATCTTCAGGTTACTTTCTGACACTCATTTCATCACGGAAGTGACAGAAGTGACTCAAACACATTCCAAGTGTGCGGAAGGCTGATCCACTACTTGATCTCAACGGTCTCCAACACATTAGGAAAAGCATGCTTTTCCTGGAACCAATTTCAATCCTATAACTTGAGTTGGTATATTTTCATGAGAAATTTTCAGATTAGAAATCTCTGATTTCATTGGTGGAAACTGGTGATTATATAGTGTTAGCAATTTGTTTAAAGTCATACATTCAGTGGATGCTACAACTGAAAAATCAACCATTTTCCTGAGAGTTGCATTTTTTTCAAGCAGCTTTACTTGCATTTCCTCTTACAGATCATGAAGTTTGATCTTCCAGGAGAAACAAGGATGTTAAAATTTTTCCTTATGTTCTAAGGATGGGAGAAGAAGAAGAAAAAAATAAAACCCTGCTTATTTTCAACCTAAATCTAATTGTTTTTGCCAGCTGTATTTTCTATGTAGAGTCCAGTTCAGCTCAATAAAGGAAGTTAGTTTCCAAATAAGAGCATCCCTTTGAGATTGAACCTGAAAAAACATAGCTAAGCATTTCAGGCAAATAACTCTTTTGCATGAGTATATCCTCCAATGGCTACATCTGGAATCGAAGCAAGCTCTTCTCAAGAGGAAACATAAATCATGGATGAAGGAAGCAGTAAATAAGACTCCCATGAATTAAGTAGCTATTTGGGAGCTGTCCTAGTTTGTTATCTTAGCTAGAGTACAATGAGCCGGCACAGAAAAGAATTAAAGAGGAAACAAGCACAAGTGTTATTTACCAAAAAAAAAAAAAATGTAGTTGATCGCCCCAGACATATTAGAAAAGAATGAAACAAGATCTCAATGGAAGAGTTGTGCAGCTAAAAGGAGACCAATGGTTAATGAGTCAAAATGGGAGACTGTGGGCTAGCTTACAATAAACTTCTGGTTGGGAAAATGCACATGTCAAAATGAAACTATTTGACAGCTTTTATAAAATTATTTTGTTTTCTGAGTTTGATCCTGGGAGCCCAGTTATTGGAAGGAAAGAACTGGTTCCTGCAACTAGTCCTCTGACATCCACATATGCTCCCTGATACATGTGGTCACACCAACAAGACAATTAACAGGTTGATTTTCTATTTCCTCTTTAAAATGCATTGCATTAAAATGGTCATAGGAAAAAATATTTAATTATAATCGAAATCACAAAAAATGACACAGTAAGTGGCTTCAAGGTGACGGTCATTGAATAATAAATAAGTCATTTGTAACATTTGCTGTAAGATTCTGCTGTGGCAGAGTCAGGCATATAAAATACCACAGATACGGAGAACTATGTATTGTATCCTTTAAATAATTTCACGGCAAGTGTAATAATGAGTTCCATGTACCTGTGCTGGCGTACACTGGGTCTGAACAAGTCTGGATTTCTAACTAGCCAGACATGAGTAAGAGAGGAACTCAAAAAGCCCAGAACCCTTCCTAGGGCTAGTAGATATTGAGGCATTCTGGGAAATTAAAAGTAGTTGCCAAAAATTCTGTGTTCCCTTGTGAGACCGTGTTGTGCAGTGTGTCAAACCAATGGTCACTCATAATTAGGGTCATGAAACAGAACAAAATGTTCTTAATATGGGAAAAGTCCCTGTAGAGAGAGGGGTAAATGAGAAGTAGGAGGAGACAAGAGAGGGTGGGGCAGAATTTCTGGCATGCATGTACAAAAATATCAGAAATAAAATTTACTTGATAACACATGACACAGTGTTTCTTTCTTACACAGTAAGAGAACATGAGATGCTAAAATCAGCTATTAGAGTTGGGTAGCTTCATCTTTATATAGTTTTAATTATACAAGATAATCTATATATGTGTAATACATATCTATCAACATTATACGTATTTCTTGACACCATGTAATCATTGTTCTTCAAGTCAGCAGCTTATTTCTGTAAACTTGAAGATAAACTAGAATAAATTGCTTATGGAACCAGGGACAACTGGGGACATTTCTCTAAGGAGAATTTGATCCGAGCCACTTCAAAGAAAATCATTGAAAAGGCGTGATAAGGACTTCATGTCAACACTAGACCGGAGGGGACCCAGCCACGGGTCAGCTCGTAGCACAACTTCTTTTCAAGTCAGGAGTCTGTTGGATGAAGAGAATCCCTGGCAGCTTACTCAACTCAAGGATTCACAAGAACTTCTACAATTTTCAAGATGTCACTTTTGACTTTTTTTGTTCTGAATCATTATGAACTGCAGAGAAAACTCACTTATAGGTCAGCTTTTCTTCCTTCCTTGTTTTCTCATTCTCTCTTTTCTTCTCTCGTGTTTGTTTCTTTCTTTCTTTCTTTCTTTCTTTCTTTCTTTCTTTCTTTCTTTCTTTCTTTCTTTCTTTCTTTCTGTTCCTTTTTCTCCTTTTCTTTCTCTGTCCTTCCATTCTCTTTCCTCCTCCTATATTTTTTGCCTTTTTCTTCTTCCTCCTCCTTCTTCTCCCTTTCTTATTTCTTTCCTTACTCCTTTAACTTTTCCTTCCTTCCTTCCTTCCTTCCTTCCTTCCTTCCTTCCTTCCTTCCTTCCTTCCTTCCTTCCTTCCTTCCTTCTTTCCTTTTCTGATATTTTGATTTCTCCCCCCTTCCTTCTCAAAATCTTGGTGCTTTCAGATTTCCAAGAATATGTAAAGAATTCACAAAGGGAAGCAATAACGTGACTCCTTTAGAGCAGAACTCAACCCAGTTAGTAAGTATGGTAAAAATCCATTTTAAAATGAGAGAGAGTGTTAGAAAGAAAAATGAAAGTGAAATTGCACTACTTCTTTTCTTCTCCACATTCTCCGCGTGGGTGGGCTCTTTATATCCATGTGTTGGCAATTCTTCCACATGTAGGTCTACATATGCTGATAATTCTGATCATGACGACCTCCAGGCACTACTACAAGGACATAAGTAGCCGTGCAGTGTGCTAATGTCTGGATTCCTGGCATCTCTGTACAAAGTGTGATAATGAAGGAAAAGTAGGCAGACATCTACATGAAGTGTGCCGTTTATTGTAATGATAGGATAGATTGTAGCACAAGGATAGAAGAACGGACCAACTTGCAGATAAAGTGCCCTCTGAATCTACCACAAGGAATAGGAAAAACTTATCAAATTCTTCTCCCACTTGCACAGCTCCTACTGTCATTGACTATAATTTCCAGAACTCACCTTGCTGGATTCTACATTCCATGGAAGATGGAAATTTCCCTCCTTTCCAGCATTTGAGCTCTCTACTACAAGTTCTCATGTATATAAAATGGATAAATGTGAATAGAATTTATAGAAGGTTAATTTAATTATAGGTGTAGAGTTGTATAATTAACTACGTTCAAGAATTAACTATTTTCCGCCCGCCTGCTGGCCTGAGATGGGACTGCTTCCCGGTAGGTCCTCAATCCCAGGTGAATTACCCAGTCCCGGGGTCGCCCCTTGACCCAGCTCCTCTCACCAGCCAGCCCCGGCAACACCCAGGCTGCCTCTGGTTTGCCCCAGCCCCTTTTTCCTTCCCTCCTGCCTGCCCACCCGACTGGGACAGGACTTGCTCTGGGTCCTCCATCCCTGGAGCCTGGGTGAACCACTAAGCCAAGTCTCAGGTCCCAGGTAAAGAATTCTGCCATTACCATCAGATCCTCTGCCCCTCCAAACCACTGGGGACCCTCGCGAGTGATCCACGGAGGAAACACTGCTACTCAGAATTCAACAGAATCCAAAGAAAACCCAATCAAAGCTCTAAAGGACAAAGGCCATACATCTGAAATCCTCTAAAATCATCCTATCATGTGGGAGAGATTCTTCACATCCAGCCCAAAGATAAGTAAACCTTTTTTCTTTTAACCACACTGCTCCATTTGAGTATTAATCACTGTAGATTAACTTATCCATACAGCCACCCCAAAAATATATAGAACTCCAGGGATTATACCACTCGCCCTCACATATCAACAAGATACTAAATTGTAAAAGTGCACTGCTATACTAATATTCACTCCCTGTCTACTTAACCTGACTTAACTGATATACTAAGAGCCTAATAGCCTCATCTAGGAAATAATACTAACAACAGAAAAACGTACCCAACTACAAGGCAAACACTAGTAATAACTGCCCAAGAGTAGTAATACCAACTAAATCTGTTCAGTCAAAAACACACAGAAACTGAAAGGTCTTAAGAGACAAAACGACAATGCCCAAGTCAAAGTGCAGATCCATGAGAAACAAAACTTAGGAAGACAAATCTCCCACCAAAAGAATTAACCCCATAATGATGGATTCCAATCAGAACAAATTCACAGATAATAGCCAAGAAAGCCAGACCCAAGATAACAACTTTCAAAGTATGATCATTACCATGATTAATACTATGAAAGAGGAAATCTGGAAGGAGTTAAACAGCCACATCCACCGCTTTGAACAGGAACACAACAGACACTTGGAGGAGTTCAGAAAAACTTTTAAGAAAGAAAAATAAACACGGAGCAGTTAAAACAGTCTCAGGCAGAGTTTAAAATCAAACTAAAAGACAAATTATCTTCAACCCAAAACACAACAGAGAGTCTTATCACCAGAACTAACCAAGCAGAAATTAGAATTTCAGATCTTGAAGACAAAGTGGGAGAATTAACCAACTCAATGGAAGAGGTTCTAAAAGCCTAAAAGATACTTGAGAGGAATATTCAAGAGATATGGGACACCCTGAAGAAGCAGATGCACATTCATGGAATACCAGAGCAAGAATCCCAAAATATCAGACATGAGGAAATTTTTCAAATTATCATAAATGAAAACTTCCCTCAATTAAAGAATGAGAGGCCCATCCAAATACAAGAGACATTCTGCACCTCAAACATATATGATCAAAATAAAAAATCGCCCCAGCATATAATAGTCAAAACACTCCACATTCAAGACAAAGAAAAGCTGCTGAGAGCTTCAAGGGAAAAAAAACAAGTTGCTTTTTAAGGTAAACCTTTTAAAATAACCAATGACTTCTCAATGGAAACAGTAAAAGCAAGAAGAGCTTGGGAAGAGGTACTTCAAGTATTAAATGAGCAAAAACGTCATCCCAGACTGATATATCCGACAAAACTATCTGTCATGATTGAGGGAGAAAGAAAAGTTTTCCAGCACAAAGACATCTTGAAGGCTTACATGTCTACCAAACTAAGTCTTCAAAAAACGCTAGAAATGATACTCAAGCTTGAAGAAAAAAACAAGTGTATCCAGAAGGACAGAAGGGAAGTATAATACCACCAAAACATAAATGTCTAACAATACGCTTACAAAAGCCACTAACCATAAAAAATGTCCAGAATTGAAAATAGCTTCTCCATTATAACATTAAATGTCAATGGTATTAACTCACTGATGAAGAGACACAGATTACAAACTTGGATTAAAAACCACAACCCATAAATCTGCTGCCTTTAGGAAAGTCATCTCACCACAAAAGATAGGCACATCCTAAAAATGAAAGGCTGGTCCAAAATTCTGCAAGCTAATGGAACCAGGAAACAGGCAGAGGTAGCCATTATGCTTTCAGACAAAGTGGACTTCAAACCAAAGAAAATCATAAGAGACACAGATGGATACTACATTTTAGTCACAGGTACAATTCACCAGGAAGACTTCACAATACTGAACATATATGCACCTAATACAGGCCCCTCCACATACATTAAGCTAACCCTACACCATCTAAAGCGAGGAATCAAAACCCTACAGCATCTAAAGTGAGGAATCAACCCCCAAACAATAATTCTTGCGGATTTCAACACTGCCCTCTCAACATGGGATAGATCAACAGGTCAAAAGCTTAACAGAGACACTTTGGAACTCAACCAAACCCTTAAAGAAATGGACCTTCCAGATCTCTATAAAACTTTTCATCCATGCACCAAAAAATACACATTTTTCTCAGCAGCACATGGAACTTTCTCCAAAATAGATCACATATTGGGCTCAAAACAAATCTCCACATATACAGGAAAGTTGAAAATCTAGACTGTACCCTATGAGACCACCATGGTCTGAAGCTTGACATCGACAACACAATAAGCAACAGAAAAAACACTAATTCTTGGAAACTTAACACTATGATGCTGAATGAGAATTGGATTCAGGAAGAAATTAAAAAGTAAATTCAAGATTTCCTGAAAGTGAATGATAATGAAAATACAACTTATCAAAATCTTTGTGATACAATGAAAGTTGTCCTAAGAGGCAAATTCATACCTTTTAATGCCTACATCAAAAAAAATGGAAACATCAGAAATAAATAACTTAAAAATGCAGCTTAAAGCTTTAGAAAAACTAGAGCAATCTGATGCCAAAAGCAGTAGAAGAGAGATTAGTAAAAAAGGGGAGAAATATCTGAAATTGAGATTAGGAAACAATACAGAGAATCAACCAGTCAAAAAGCTGGTTCTTTGAAAAAAATCAATAAGATTGATATACCTCTAGCTAAATTAACCAAAAGCGAGAGAAAAAACACAAATTAACAAAATGAGAAATGAAAATGGAGTTATCACTATGGACACCCAAGAAATTCAGAGTACTGTAATGTCATATTTCAAAAACTTAGATGCTGTGAAATTTGACAACACAAAAGAAATGGATAAATTCCTAAGAAAGCACAACTTACTGAAATTGAATCAGGGAGTTGTGAATTATTCAAATAGTCCTATAACATATGAGGAAATCGAGGAAGTAATCTCGAATCTTCCCACCAAGAAATGTCCTGGACCAGATTGATTCAGCACAGAGTTCTACCAGACATTTAAGGAGTTGATAATACCAATACTCTTCAAACTGTTCAATCAAATAGCAAAGGAAGGAACACTACCTGATTCTTTCTATGAAGCTAATATTGTCTTAATTCCAAAAACTACTAATGATACACTTAAAAAAGAAAGCTATAGGCAAATCTTTTTGATGAACACAGATGCAAAGATTCTCAACAAAGTCTTAGCCAATTAGATTCAAAAACATATCAAAAAGATCATTCACGGAGATCAAGTAGGCTTTATCCCAGGCACACAAGGTTGGTTCAACATATGCAAACCAATAAATGTAATTCACCATATAAACCAGTCTAAAAATCCAAGACCACATGATACTCTCAATAGATGCAGAAAAAGCTTTTGACAAGATCCAACAGCCTTTTATGATCAAAACCCTAGAAACAGTTGGAATGGAAGGATCTCTGTCAATACAATAAAAGATGTCTACAACAAGCCCACAGCAAGGATTATAGTCAATGGAAAAAAACTCAAAGCATTCCTGCTTCAATCAGGAACTAGACAAGGCTCTCCACTTTCACCACTTCTCTTCAATATTGTGCTTAAAGTCTTAGCTGAAGCCATAAGACAAGAAATGGAGATAAAAGAGATTCAAATCGGCAAGGAAGAAGTCATTATCTCTATTTCCAGATGATATGATTTTATACCTGAGTGATCCCAAAATCTTCACCAGGAAACTCCTGGAACTAATACAGAAGTTCAGCAGGGTAGCAGGATACAAAATAAACATGCAAAATCAGCGGCCTTCCTATATGCACAAAATGAAAGAAGTGAAAAAGCCTTGAGTGAAACAATCCCATTTACTATAAAAATGAAATACCTTGGTATAAACCTAACCAAGGAGGTAAAAGACCTTTACAATGAAAACTTTAAAACCCTAAAGAAAGAGATTACAGAAGACACCAGAACGTGGAAAGACCTGTCCTGTTTCTGGATCGGCAGAATCAACATCATAAAAAAATGACCATCCTACCAAAGGCAATATACAGATTCAATGCTATAACAAATAAAATTCCAAAGCATTTCTTTAAAGAAGTTGACCAAACAATCTCAATGTTCATCTGGAGGTACAAAAGACCCAGAACAGCAAAAACAATCCTGAGTAACAAAAACACGGCTGGAGATATCACCATATCATACCTTAGTCTATACTACAAATCCATAGTTATAAAAACAGCCTGGTACTGGCTCCAAAATTGACACACAGATCAATGGATAAGGGTTGAAGACCCAGATATAAGCCCACACGATTACAGCCATTTGATCTTTCACAGTGGGCCCAGAAAATCCAATGTAAAAAGAACAGCATCTTCAACAAATGGTGCTGGCAAAACTAGATCTCCACATGCAGAAGACTAAAACTGGACCCATACATGTCACCATGTACAAGACTTAGTTCCAAATGGATCAAGGACCTCAATATAAGGCCAGAGACTATAAAAGCCTTAGTTGAAAGGGTAGAGAACTCCCTGGTGCTTATTGGTTTAGGCCAACAGTTCCTAAATGGAAATCCAATAGCACAGTCACTGCAACCAACTCTCAACAGATATGATCTTGTGAAATTAAAGAGCTTCTGTTCAGATAAAGAAATTGTAACCTGAGCACAGAGGCAACCCAGAGAACGGGAGAAAATCTTCACTAACCATATACCTGATAGAGCTCTATTATCCAGAGTGTACAAAGAACTGAGAAAACTAAACACCAAGGAAACAAATGGGCCAATTAAAAAATGGGCCTTGGAACTTAAAAGAAACTTTACCAAGGACGAAATTAAAATGTCTAAGAAATATGTAAAAAAATGCTCCACATCTTTAGCCATCAGGGAAATGCATATCAAAACCTTGAGATATCATCTCACCCCAGCCAGGATGGCAAAAATCCACAATACAAACAACACCAAACGCTGGAGAGGATGTGGAGAGAAGGGAACTCTCCTACATTGGGATGGCAAAAATCCACAATACAAACAACACCAAATGATGGAGAAGATGTGGAGAGAGGGGAACTCTCCTACATTGCCGGTGGGAATGCAGGCTCATACAGCCACTCTGACTAGCTGTCTGGCGATTCTTAAAGAAGTTAAAGATTGAAATACCATATGACCCAGCTCTTCCACTTTTGGGAATAACCCCCCATACAGCAGAGGTTCCCCTCGATAGCACAAGCACGACCATGTTCATAGCAGCACTGTTTACAATAGCAAAGTCATGGCATCAACCCAAATGTCCAACAGTTGACGAGTAGATAAGGAAAATGTGGTACATTTACACAATGGAATACTACTCAGCCATCAAAAATTGGTGAATTAATGCAATTTTACAGGGAATGGATGGAATTAGAAATAATTATCTTGAGTGAAGTATCCCAGACACAGAAAATTAAGCACCATATGTCATCCCTAATAGATGGATCCTAGTACCAAACCCACTTACAGACACACACAATGATAATAATCTGCAATACCTACAGTAATTGCAAGGATTATAAACAGGAGAGAAGAGGAAGGAGGACCCCACCAGAAAGAAGAAGAGAGGGGATGAAGCTAATATTGTCTTAATCCCAAAACCTAATAAGATTCACTTAAAAAAGAAAACTATAGGCTGATCTCCCTGATGAACACAGACGCAAAGATTCTCAACAAAGTCTTAGCAAATTGGATTAAAAAACATATCAAAAAGATCATTAACAGGGACCAAGTAGGCTTCATCCCGGGCACACAAGTTTGGTTCAACATACGAAAATCAATAAATGTAATTCATCATGTAAACCAGTCCAAAGACCAAGACCACATGATACTCTCGATAGATGCAGAAAAAGTCTTTGACAAGATCCAACAGCCTTTTATGATCAAAATTCTAGAGACAGTAGGAATGGAAGGAACCTTTATCAATATAATAAACGCTGTATACAACAAGCCCATAGTAAGGATTATGCTCAATGGGGAACAATTGGAAGCATTCCCACTTTGATCAGGAACTAGACAAGACTGTACACTATCACCACTGCTATTCAGTATTGCACTTGAAGTCTTAGCTGGAGCCATAAGACAAGAAAGGGACATAAAAGGGATTCAAATCGGAAAGGAAGAAGTCAAGCTATCCCTATTTGCAGATGACATGATCTTATACCTGAGTGATCCCAAAAACTCCACCAGGAAGCTCCTGGAACTAATTGAGAAGTTCAGCAGGGTGGCAGGATACAAAATAAATGTGCAAAAATCAGAGGCCTTCCTATATACCCAGAATGAAAGAAGTGAAAGCCTTGAGAGAAACAATCTTATTTACTGTAGCCCCTAAAAAAATGAAATACCTTGGTATTAACATAATCAAAGAGGTAAAAGACCTTTACAATGAAAACTTTAAAACCCTGAAGAAAGAAATTGCAGAAGACACCAGAAGTTGGAAAGACCTCCCATGTTCCTGGATTGGCAGAATCAACATTGTAAAAATGACCATCCTACCAAAGGCAATATACAAATTCAATGCTATACCAATTAAAATCCCAAAGCAATTCTTTAAAGAAGTTGACCAAATAATCTCAAAATTTATATGGAGGCACAAAAGACCCAGGATAGCAAAGCCAATCCTGAGTAACAAAACACTGCTGGAGGTATTACAATACCAAACCTTAGTCTATACTACAAATCCATAGCTATAAAAACAGCTTGGTACTGGCTCCAAAATAGACACACAGATCAATGGATAAGGGTTGAAGATCCAGATATAAGCCCACAAAAATACAGCCATTTGGTCTTTGACAAAGGGGCCCAAAGAATCCAATGGAAAAAGAACAGCATCTTCAACAAATGGTGCTGGCAAAACTCTATCTCCACATGCAGAAGATTAAAGCTGGACCCGTACTTGTCACCATGTACAAGACTTAATTCCAAATGGATCAAGGACCTTGATATCAGGCCAGAGACTATAAAAACCATAGTTGAAAGGATAGGGAACTCCCTCGAGCTGATTGGGCTAGGCCAACAGTTCCTAAACAGACATCCAATGGCACAGTCACTGCTAACGACTCTCAACAGTTGGGATCTTGAAAATTAAAGAGCTTCTGTTCAGATAAAGAGATTGTAACAGGAGTTAAAAGGCCACCCACAGAATGGGAGAAAATCTTCACTAACCACATATCTGATAGAACTCTACTGTCCAGAGTGCACAAAGAACTTAGAAAATTAAACACCAAGGAAACCAATGGCCCAATTAAAAAATGGGCCCTGGAACTTCAAAGAAACTTTACCAGGGATGAAATTAAAATGTCTAACAAATATCTTAAAAAATGCTCCACTTCTTTAGCCATCAGGGAAATGCAAATCAAAACCTCCCTGAGATAACATCTCACCCCGGTCAGGATGGCACAAATCCACAATACAAACAACAACAAGTGCTAGAGAGGATGTGGAGAGAGGGGAACTCTCCTACATTGCTGGTGGGAAATCAGGCTCATACAGCCACTCTGGCGAGCCGTCTGGAGATTCTTAAAGAAATTAAAGATTGACATACCATATGACCTTGCTATTCCACTTTTGGGAATAACCCCCCATGAAGCAGAGGTTCGCCTCGATAGCACAAGCACGACCATGTTCATAGCAGCACTGTTTACAATAGCAAAGTCATGGAATCAACCTAAATGTCCAACAGTTGACGAGTGAATAAGGAAACTGTGGTACATCTATACAATGGAGTACTACTCAGCCATCAAAAATGATGAATTACTGGAATTTGCTGGGAAATGGATGTCATTAGAAACAATTACATTACGTAATGTATCCCAAACCCAGGAAGTTAAGCGCCATATGTACTCCCTAATAGGTGGCTCCTAGTACCAAACTCACCCAGCCCACATTGAGACACTCAAAGGTAAACCTATGTAATACAGTAATTGCAAGGATTGTGAACAGGAGGGATGGGGTTGGAGGGCCACACCAGACACAATGAGAGAGGGGACCATGTTACAGCAGAGAAAATCGGCCTCCAAGGAATTCAAGTAAGTAATGTGACACCTGGTTAAGTTCACAGAGTTCGTTCCTGATCATGCACAACTGAGGGGGTATGATCTCACCAGAAGGGGAAGGCATATAATCTGGCAGATGAAAGGTGATCATTTTGCAAATGGGTGACTGACCCCTCCCTCACCAAGGTTTCCTGCTTTTATTACATCTACCCTTGGATGTGCTATTATAACAAGACTCCAGTTTAACAGTTTTTTGTCTCTGACCAGGGGGTGACATACAGTGCCCATCAGGATGGAGTGAAGGGCATTGCAGAAGCAGCAAAAACCCAAAAGAAAATGAACAAACTACATTACAGAACTTCAGAGACTCTATATCAACCACATAGAACTAAGCCAGCCTAATCTCCTCCCATCCTGAAGCTCAGGGACATTTGCGGAAGAGGGGGCGGTAAGATTGTAAGAGCAAAAGGATGGGAGGAGCAATGATTTGCAAGATTCTCCACACTAGTTAGGGCTGAAGTAATCATAATAGGACTTTGCATGCCCTGCGCAATGTCCAACACACTATTGACCTCACAAAGTCTAGCATCTGCTAAAGGCACCAAGATCCTTGGAGGCAAGGGATTGACAGCCACAGTAGTGTACCTATGCTTAAGGGGAACAGGAGAAAGGGTTCAGGGAAATACCACTGGTTCCTTGTATGTCATCGGAGAGGAGGATCAAGAGGAGAGTTAGGCATAAACAATAAAGGACTCTCTGAGAATTGGGGGGGAGGCACTGGGAGACGGGGAGAAAGGGAAGGGGAGCAGGGGGTTCAGGGGGAGGAGGGGGGGAAGGAACTGGTGTACCTATTAAGTTTGTATGAGCAGAAATAATAAATATGTTAAAAAATTAAAAAAAAACAAAAAAAAAAAAGAGAAGAGAGGGGATCATGCTACAGCAGAGATAATAGGCCACCATCAAGGACTACAAGGGCTGACATCCAATACCCATCAGGATGGAGCCAAGGGTGGTGCAGAAGCAGGAAAACTGGAAAAAAATCATCAAACCATAATTCAGAACATCAGAGATTCTATATCAACCACCTGGAATCAGGCCTGCCTAATCTCTTCCCATCCTGAAGCTCAGGGAAATTTGCAGAAGAGCGGGTGGTAAGATTGTAAGAACACAAGGATGGGAGGAGTCATGATATGCAAGATACTCCACATAAGTTAGGGCTGAAGTAATTATAATAGGACTCTGCATAATCTGCGCAATGACCAACATATCATTGACCCCTCAAAGTCTAGCATGGACTAAAGGCACTAAGATCCTTAGACGCAAAGGATTAACAGTCATAATAGTGTTCCTATACTTAAGGGGAACACAAAAAAGTGTTCTAGGAAATGCCACTGAGTCCTTACACCTCATCAGAGAGGAGGACCCAGAGGAAAGTTTGATATACTCATTAAAGGATGCTTCAGAGATGGGGGGAGGAGGCACTGGGAGAAAGGGAAGGAGGGGGGAAATAAATAGGAAAAGGGGGAGGGAACAAGGAGGTCCAGGGAGAGGTGGAGGGAGGGAGGGGACAGAGGTACCTATTATGTTTGTATGAGCAGAAAAATAAATAAATTAAAAAAACTGACCTTCATAAATTTAGTGCATTTTATACAACCTCCTTTGCAGTATATTGTTATAGCAGACCAAAATTACAAAACAATTGCTAAGTGAGAATTGATTGTTCAAGCCATGCATTGGTAAAATACATTGGTCAAATATGTAAAAAAAAAAAAGAATTAACTATTTTCAAGACAATAAGAGTTTAAGGCCATTTATGCATCTTTTTCCTATTGAGAAAATTTCAACCACAGTTTCCCATGCTTTTTCTTTAAAACTGTGTTCAGGTAATCTGATTTTTAACTTTTCATTGGTATTCATTTTTCAAGAGAGATACTTTGTATTTTGTTTCCTTTTGGCAGTGGAATGGAACAGTGATGTTACAGTGTGTTCAGTTTCTTTAGTGAACACACGGGTCTTTCTTCAGAGTCACACAGAAAAGGAATCACTCTGGCTTCTGAAAAAAATGAGCCCGGGTTTCTGAGGTTGAAGGCTCGTCAAGAAGAACTTATCATGGTGTTCCTCTCTCTGTGAAGACTAGGTCATATTACAATAGATGGCACACTTCATGCAGATGTCTGCCTACTGTTTCTTCATTATGATGCTCAGTATAGAGTTGCCAGGAATCCAGTACCTTAGCACACCTTCCTTGCATAAATAGCACTGTGTCTAGAGTGCAGGGTATAGGTTAGACCTGAAAAGGGGATAGCGAAGTGTAACAGAACTGAATGTTTTGAAAGTTGGGGGACTAGAGGTTCAATGTTCAAGGCAGAAACCCTGAGTCTAACTCCTCATAAATCTTTCTTCAATGTGCCAGCCCAGGGTCCAAAAACAGGTACAAATTACATAAAGGAGTTTCTTATAAGCTAACAGGAATTATACAAGCAACAATGTGAAGGTTTCAAGGCATGTTATATTATAGACAGAATGATTACAACCCCATTTGTTCTTAAAGTAGATAAAGGATATCACTTTAAAATCTTGAACAAACATGTATGTATATCTATCTGGCTTTTGTCTAAGCATTTTCCACATGAAAGGGACTTTTTTACACATCCATGAGATATTAATGTAAAAGTTGGTCTCCTACAAGTCAGATGCATGATTTATCTTCAACTAGACACTTCTTGTAATTAATTCTTGCTAACATTGTTGCTTCTTCCACCTTAGCCACAAGACACTTGACAATGAAAGAGAACATAAAGCACATTAGCTCTTATATTCTACTCTTTACCTGAAAGCTTAAAAGCATTTTGATAGTAATACAAACCTTCCCCATGAGAAATGGAAGGCTGAATTACAGTAACGCTTTGCCAATCATGTTCTCTGCCTAAATGGAGGATCCCTACTATGAATTTCTGTAGATTTTTACTGAATTTCGTTGAAGACAATTCCATGAATGTATATAGTATCTTCTAACTTCACAATCCTCTGCCATTTCTTATCTACACCCAGTCTTGGAACACCCTGCCACCCCCTTGTTTTCATGTGTTTTTGCTTAGTTATGAGTCACATTGATTTTAACCAGGGTCTTGGATGTGACCATGGGTTAAGAACTTATGATTAGTGAACCAATGGTATTAATTTCTTTCATTATTTTTATTATTTTAAAGCTTTATCCATGAATACACTGAACTAATGTTGTCTTTATACCTTATTACCTCTTTCCTCAACTATTTTTCCCACAACTGACCTTTTTTTTTATCACCAGTCTACTTCCTACTATGATATTTTGTATGCGTAGTCCACTGAATTTCTTATAAATGCCTGTATTGGAATGTGCCTGAAGACTAAACCTCAAAAGATGCAGGAGGCATACAATCACTTGAGAACATTTCCCTTTCATGGCTGTGTTACATTCTTTAAGTGGTAGACAATGTATGGGCTCAATCAATCATTGAAACCTGATTTCAAGTGAGTTATTATTTGTTTGCTTTTCTTCTTTGAGTCTGATATTTTAGTACATTATCAAAAAGAGCCTACATCAGCAATCCCTGACACATAATTAGACGTTGTGATTTTATTCATCTTCCTTCCTTAGTTGCATCATGACATGCTAATACATATTTTTTCAACCAGGAGGAGAAAATACTATGTAAAACCTCAGATTTAAGCTTAAATAGAAGCTTTTTCGATGCTTATTTTTTGTATCTGGCCCATATCCTGATAGTGTCACACTAATGACTGTCATCCATGAGTCATTTGACTATCAAGATATGCAGTTATCCATTATACAGAGGCATCTGGCAAGAAACCAAAGCAGAAGACCCATAATATAGAGGCTTTGATTAGATACAAACAACCACTATGAGATATTTTTTTTCATGTGCACTGATGACTCTTCCTTTCACAAAGTTCTCTAAAGTTATGACCCATGGGATTTATATTTTACGTGCTTTTGTTTGAAAACTTTTAAAAAGCACTTTGATAGTTACTTATATATTTGGAGATCATTTCAAAAGGGTGTATAACCATTAAAATTATTTATAATCTTTTCAATTCTCATACATAGGAAAAAGTAGGGACACCTGCAACTGTAATATATACATTATACATAAAATATTTTTGCATTGTATATATTATATAATTAATTTGGAGGAAAGGGACTTGAAGCAGGATGAAACAAAAACATCTTTAAGAGGTTATACATATTCACCTACAAAACAAACCTACAATCCTACCAGTTCTACTGAATGGATCCTCTTAATTTTCTCTCCCTGACTTATACTTTAGATGATAATATTTTTCTGTCTGGAAAAATAAAAAGACAATAAATTACCATTTCGTTCTCCAACACTCTTTCAATGTGCCAGAAGGATAGTAGACTCTGAGGTTTCTTGGTGTTTTGATTTTCTCAGTGAACTTTCCCAGATTTGTGACTATTTCTCATCAATGATCTTTCATGTAATGTCCCTGATAAGTTCATGTCTTTGAATCCTTGGTCCCCAGCTAATGACTCTGTCTGGTAAGGTTATAGAACCCTTGGGAGGCAGAGTGTCCACTGAGGTATCATATCACTGTGGGAGACGCTTTAGCTTTAATAACCAGGTCCTAGTTCCTCACTGGAATTGTCTGTATTCAGCCTTCCCTCTTGCCTTTATGAAGTGATAGAAGTTGAATGACATGACCATTCCTAGCTTTAATGGTTTATTATTGTGTACACTAAAGAAATAAATACGACCAACCTCCATGTCAATTGTTCTCATAATTTAAAATGAAAACATTAGTAAGTTTCTGCAGCAAAGTAGCTACTCAGTTTAAATCTTTACAGGAGAAACATCGTGCAAAAATAACATGCTACAATGATTATGAACATGACCCCAGAAACTTTTACTTATGATACATCAACACAGAAATTATTAGCAATATTGAAATTATTAGTAAATTGCTCTAAAGTGAAATTGCTCTAGAAGTTTAATGGAAATATGGCTAGAGAGATGACTTATATATTAAAGTCTTTGCTTCACAAGCAAAAAGACCTGAGTTCAGATCCTCAGATCCTACATAAAGATGTCAGGTGGAAGTGATGGCAGACTGTGGTTCTAGTACTGGAAAATGCAGCAAGGGAAACTCCAGAGCAAAGTAATAAGGATGTAAAGCAATCCAGGATGATTCTAAATGTCACCCTTGGGCTTCCACAGACACACACACACACAGGTTCCCTTTGGTGCAGACAAAGCAAAAACACAAAATAAAATATATTTTTAGTAGTAATTATCATATCCATGCAAAGGGAATAAATTTAATCATGCTGCTTATAAATTACACTTCCTTTGGCTTTATAGTATTAATAGATAAATGAAAGATAATTTTTCAAAAATGATCACATTGTTTCAACTGAACACTTTGCAAGAAGACTATTAACAGACTGATTCACGAAAAGCGGTTTAGATAATCCCCAATCCCATGGCTCAGGGAACCTTGTGGAAGAGGGCATGGTAAGAATGAAAGAACTTGAGGGTGGGGAGAGATGTTACTTCAGTGACTTCTTACAAATCAGGGCTGCCACACTCCTCAATGATATCAATGATGTCTACTTCTATTGCTCTCCACAGCAAGGGGCTTATTTACATTTTACCACAAAGGAAAGAGGATCTCTGGTTGTATGTATCCATCCTCAATAGGCACTTGCCTGTGCAGATAGCTGTCTTGGATGGGGACCAAAGAATAACATAGGCAGAGGGACTTGGGAGCAGGAAGAAGACTGGCTAGAAAGGAAAAGCTGGGGTAGAATAGGAGAAGGATGGGGAATAAGAAATGAAAACATATTAATTCATTATATTTGTGTATGAAAGCATAAAAGAATAAAAAAGGAAAAATATTAAAAATTATTCAAATATTGAAATCATAGCTTCTAGGTATTTGTTCTCCAATTGAAATGCATCAGGGCTCAACAAAAAACTTATTGTTTTGTTTTGTCGTTGGGTAGGATGAAATAATTCTATAAATTCTTCTAGAAAAATTGCCATCTGCATAACTAGATTTCATAGCTATATATTTAAATATTTCTTATATGCTTAAACATCTGTTCATTTTATGTGCATTCTATTAGAAATGTTTGAGCTCCCAGTTTATACTCCCATCGTCAAAGGAGGTTCTTGGGAGGAAGAATTTTCAATACTATGGGTGGTTGGAATGGGGTAAAGTAGAGTCTCAACTTCAGTTTGGATGCTTATCTGCCAAGACAGATGAAAGGTTAATAGGAGGAAAGGAGGGCAAGAAATTGAGTGAGTCTACAAGAATACAAGTTTTATTGGAGAATAAAACCAGTGACCCATGGAAGAATCTGAATCACAGCTACTGCTCACAATCTGAGTTAGATGTAGGGCAGGGAAGGAGGTGGGAGTTTAAATTTTCCCTTCTATTTGGACTTTCCAGGAGACATTGCTAATGGGTTGTCAGGGAAGAAGTTGTGGGGAGTGAAAGAATGCAAAGTAAATCACAGTCATCTCTTTAGCTTGACCACTAAGGGTCAGTAGGTTGGAGAGGACAGGAATCTAGGAAGACAAATTACTTCAGTTTTAGAAGTAACTATTGAAAACCACTGTGGTCAGTTTTGAGAGTTGGTAACTTCCAACTTAGTTAAATTATACAAAATGCTATGGTGATGGCTAAAAAGAATCAGATGGGATTTCTCAGAGTTGAGTCTTTAGTCAGAAAAGACATCTATGTCATGTTATCAAACAAAAAAATGAACAGCACTACCAAAGCTTCAATAGGTTCAAATTGCTCTCCACTGAGTGAATTCCCTCACCCACACATCTTTCAACTGAAGCGATCATAAGATAGATAGTATCATTGTGTACTTTAGGATGAGTAAGTAATTGAAATTGGATATAAACCCACATTTCACTTGGTAACGTGCGTTAAGTCCCTAGGCTTTAGAAAACAAGGAAATTCACCTTTGGAAAGAAAATTCAAGTGTTTGGTGGGAGCAATCTAGAAGTTAGGGTTGTAGATTTACATTTTCAATTCATTCAAATTCAATTCAATCACCATGTTTATTGATCTTGTTAGAGTGATGGTTAAAGAAGATGAAATACAGATAGTGTTTTTATTGAGGACTGAATGTAATCCCAATGTATTGTATAATAGTAAGTTCCAAGATGAAATTCAATGTCATACAATAGTTTGTTTTCCCCTTGTGCTTTGGTCCTCCACTTTGAAAGGTTCCTAGCATGGTTTCCACTACCAGACATTTGTTCTCTGCATGAAAGGGGGCTTTAATACAATCACAAAGCAGTTGGTTGCCCCTATAACATTCATAATACTATTTTGACAACCATCCCGTGCTGGGATGGTTGTTATTTCAGTTCAGAGAATTCACAGGTGAGCGAGACTACTGGCTGCTTTTTCCTCCCTCTCTGCCTACATAGGACCTTCAGGCACTCTGAAAACTTGTCACTAATGAGGAAGCTTCCAGAGATATTCAATGCAGAGTACCACAACTGGACAAAGTGAATGGAAAACGTGATTGTGGGCTAATCAGCCCTAAACAGTACATCTGAATCAGCCCCTAATGTCAAGGCTCAAGGAACATCATGGAAGAGAAGGGAGAAGTAAGAGCCAATGGGTTTGGAGGTACAGTTCAAGAATATAATTTCTGGGCTATAGAAATGATCAGGGGTTAAGACTTTGCCTGCAGGCAGAAGGTCCTGAGTTTGGATCCCAGGTCCAACATGGAAAGGCCAGACAGAAATGGCAGTGGCCTATACTTATGGTCCTGGTGTGAGATGTCTGAGAAATCCCAGAGCAAAAGCAGAAAGGAGGTAGAAGCAATCCAAGATGATTCCAGAAGTCACACTTGGAGGACCAAGTACAACTTCTGGGTGTTAGAGGTTAGCTGAACCTTGGAACTCATTGTAACAATGTTTATTACCATAAGACCTGCCCAAAATTTGGTCTATCAACATTTTACCATGAAAGGGCAAATGTGACCAGAAATTTCCAACACCTGTGTGAGAACGTATAGAGGATTAATCCTGAATGGAGGAGGGGAAATTACTTTCTTTAATGATATACTTGCTGATATATCAAAGACGCTTCAGCAAATGGTTAGGTTATGATAGTACAGCCAATTTAGATGAACCTAATATGTGACATTGATAAAAGATGGGAAAATAGGGAGGAAACTGACTAGTAAGACAATTGAATTTTGTAAAAAAGGGAGAATGGAATGAAAGTCTTCATACGTCATTTACCTACCTCCATTCCTGTCACTGAAAGATACAAACACAGCTACATTGCTTTAAAAAATCCCCTATATTCATAACCAGAGAAAAATAGTGTCTTGGAGAGATTTGGTCATACTAACCTGCAATCCTATCACTGGATGACCACCAGTTGGATTCCAAGGTGGTACACATAAAGCAAGCCAAAACTACATATCTGAAGAAAGAAAATCCTAAGAAAACCTTTGAAAATGAAATGATGATGTTAATGGTTGCCTCTGAGATTATTTGTCTCAAGTCAGGGCAAAGGAGGCATGTGACACAGGAGGGTTAGAGGTAGAAGCAGATGTCACTTGCAGTAGTGGATAGTAAATATTGTAGACAAATAGCAAATACATTTATGGATATAGTTGAAGAATGAGTAATATAATAAAAGAAAACCAGAGTTCATAACCATCTTAGTGATTTATGATTTGATAGAGATTTGCATAACCTAATGTGGAGATCTACAGGGATGACTGAAATTAATTTTTGGGCATCATGTGTGTATGTCTTCAGGTAAAACAGCTATGAAATTGAGTCATGAATTTCTTCATTTTGTTCTTGCTGGGCTTTAGTTAATTCCTTCTCCATTGTTTGTTTTGCTCCAAAAACTCTTCTCCCATATAGGCAATTCTGTCCCTTCTCTGAGGTATAATTCCATTGTTTTTGATTCAGAAAGTTGAAAGAATATTAGAATAAATGATATTAAATACCCTCTTCGGTTCCGATGCTTCAGCACGTACATGAAGTTATATGAAGGTTAGAAGATAAGCCAGCAATGGAAATGGAAATAAAACTCCTGAGATCCATCCTTAGCTTTTATATTTAGAGAAAAAAGAGAAAATTAAGAAGAAAAGAGAGATAAAAAAATCAATGAATGGAAATTACACAAAGTAAAGGTGAAAAACAATAGAAAAGGAATTAACTGAAACCAGTCTTCTTGATTACCTTTTAAAAAATAAAGCTTCTTTGTTCAGCCTTATGTGATATGGGAATCATTGAAGAATGAAAAGAAAACTGCAACATTTTCCTCTTAAGTATAAGAGGTTCAAACATTCAAATCATACGTGAAAACTCAAGTCATGATCTTATGTGTATGTGTGTATGTTCTTGTTAGGTATAAGATCAAACACATATAATGCTAAACTGCACTCCACATTCTCCTTTCAATACAATAGTGACACAGTATATTTATTGAAATTCCATATTCATAGGGTTCCTTAGCACTGATTAATATTCAGAGAAATATAAAAAAGCATGCAAAATACAATCAATATGAATTAGAAAACTAATTTGAATGAGAGTAAAAAAATACCTTGTCTACCCTCCCTGCAATCCAAAGTCAATAACAAAAGCCAATAACATACTCAGTAATAAAACCAAGGACATATTTATCATTGACATTAATAATGGATTGACAGTCAAAGTCCCTTCTCAAGACCACTCACCTCCAGCAACCAATGGACGATGACAAATAAGAGTTTCTCCTATCCCCCAACTCAGAACAGTCAGAATGGCTGTTACTGTTCTAGAGATTCTACCTGAATACACTGAGGTCTTTGTGTTAGTTAGATTTAGATGTCAACTTGACAATGGAAAGCTTAGTGCTGGGCCCATTGTGAAGAATTGTGGGAGAATGTCTAATTAATGAAGGAAGATCAAGTTCATGGTGGGTCAACAAAGAAGGCTGGTTTAATACTCTGGTATACTTTGGCAGACTTGAAGTGTGACGAGTGAGGTTTGTCCCCTCTCAGCAATTCTTGTAGATGTCATATGATCAGTTCCCTTGACTTCTGAGGCTGGTATGAATTTTCCTTTTCAGCTGAAGTGTGAACTATAAAGAAGAATACTAAGCAAAAATAAAACTTCTTGTTTCTATATGTTGGTTGACCATGAATTTATCAGTAACAATGAAGAGAAACGCAAAATAATTGTTTAATTTCTCCTTCATATTTACTCTTCTTTTACAAAAGGGTCGATTTCAAGAACTTGCCTCAATAAACTCTTGTGGAGTATTTATTGCAGATGCAGCGTCCTCTGGGACCAAGCTGTAACATCTGTGATTTGGGCTATGGCTATTATATACTACCAAACAATTATGGAAACTCTTGCTTAGGTAGCTTAATGTCTCACTACTTCTGGATGCATATTTGCTGTCACATAAATAGACATACAGACCCACATGAGATCATGTAAAACCATCCTTCAGTATATAGTACTGAATATAAATACATATTGTGAGTACATACATGCAATTTTTGCCTGAATGCTTCAGATGGACACATTCTACTTATCTCTTCCACATTTAAAATCACCTTTAGGAAAACAGTTTAAAAACAAATCAGGACCAAACCTTTTCCAGGAATGATCTTGACAAAATGAGTTATTATTTTGAATAAAAATAATAGCAAATCTGGAGAGTATAATTTCGGGAATATTTTCTTCCAATGAAATAGTCACATTGTGAATTCAACCAGACATCATTTTCAACCAACAATGTAGGATCAAATACAATATTAAAATACAATAAGAAAATATGATTTGAGAAGTGTCACAATTTTGTATTTTAAAATTCAAACATAAAAGCACATACTTGTCTGAAACCTCATAAAATATATGGGATTAGAATGAAGAAGAGACACAGTAACAGCTTCTGCCTGTGGATATCAGCATTGTTAGCATGCCACCTGTTCATGATCTTTCACTAATTCACACATTTTTCTTTCTGTGCTTTGTGTGCATCTGTGCTTTAATAATGATAAAAACAGGTAAAATGGCAAAAGAGAGTGCAAATTCCAGGAAATGGCTGGGCCATGAAGTAGCATCAATCACAGATGAATCAATCATTTTAGTGTAGTTAAGTACAAGAGCAACTATCTATCAAACTGTTGTATGAAGATTGCTAATGCAATTTCACAATATACATCAAAGTAAATTTGATATTACTTTTAAAAATGTAAATGAAAATGAGTATAGCAGAAGAGAAAACAGTATTAATTTTAGTTGATTTTGAATTAGCAAAAGATGTAATCAGGTTTCTCAAATTTAGGTACATAAATGGTAAAGAGACATATAAAAATATTCACCATCAATCAAATAATTAGAGAAATTTAAGCCAAAATCAATATCGGGCATTTTGTATGTATCTACTTATATATATATATACTTATGTATATATACTTATATATATACTTATATATATACTTATATATATATTTTTTTCTATTTGTGTGTTGGTGGATGTGTGTGGGTGTGCCTGTAAATCAGAGGGCACGTGAATATGCATGTCCATGTGCCCAAAGAGGACAACATTGATCATCTTTGATTGTTCTACCTCCTTATCTTTGCTTTGTGCTGAGATTTCCCAGGTTCTACCTTCCAGTGCTGAAAGTGCAGACCACCACCATTTTTTTGCTCATCATTTTCACATAGGATCTGGGATCTGATCTCAGATTTTTTTCTGCTTGTGGTGCAGAATTTTAACCCCATGAGCCATCTATCCAGTCCCAATCTACATATATGATTTTTGTCACATTGATTTTTGTTTTAAAAAACCCAAACATAACAAGTGTGAACAAGAAAAGAGAGTTCTTACATATTGGTGAAAATAATACAGATTAGGACAGCTCCTATGGGAAAATAATATGGAATTCTCTTAAAACACTATGGGTGAAACTGTCATAGCTCCAGTGGGTATAAAGTCACAGGAAATGTTGTCAGAAGGTGGAAATCAAGTCCATATACCCATGTCTGTTGAAATAAAAGACGCAAATTAGAAGTCCATCTCAAACATATGCACAGGTGCACATACAAAATGGGGCACAATTCATTCTTCACAAAGAAAGAAAACCTGTTGTTTATGAAAACATGGGCTCAATTAGAAGACATACTGCTAAACAAAAAAGCAAGGTAGTAAAAGAGAAATTGCTTATCGTCCAATGTAAGTAGGAAAATAAATATTGCCACAAAAGTTGAGAGCAATATATTGTCTTTAAAGACTGGAAAGAGAAGAAGGGAGAAGGGGGAAAAGGCTTGTTAAATGATTCTGAGATAGTTTGATAACAAATTTTGAGAAGTAATGACATTTCTTCTCCAATAGAAGGAGGGGAACTTCATAAACATGTACATAATTTAAACTACCTCATTGCTTCTTCATCTTATAGAAAACATCTTTTATCAATTTAGGATCTTGATACTTTCTCAGCCTCTATTTTCTAAAAGGTAATATTCTTTTACATATATTTTAAAGGTTTCTTCACATGTCGAAATAAGAACAAAAACAGAAACAAAACCCTTCTATTTACATAGGAATTAATGTGAAACTTTGAACAAGGTATTATTTATTCAAAAATGAAAGATAGAATTTGTGGTAAGAAATTTTGACTTGATATAGAATGAACAACAGTTAACAGTTTGAATCAGTTAATCTTACTTTTTTCCACATTGTGAAAAAGTAAGTCCATTTGCTCTCCTGCCCATCCACATGGTTAAAATGAGGGTATGGTGTAACAGTGGATATAAACCCCAACGTAATCCACAAGGTATTCCACAGTATTAATGACTTTTCTCATTGTTGAGCCAAATAACTGAGATGGTGCCAATTGGGGGAGAAAAGTTTGGTTTGTCCAGAGTTTGAGAAGATACATTCCTGTAGTTTTCATCCTGGTAGTAAAGACAGCTTAAAGTGTCTGGTCACATTGTTTTGTTAGTTAGGAAGCACAAACAAGACAACCTGTGGAACCTAGAAATAAAACCAAGATCCACCTCCATTGACTGATTTCCTCCAGCAAGATTCCACCTACTAACGTTTCACACCTTCCAAAACAGCACCACTATCTGGGACCATGTTTGCAAACACGTGGGCCTATGGGGGTTATTTTATATTCCAGGCATAGCATCTTCTCTTACATAGCCCTTACATACTCATGATAATTAATTACTGCTATTATTACTCTCACAATTGCTCATGTTCTCAAGCCCTTACTTATTCTCTGTGAGTAGTATTTAGAAGGAAAGAGTGACTTAACAACAGTAATCAATACTTGATGCATGTCAGTGGTTAGTTAAACACAGAATCATTTGAAGAGGGAGGCCAACATTAGGAAGGTCGTAAGAGAAAGAAATCTCTTCATTATGCAAAGAATTTTCTGCATGCCCTGGGATCAACTGAGTAGTTTTCTACCTAGCTCTGTATAAAGTGGATCCAACCACAAATCCAACTCAGGGACTAGAAGAAGCCAGAGAGAGAGAGAGATAGAGAGAGAGAGAGAGAGAAGAATTTAGCATAGAAAGATAACTTTCCTTATTGCATATTCACTATTCTGGCAAATCATTAGCTGTATTTGGTGATTTAGTTTGGTACATTTAGGAATGATGCTCCTTGAAGGTACACTGGAACAGTTATACCACAGAACTCTAAACTATGTAGCTTTAAGGATCTCACAGAACATCACTAGGGACAAAGGAAAACGCATGCTGTTTTCCCAAAGCTAAGAGTTTTGCCTCAAAATGATTATGCGAAAAGGCTTTATATGCACAATAGTTCTTTAGAGAAGCATTGACTGTGCAAACAGGAAGATCATTCACCTGTAATTTGATGACATAGCTTGTATCTGAAATGCTTTATAATTTTACTATAGAAATATGGACTTTCTATGAATGGATTCCAGAGTTACCTGTATTACTCTGTTTTTGTTTCCTTAGTTTGCACACACTTAATGTCTCATTACAGTGGATGAGAAGATTACTTAATGTTGACATAAATATGTTTTTAATGAAAACCTGATATATTTTTGTCAGTTCTTGAAAGAACCATTGCCTAATTCATCACTAGAAGAATATAAAGCTATTATGTTGGACTAAGGCACATTTTGCTTTCACATACATCCTTCTGTTATTTTAATTATGCTGGCAACCCAGGGAATATTTCAAAGCAGAGATAAGTGTAGTAGTGCTAAAATTGTTGAAAGTAAAATTCCATCAGTCACCTTAATGTTGCTTGTAGAAGAAAAAAAAATATTTTTTAAAAAAATTGAAAAGACTATCATAATTATAAGTTAGTGCAGGGTCACGTCAATGCTTCAAATGTAGAAAGAAAAATGCTAAATCTGGACAATAAAGGAGAGAAGAAACAGACTGAAAAGGATCAAAAAATAGAATTTTAGTCAGTAGTGCAGAGTTAATATAATCCAGTCCTAGGAGACAGAATGGAGAGGATTATTAACTGACTTCGCTGGTCAAAGGATTTCATAACACTGAATGGTACCTACAGAGGAGCTGAGCTGCACCATTCATAGGACCCAATTTTCAAAAGTCTAGGGTCAGTAGCTCCAACTGAAAATAAGGGGTGCAGTTTCAATCTGAAACCAGGAAATTAGTTGAAAACCTGCTTTCAGGGTAACAATACCCATGACTTCCTTACATATCCTTTTATTTGCCCTCCTTCTGCTCATAGAACTGATGGCATTCAGTTGGAAGAAATACGTTTCTCTTTCCTTTTTTTTTTCTTTAATTTCCAAAGTGATAAGATGAGGGGGCACGTGGGGAAGGTGGGGGGGCAAAGGAAACAGGAACCCTTAGTGGCTGAAAACTGAAAGGTCTTCTCACCTGTCTGCTCTTAAAGACCTGCAGGCAGCAAGCTCGTGTGTTAACTTGAGCTTCCTGCCAGGTATCTACAGTCTTATGGTTGTTTATAACTAGTTAATGGTCACTAGATGTACTTCCATAAACGGGAAAGGTGGGCTGGAGGGATGGCTGAAGAATAAGCCTCTACTTTGCAAGAAGGACTAGGTAGGGATTTCAGATCACATGTAAAATTGTCAGGCAGGAAATGAAAACAACCACAAATCATAACACAGAACCCCAAAGACCCTATATTAGTCACCTGGAACCAGGCTAGCCAAATCTCTCCCCATCCTAAAGCTCAAAGAACCTTGCAGAAGAAGAGGTGGCAAGATTGTAGGAGCCTAAAGATAGGGAGGACCAATGACATGCAAGAAACTCCACACAAATCAGGGCTGCAGCAGCCAGGATATAACCACAATGTGGTTGGACTTTACACACACAATGGCTGACATGTCAACAACCCCCCAAAGTCTAGCAGAGATCACGGGGAGAAGTCTTCAGGCACTAGGATCCTCAGAGGCAAGAAATTAAAAATCATAATATAGTTCTCACACTAGTGGGCAGCCAAGAAGGGGACCCTGGCTATGTCACTGGGTCCTGAACCCTCACTAGTGTAGAAAACTCAGAGGAAGGTTCAATGCCCACATAAGTGGATGCTGGAGAACGGGAAGAAGGAAGGGGGAGGTGCTGCAGAGGAGGAGGGAAGGAGATGAGAGGGAGGGAGATGAGAAGGAGGGAGCAAGAGGGAAGAGTGCAATGGGGGACATTGGTGAGGGGGAGAGAAAGGATAGGAGGGGGTACCTATTGAGCTTGTATGATTAGGCAAAAAATGTGTAAAAAAAAACCCAAAAACTAAAAGTTAAAAACAAAACAATCAGGCAAAAATGGTGCAAGTTTGTACTTCCGGCCCTGGAAGACAGAGCCTGAAAAAACCCCAGAGCAAAGCAAAAAGGAAATAACATAATTCAGGGTGATTCCCAAAGTCACCCTTAGGTCTCCACAGACAGCAATGCCCACTGATAGACACAGAAACACACACAGAAAAGTTAAATAAATAAATAGCAAGTTTGTTAAGATGATATAATTTATGTATTGGTCATATAATGGATCATTTAAGGTATAAAGTAAACCATTCAAAAATATAAAAATGTGCAGGGCAACTTATCATTAAAATTGTAAAAATAGGTGAAGTGACAAAAAAGACAAAGGATTTTGAACTAAAATCAAGAAAATCTAAAAAAAAGAGTAGCACTGAGTAATCAATAAAATGATCAGTCATAGAGGCACAACTATGGAATTTAACAGGAATTTTAGAAGGAAGTTGTAGATAAAGAATTTCAAACAAATAAATACTTACTTTTGTGAGTTTTGGATTATGTGAATTTTCCTACCAAAGCAGTAAAAGGAGATGATAAGTAGCTCACAGCGAGGCAAGTTTTTTTTTTTTTTTAAGTGAAATTGGTAAGTAACATGAATTATATGAAAGTTCCTAAGGGAGCTTCAATGGGAAATGAACCATAACACACAAAAAAGAATTTGAAAATAGCTTTTTATTTCTTTCTAAAAATCAAGGATTTGGAAATACTTTGGGTTTCATAACTTCATTGTTGTAGGATAAAATTTGATGGGCTGATTAGGGATGAGTATTCAAGATTCATTGATATTCTGTACTCTAGACTGATATGGTTTTTGCCTCTCTGGTCTTCCATTGCAAGAAGATGCAACTAGGTTGAAATCTGAGAATTTTTCTTGTCTAAAGGTTTAAAAAAGGTGTGTTTAGTTGATGTTTTTATTTATTTTTATTATTTATTCAAATGTGCATTTGTGCATGTAGGTGTGTGTGTGTGTGTGTGTGTGTGTGTGTGTGTGTGTAGAACCACAGACGAATTCGGGAACCACCTCTTCCTTGCTTACTCTGCCCTGGGATTCACAGGCTCCGCCCTACCAGGAACGGAAACGCAGGCCGCCCCGCTTCCGCCCCGCGTCTATACGTGGGGTCTAGGATCCGAACTCACGACTATCCGCCTGCAAGACAGAGTCTTAACCCCTGAGCCACCTCTCCAGCCCCTAGTTGGTGTTTTTATCGATATCAATATCAATATCAATAGTGTTATTCTCAACCTTTTACAGTTAACACTAGGATATTTGTTCCTGTCCACTTAGTTCCCTTCCACTGCTATTTTAGGATAAGTTTACATCATCAGACACCAATTGCTGAAGAAGACACGGGGAGGAGGGATTCCTCATACATTGCTGGTAGGAATGCAAACTTGTACAAGCACTTTGGAGATCCAAACTTCAGATCCTAAAAAAAGTTCAAAATTGAAATGTCATATGACCCAGTTATACCACTGCTGCTGTCTATAATTCTTGCCTGTCAAGTGGAAGCAGGAGGATTGGAAGTCATGAGATAATGGAGATAGGGTATCAGCTCAGTTGCATAATTGTGTAGCATATACAAAGCATGGAACTACCATGGCTCTGGATGCAGGGATACTTGCCTGTAAACCTACTTGGAAACTAAGCCAGGAGGATTAAAAGCTCATGTCACCCTCAGTTATATAACACACTCAAGATTTTTTTAAAAAAGAAAAATACATAAAAAAGAAGAAAAAGGGGAAGTATAAGAGAAAGAGAGGAAGGAAGGAAGGAAGGAAGGAAGGAAGGAAGGAAGGAAGGAAGGAGGGAGGGAGGGAGGGAGGGAGGGAGGGAGGGAGGGAGGGAAGGAAGGAAGGAAGGAAGGAAGGAAGGAAGGAAGGAAGGAAGGAAGGAAGGAAGGAGGGAAGGAGAGAAAGAGAGAGACAAAGAGAGAGAGAGAAAGAAAGAGAGAAAGAAAGCAAGAAAAAGAGAGAAACAAAGAAAGAGAAAGAGAGAAATGAAAGAGAGAAAGAGACAATGCTTATAAAATAAAAACAGGGGAGAATATGCTTAATAGACTTCTCTCTCTCTCTCTCTCTCTCTCTCTCTCTCTCTCTCTCTCTCTCTGTCTCTCTCTGTAACCCATGGCTCAAAATGAAAAATTGGAAGAAATTGTGCATTCTGCCTAAATATCCTCAATACCTCTCCTCTATCATTGAAAGAAGGAATATTAAATAAAATAAAATTTAGCTAGCGTGTGCTTTAAAATAGGCTGACCAATGGAACTAATGTGGCTTCTGCTTCTGTAACCCAGCTTGCTGAACTTGGCTTTAGAAAGAAAAAGTGCTAAGTTGTTTATTCGGTCCATGGTAACTGAAAGGAGGACTGATAGAACACAAAGAGTAATTTAATATTAACTTTTAACCTGGCTTTCTGCTTCTGTATCTTGGGTTGCTTATACAGCATAAAAAAAATTGTACTACTTCTAATCTAAATAGTAGATAATAGTCGTACCTGGATATATACTGAACACAAAATTAAAAATAGATCAACTGTAACTGGAAATTTACTACGAAGCACAGGGAATCAAACAACACAGGAAATTTACTACTAAGCACAGGGAATCAAAAATCAAAGAGATGCCAAGCTTCTGAGGTTTTTCCTTTACGAACTATTGTTTAATGTCATTTGGGGCTACACTTCGAGATGAAAGAGCTCTGAGGTGTGGCCCCGGTGCACTGGTTTCTGTAGTAAAGCTTTTTCTTCATCCAATTTTTGTCTTTGGTGGGTGTGTCCTGACCCCACGACAACCATCTCAACCACTGTCCATTTTCAACCCAAACATATAAGCTTCACATATCAACAAATACTTCCAAAGGTCAATAACTATTTCCAAAATTAGGTGAACAGAAGTTATTTTCAATTTTTAAATAGTTATAAACTTCACAAAGGCTCATCTGATACTATTACATTTGCCAGAATAAATTCTTGAGTAATTTTGTAACTATACACGTCTAAATGATCAGATTTCAAATTAGCATGAGATTTGTGTATCTATAATTTTCATGATCAAAGTAGCCAAGTGAACATTACTTGAGAGTTTGGCAGCTGAAATGCCATGGCAATCCACTGTTTGCACCCAAATTATTTTCACAATTTTTGCTGAAAAAAATAAGTGCTGTCCATGGATATTTCTAGCCTAACTGATTGCAACCCTTCTGTAGCCTCTGCAGTCACATGTGCCAACAAATAGAACTTTTGAATTAATGTACTTTTACTCTTTTGTAAATATTTAAAATTTTATTGGAGTGTTTCTCCAAAATGGTTTCAGTGTATTCATGACAGAAGAAGGGATAAGGATATTTTAATTGACACTCTGGATATCTGGTTATTCTGTCCCCAGACAGCAAAAGCATTATTTAGTTTTGGAAGGAAAATACCACATGATTGGGTACACTATTTTAGTCTATGTGACAAATGCTATGCATACACCAACTTGGTTGTATTCTAACATTGAAGTACAGGAAGACATTCTTAGGGAATGGCTAATTGATATGTACTGCAATCGATAGGTTAGACATGATGAAATGAAGACAAGACAGGTAAGAAAGCTTGAGTTACATTTGTCGTTGTGAATTTAGTGACATGGGCACACACATTGTTCTGTTAAAACATGCAGAAATTTATTCTACAATTCAGAACAAGGATCAATTTGTTGTTATTATAGAGCAAGTTAGGGGCTCAGCAAAAGATTTTATTATCAATATGTTAATTCATTTTTATTGCATTTTTAGCAAAAATGGAGAATCACCCTCCTACACACACACACACACACACACACACAAAGTAAAAACACTGAGAGGTACTCCAATTGTTCAATGGAATATTCTAAAAAAAAGCTCTTATCTGAATTACCTCAGAGGTTTTCAGATTTGTAGACCATCTTAGTCTTACAATATCAAGAATAAGATGGGTAAAATTTAGGTTTCTGTGCTTCCAATCCTACAGATGATTCTCTGGCCTGTGGTCAGCTCCTGCTCTCTGTATCCATACCGGAAAACCAGTTCTTCCAATGACTTAGCATAATCCACTCCCACAATCTATAATAAGAATCGCTGAGTCTGAGACAGGAAGCCTAGATTACATCTATAAAGGTTGTCATCTGTATTTCCTCATAACCCAAAAAAGTACTGAAATTTTCCAGTCTTGTGAAATTTTTAAATCTTGCATAATTTTCACATCAGCTTTATTTTAAAAGGAATGGATTATAGTGAAATGATATCTTGAGGGGAAAAATCTTCTAATTTCTTAAATGAAAAAAAGACATATGTTCAACTAAACCTTTGGATGGTAGCTTTGGCTGTGGAGAGTGAAACCTGGAATCTTAAGCTCACCTTAATCCTCATTTCCTCCTATCTTATATTCTGTTGATATCAGCAGACTGTCATAATAAGAAAACATGTGCACCTTTATCTGAATCATCTTCTTTGGATCAAATGGCTTTAGAAAATCCCTTCTAGGCTGATAAAGTTATTGCTTTCCATAGTCAGTCTCTTTCGGGCTTTGCCATATGCTTCATTATTCTGCAATTACAGGATGAGCCTTTGCATTCAGTCAGAGCAAACTACCAGCAAATGCAATAAATAAAACATATTAACTCCACTAATTCTTTGCACCTTTTGAAAGAAAAAGTATTTGGTTCTCAGATTTATTTCCGGGATGCTCAACATGCTGGTTTATTAGCAAATTGCACCTGGTGTGTAGGATGGATGTCAGCTGAATGATGTTCATGGTCCTTCCAGACTATTGAGACCATTTCTTTCCTCCTGGCGCTTTTTTGAGTATGTGCACAAAGATGAGCTGCTATGTAACCTGGCGGATCTCCTAATTACACCACTTACAGCACCATGTATATGGGGATAATTCTTCTGGCTTTTATTGCGAATGGATCGCTCTGTCTCCTCACAGAAATTATATCTTAATCAAGCTAATAGCTTACGTAGGAAAATGGACACAGGTGCTTCCTGCAGAATTTTTGGACCTGAGGACCTATGGCTTTTGCCAAATTGAACTTCTAAAAATTTGCCTGTTTATCAGTCAGGTTAATAAAAGGTGTCATCTCTTATTAGAAGTGGCGATGCTAATTAGGCAGCTCTCAAACCAGGAATCGGTAGAGCTAAGTTCAAATGCAACCCTTGCATTGGTTGACCGCTCCACTCAGCGCCCTCATGATTGGAAAGGTAAGCATTATGACAAGGTCAGTGACTTCCAGATGCAAAGAGGACACAATAAATTTATAGAATCCTAAGACCCTAGGGAAGAAAAATATATTTGCATAAGTGTTGTCACAGATCTTGCAAATTTTAGAAATTGCCCAAAATATCTTAAGATATTCATTTCAGACAGTTACTCAAATGAGATATCTATGACCTCACTTGGCTAGTAAGAAAGAGAATGATCTGGAAAATCTTCTTGGTTCAGAGTGGCTTCTCAACGTTCAGATTATTGCTGTTAATCCCTGAAAGAAATGTATGACCTAGGAAATATAAAGAGATGGATGCTTTGGAAGGAAAAGATGGAGGAAGTCTTCATGTCATGACATAACAAAATTGGAAAACAAATAGCTAAAACACTATGTTCTGTGGCTGGAGAGATGGTTCAGGGGTTAGCCTCTGCCTCCCAAGCAGAAGGTCCAGAGTTCGGATCCTAAGTCCCACATAAAAAAATATTAGGCAGAAATCGCAGAGGCCTGCAGTACTTGCCCTGGAAGGCAGAGCCTGGGAAATCCCAGAGCCAAGCCAAAAGTAGATAGAAGCAATCCAGGATGATTCCTGAAATCACTCTTGGTCCTCCAAAGGGACACACATTGTCCTGTTTCTTTCTCTCTCTCTCTCTCTCACACACATAGACTAAATAAAATAAATAAATAAATAAATAAATATAGTTTTAAAGAAACACCGCATCCTTTTGAGTTATGCGATCCTTTAAAATGTTCTCTTTGAAAAGCAAGTGATGGAAAATCTCTGTCCTGTGAGGACAGCACATGCATTTGAAGGATATCAGCTTTATGATACAAGCTTGTGTGGACGGGATAATATCGCTATGCTCTAATATGTGACATTTTTATATTTTTAACCTCTAAATTCATAGAAATTCAGACTAAGGCAGCATCAGAGTTATGAAGATCAATTGAAATTTCGTATCATTTTTCTGACCTATCAGCATCTGAGATGGTTATTACAGATGTAGAGATATTTGATTGTGGAGAAAAATGAATTTGCTAAGTGGAATTTAAACAGTTATAATAGAATTCCCATACCAATGGGGAGCCCTCACTAGGGTTGAGGATTCAGAGGAAGGTTTGGAGTTCACACAAAAGGATGCTCCAGAGGATGGAAGGGAGAAGGACCAGATACTGGGAGAGGGAGAGGAGGGGGAGGGAGGAGATAGAGGAGAAGATACCTATTGAGCTTGTATGATTAGGAAAAAAATAAAATGCAGGAGAAATAAAGAGAGGATTTCACAAAACAACTTTAGTACAAGAAATAAAAATATGTATACATGCACATATATAATTAAAAGCATCCAAATTCAACTATAAAACCTACCTCTGAAAATTTGGTTGGCAAATGAAATAGTGAAGAGAGAGATCTTGAGAGTCTTTCAAGTGTTGGTTACAAAAGATCTTAGTCATTTAGCAGAACTGTACTTGCCAATGCTGTGGGGAAAAGAAGCAGTAGTTCTTCGGGAAAGTGTGATCAAAGGTAAATAAAGAAAAATTCAAAAACTGTATCCAGCCCTCAGTACCTCTTAGTGTGCCTTGCAAGGTAGTTGTTTGGTAAACCAAGAGAGTTAGAGAGATTAGGAAGAAGGATGTTTACTGATTTAAACTGATTTTTCCCCCAGTCAATTCAAACTATGAGTTTGCCTAGTTGATATACAAGGGGACTAAAAGAAAAGATACGAAAAGAACTCTTGTAATTGTGAAATAGTCATTTGCTAAAATAAGCAATATGAGAGAGGGAGAAGATTTGTAGTATATCTGTAACATTCATCTTGAAGGTCTTTTCTAATAGAGATTTTTTCATTTTTTAAAAATTTTCAACTTTTACAAGCACCCCTAGCATTCATCCCTACCTCCCTTCATCCCCAGCAATGTCCCCTCCCTTTTCCCCGTCCCTCCACCTTCCCAACTGCTTGCTTCTTTGGACCCCAGAGCTCACCCAGGCACTTCTACTCTTATGAGGATTCAGGCTCTTTTAGCATATCGAATTACCTCTTCAGGGCATCCCACTGATATGGGCATTTCCCTTCACTCATCCAATTTTAGACACAAAGGTTTCCACTGTATGTTCTTATCTTTCTTGAGTTCCTAGGTAGTCTGTGGCAGGTCAGTTATTATACAGGTCTGGGAAGGACAAGATTCTATCAAGGTCCATTACTCCTATTACCTCCATATTCTAAGGTAGATGTGGCAGATCAAAAAACCTTGTGGGAGGAATCTGTGAATGTAATTAAACAGACAGAAAAATATTTCAAACTTCAAACTCCTCTCTCTCTCTCTCTTTCTCTCTTGCTCCCATTTTATCCCTGCCCAGGTAAGTAAAGTGAATCTAGTAATGTAGTATTGGTAAAGGATGAAAGCTTGAGAGGGAAAGAGTGCTTAAGACAAGATTACAAGTATAAAAGTTCTAGGAAGAAAAACAGACTGCAGAAGCAATAATACAGAAGAAGGGCTGTCTGAATTATACTCATTAATGCTTTGTGATGTTTTTGTTCTCTTTTTTATAGTTTTCTCGGGTTACTGAGACTCCCTTCTACTGCTGAAATAAATAAACAACACTGTCTGGGTTGGGGGGGGATGAATACAATTAGTCTTCTGGTAAAGGTGTCGAATTCCTCATTCAGTGTTCTTCTATCCTTCTAAGTTAGGGAGAGTGATTTGTATATTTGAGATGATTCCCTCATTCAGTGTTCTTCTATCCTTCTAAGTTAGGGGGAGTGATTTATATATTTGAGATGATTTTGTGGCATTGCCAGTTTAATTTACTAGTTGCTTCTTAATGCTCATAAGGATACAATGAAAGAAGGAAAGTTGGGAGTTGACATGCTCAATGATAGGAATAAAGCATCTAGGCTTGGGGCGGCTGGGGTATGCACCTAGCATATATTATGCAGGTCTGGGAAGGCCAAGATTCTATCAAGGTCCTGGGAAGACCAGCAGGAGGGAGTTAGGAGGGATGGATGGGGGAAAGGGAGGGGACACTGGAGGGGAGGAAGGGAGGTAGAGATATTCATGCTCAATATCCATGGGAATTGGGGGGGAGGCACTGGGGGATGGGGAGGGAGAGGAGGGAGAGGAGGGAGTTCGGGGGGAGGAGGGGGGAGGGAGGGAACTGGTAAAAAATTTTAAAATGTATAATTATTAATAAAATATATAAAAAATATATAATTTTTAATAAAAAAGTAAAAAATATATCCATGTATAAAGCCATGGGTTAGCTCCTCAGTACTGCTTAAACTCGGCACACAGTTACATTTCTGTAATTCCAGCATTTAAAAGAGGCAGACGCTAGGTATTCAAATTCAAGGTCTGCCATAGCTTGGCCTATCTGGACTCCATGACTCCATGTCTCAATTTTTTTTTTTTCTGTATCTCGCCTTCCTGTCAAAATCCTATATGCTCTTCTTTCTTCTTGGCTGTTTGATGCCTCTCACAAGGCGATCTCTGCTTCTCCTGAAGAGTATTCTTCTGAATCCTGTCCGCCGAACTTCCATCTGTTACAAAACATTCATTCACAAGAAAGGCTTCTGTCTACCACCTGTGTGCTGTTGGGGGTACGTGGGCTTCAATATTGCATTTTCTCAGTCCTAGCCTGAAACGACTCATAACACCAGCATCCAACATGACCTGACAACCTCTACCTTGGACTTTCTTCTACTTTGTGTAGGTTCACATAGATTATTTTCATATTTGTAAACACACCATAATCATATTTTTTTCTGGGTCTGCCAAGGAACAGATGGGGGCAGGACTATCAGTGAGCAGGTCCTTCATCTTCTGTTTAGTGTTAATGATGGGGTCATAAGTCTGAGAAAGGGCATTCTCTCATCACCTTAGTAGAAGGTTGCACTGTTTCCTCAATGGGATTGCTCAAGCTGAAATAATTGCTTTCTTATTCCCAACTATTCATAACAGATGATTTCAACTACAGTCTACCCATGCACCACACCCTCTGAGTGAGGTCAGTCACATCAAAGTGCTATAATCACAGTCTGCCCTCACCTGCACTCTCTTGACGTTTCTCTGGTTAGCTGCTGCTTCTCTTTGAGTCTATTCCTATTCTTGGATGGCATCTTACAGCCTTCATAAACTTCTTACTTCCCTTCCCCTCAATTGCTCATGTTCATTGCTTGGTATACTAGTTTTGAGTAGCAGAAAATACCTCTCCTTGTTTTATTCTTCAAACTTCTGCAGGTTTTCTCTCTCATTTTGCATTTCTCTGATAAGAGAGAATTATTAGGGTTGGGGAGAATGCTCCGTGATTAAAAACTTTCATGCAAGCAAAAGAAAATGAATTGTGGGCCCCAGACCTCACATGAGACTATGGGATGAATGTTATGGTAAATTGTAGTTACTGACTTAGAAAGCAGAGCATGGAAAATAAGATGCATGTTAACTTACTGCACAATATGGAATGGGTGTTTTCAGATATTTCACTAAGTCCAAGAGAGAAACCAAACCTGGGATTGGGAAGGGTTTCGAAACAAGAGAAAAGAGTCATGCAAAAATTTACACACTAAAATAAAAGCAAGATTTTTCTAAGCACAAATATCCACTGGCTACAGCTATACACCATAAGTCCAAGACAGAAGGTCTATTACTCAGGATTGACCATAGAATCTGAGAATCTGAGTAGACCACAAAGAGAAATTGATAATCCTAGTAGACAACGAAAGCCTCATTTCCAAAAGGAAAGTGCTCTCTTAAACTTTTGAAGTTACAGTAACTCTACTGTGACAGCCAAATACTGACATTTTGGAGAATGAAAAGTGTAGTTATTAACTGTGCTAGACAATGACATAAATTGGACTATGCCTTAAAAAACAAACTGCATGATCCTTCTACTTAAAGAATAGCAGTGTAGTAACTTTAGGTTGGGCTGGAGAGGTGGCTCAGGGGTTAAGCCTCTGCCTTACAGGCGGAGGGTCCTGAGTTCGGATCCTAGACCCCACGTATAGACTCCGGACGGAAGCGGGGCGGCCTGCGTTTCTGGTCCTGGTAGGGCGGAGCCTGTGAATCCCGGGGCAGAGTGAACAAGGAGGAGGTGGAGGTGTCTATGGTGGTCCCCAAATTCATTCGTGGTTCTACACATACACATACACACACACACACACACACACACACACACACACACACACACACACATACACGCACACACATGCATACACGCACACACATGCATACACGCACAATTGAATAAATAATAAAAAAATAAAAAAAACTTTATGTTGTGAATCATTCTCGAAGGAAGTTTGAAAAAATTGAAATAAATCTGCTATAGAATCTAAGTATCTGAATCTTCATCACAGCCACAAGCTACAAGTAGACACAATGATAGTCACATACTTTTCCCAAAACTTTCCTGGTTTCCCATCTTTAGATGTCTATTTACACTCCTAGGTTTTAGGATCTGCAGCAGCTCAATTGAGGAAGTGCTTATCAGAATGATAAGTGAAATCATATCCAACTGGAACATGGAAATTTTAAAATTCCACTGTTCTCTTCATGTGATTCCTTGGCTACTGGACATCGTTTTCAGTCCTCTATAATACTTTACCAAGGAAAGAATGAGAAATAATATTAAAATAGAAATATATCATCTAGAAATCACATCTATGACTTTTGTTGTGCATAAGTTAGTGCCTTTCTTAATAAATATCACTATTTAATATGGAGAATGAATTTTGAGATCAGACATTGAAGGAAATAAAAAAAAAGAGCCCCAGTCCGTGCCAGTAAAGGTCAAAAGGACACAAAGCATGTTGCAATGTAATTGAAGACAAATTGTTCCCAGAACCAGAGGTCTGCAGGTAGTTATGTGTTGAAATGTAAAACCAGGCACAAAGGTTTTGTCTTTTTGACACTTGCACAGCATTTTGAACAGTGAAATATTAATTTAATCAGCAAGTTATCTTGTCTACATGGCTGGGAGTGACTGCTTTGACAGACATTTTCCTCCACTTGATGAATTTGACTGAATGGTCTTGCATTGCTTAGACGTGACCCCGAATGAATGTTGCAGCAGCAGGAGTCAGAGGCGATTGATGGTGGGAGAGAGGGAAGGGCTTCGATGATTGAATCTTGACACAGCAAATATCAGAAGCTTCGTTAAAAATCCCAACCCTCAAAGTCCCGAAGTTTGCTAAATCCTGGACCGGGCATTCTCAGTGACATATTTGACAGAATCAAGAACTGCTTGTAAGCATTCAATTAATATTTGTTTTATTGATAGTAATTACAACACAAAATTCAGTAACTATCATGTGTTACATCTAATTCATATTACCACTCATAAGAGATATCATTTTTGGTTTGTTTGCTTCAAATACATGACAATATACAGTACTGTCTAGATATAAACTTGCCATGTAGCTCAGGCTATTTCTAATATATGGATATATACTAGAGAGATTCTCTAAGATATGGATATATACTAGAGAGATAAACCATCACTCTAGTGTCCAGAATAAGGAGATTTCAGACATGTGCCAACAGATCCTGAATTTTTTCCCTCTGTTTTTCTTTCTTAAATGCAGAAAGCTCTCAGGCATCAACCTGTAAAAATAATGCATCCATGAATTGACCATCCAAGATTTGATCACCCAGCTTCCCTCTGAGTGTGGGCTCAATAAGCTAATACAACGTATTATATTTGCTTTTATACTTTTTCTATTAGTGTGATAAAAAGATGAACTAACAAACCATCTTAAGGAGAAAGATTTGATGTGGGTGGCTCCTCTGAGTCCTACCCAGTTCTCTTTTAAGGTCTCTTTTCTGCCTGAAATACTAACGTCTGATATAATCAACAAGCCTGCTTGAGATTATCTACTGATGGAAGCGTGGTTGAGAAATGCAATATTCCATCTAAGCTGGTATAGGTTAAATCAACACAGTGCTTAGTAGTATTCCTTAATTACACAGCCCCCATTGCCGTATTTACTTGAAGTTTCTCATTCTCTCATTCACGTTCTTTGCTCCCTACAGAGACCATGAGGTACCATAGTCCCAGCCGGCTGAGACTCTGGCTTCTCAGAACAAATTTCATAGCATACCTTTGGCTCTAGCATCCCAGACACTGCAAGAAAGTTTTATTTTGGCTTACAGGTTTCAGAGAGACACATCTCATCATGACAGAAGACATAGGTGACAGAATCAGAGACCACCCCGTGTCAGCAACAAAGGAGCAGAGGGAGAACTGGAAGTGGGGTTCAGCTGTAAATCTTTCATGTTCACCCCCAGTGATTCACTTCCCACAGTGAATCTGTAGCTTTAAAGGGTCTACCTCTCAAGCAGCCACATCAGTTGGGCAGCTAAAGGAGCATTCACATTGAAAACATAAGAAATATATTTGTGTAACTTCAGAGCCTACTTGTCCTGTACTTATATACTTATACACTCAGTAAGGAAGTAGAAGCATGCATTTCATTCTCAATACTCATCTATTATTGATTTTCATCCTCAATATGTCACATAGAATTTATTTTCAGAAATTAATATTTTCTTGATCAACAGTGCTATTTCATAGAGCAGTGACATAAACAAATCTCATAAAAACACAATATTTGTAAAAGACAAAACACACAAATAAAACCTTTGGCAACCTAAAACTCATGAACTACAACATCCAAGGGAGTTTGTGGTTTGAGGAGTAAAAGGTATGTGTGAAAACATGATACTGAGCTTGAAACAAGTAACATGCATGCATTGTGTGGGGAAATCTTGAAAAGAAAAAATTGCCTCCTTCAAGAATAAGGTATTCCTTGAAAAAAAAATGGGCTTCAGGGTATACATACAGATTCAAGCTCTCAGAATAATCCTTTCTCTTTTTTGAATGAATTGTAGTTTGGGCATATTCCTTATTGAAAAGGAGCAAGCAAAATATAAGACATAGAGAACAAAGGAATGTGGAATACAAGGCAAGCTGCATTCTATCTCTCAGGTTCCCATTCGTTCGTTCCCTGTGAAACTAGGCTTCTAGTGCGTTTCCTTTCTTTTTAGCATATATTACCTCTTCCCTAAATCCTTCGCAGTGCATTTAGAACTAAGTAATGCATCTATGTGTTCATCTAACTGAAATGTTCCCTTAACTGTTTCTTGCAGCAATCATTTGAGCAGCTTTGATATGAGAAACACGTTGACATTGTAAAGGTTAATGACTCAATACCCATTCTCAGAAAATGGCTCAAGTCTTTGTTTCATAGAACAAGAGGAACAACAATTTGTTCAGTGGTCTTCATTGTCTAGAAGCGTCTTTTTATGCTAAATGTAGAAGAGCATTACTGATCTCATGCATGTATGACTGATCATAAACAATACAGATAGATACTTCTGTAGTGATTTCCTCCAAATTAGACATGGAAGCGTTAAATCAGAAAGAAATATTTCTGTAGTAGAGGAGTAGTGTGGTTGGCAAGGGTCCAGTTGACAGTGTATAGTAACAGGTGGTACAATGACCCCAAAATCTGGTTTTAAAAAGTAAAATCTGTCAGGCAGGTGGAGCAGGGAAATTTGAGTTAGGAAGAACCTTTATACTGGATTAGCAGTTGACTAGGAAAATAACTTTTGAAAGATCTTTTTCTATATAAATATAAATGGTAGATGATTTCCTGTGTAATATTTAGGAAAGCCAATTTTTTTCCTGATGTATTTATTGGTTTCAATGTAACACTGTCAATATTATTGTTGTCCATAGAGTTATATCCTAAATCAGTTTATTATTGTTAGTCACTTAATGCCCCCAATGATAACAATTAACAACCCCAAAAAAAGAAAAACAGAAGCTAGAAATTGTTCAGCCAGGCCATGATAGGTTCAGAGATCCTGAAAGCAAATTATTGCAATATAATTTTCCTTCACCAGAAGCTGGAAATGCCCTTAGAACTCTCCTGGACAGAGGTCAGGAGTGCTAGGAGGGAATTCTGGTTTCAAACACTTGCTTTTCTCTAAATGAGCACACCTTCCTAAAAGTCATACACAAAGGGATGCCCAGAATTTCGGTCCAAACACCACTCACTCTTATTGATCATCTCTGGAACTAAGTCTCTGCATTTTTTTAAATTTTTTTGTTTATTATTATTTATTCAATTGTGCATGTATGGTGTGTGCGCGTGTGTGTATGTATGTATGTGTGTGTAGAATCACGGACGAATTCGGAACCACCATGGACCGCCTCCACCTCCTCCTTGTTTACTCTGCCCCGGGATTCACAGGCTCCGCCCTACCAGGACCAGAAACGCAGGCCACCCCTGCTTCTGCCGGGCGTCTATACGTGGGGTCTAGGATCCGAACTCAGGACCATCCGCCTGCAAGGCAGAGGCTTAACCCCTGAGCCACCTCTCCAGCCCCGGTCTCCAGCATTTTGATGGTGAAAATGAATAATACCTTTTCCTGACTTTACTGCCATCCTCTAATTCATTGGAGGCTCTCAACTCATAATGGGGAAATGCTGGATAAGTAGACGTGGATGACTAACCTTAGGAACCACTACAAATAGTCCATTGTTTCTGCAAAGGGACAGCAATGCGAGCTAGAAGAACTGACTAGTGAGCACAGGGTAACGGCCAGCGCATTCATTCTTGCTTGCTGGCCTGAGATCAGTTACACTCTTTATTTTTACACATTCTCGGACCACTTGCCTAAGGAATGTTCACTTCTAGAATGGCTGTAATCCTACTTCTGCTATGCAGGCAAGAAAATCCTTTACAGACATGACCAAACCTCTCAGGTGGTCCTGGAGAACTGAATCCTAAGTGTCAGAATATCAATTAATGCTTAACATCACAAAGGATCTATTTTGTACAATTCAAAGACATTTATGAAAAGACTATTGAATGATAGTGATTTTGCTACAAAGAAATAAAACATGTTTGGTACAATATTCTGTTCCTAAGTCAAACACTCACCAGTGTGTAATTCTACTAGGCAGATGTTACATGGCATTTCACAATAGGAAAAACTTCGTATATCAAAAAAAAAAAAGATATGTAAATGTTCAATGACCAAGTTGGTCAGGCTGCATTTAGAAATATCAGAGATTCTGAGCACAATGCAGTCATCAGTTGCTCTGACTCTTGACTGAATCCCAACATGCAGGAAAAGACATTGGCCCATATGCATTCAATTCCTTCCTAAATCGGTCTGAATCAGATGAGAAGTCCAGGAACTGTGCTAGCTAAACTACCTAGGTGAAGCCAATACGTATGAACTATGTGAACCATTCTACTAAGAACAGGACTTCAGGAAACCATCAAATCTCCCACCTTCTGGCTCTGGTTTATGTTAAAGATAGAGGGTAAAAGGATCCACCTATTAGGGAGTACATATGGTGCTTAATTAATTCATCATTTTTTGATGGCTGAGTAGTACTCCATTGTATAAATGTGCCACATTTTCCTCATCCATGCAAGTAAGTAATGAGACATCTGGTTAAGTTCACAGGCTTTCCTTCCTGATCATTTGCAGCTGATGGGGTATGATCTCACCAGAAGGGGAGGGCATATAGTCTGGCAGATAAAAACCATTTTGCAAATGGGAGATTGACCCCACCCCTCACTGCTGTCTCCTACTTTTAGTCCATCTACATTTGAGTATACTCTTATAATAACAGCTTTTAACAGCTTTTTATCTCTCGCCAGGTGGTGACACCCAATACCCTTCAGGATGGAGCCAAGGGCATTGCAGGAGCAGCAGAACTGAATAAACAATCAACAAACCATAACTCAGAACATCAGAGACTCTATATCAACCACCTGGAACCAGGCCAGCCTAATCTCTCACCATCCTGAAGCTCAGGGAAATTTGCAGGAGAAGGGGTTGTAAGATTGTAAGAGCACAAGGATGGGAAGAAATAATGATATGCAAGATACTCCACACAAATTAGGGCCAAAGCAATCTTAATAGGACTTTGCATGACCTGCGCAATGACCAACACATTATTGACTCCTCAAAGTCTAGCATAGACTAAAGGCACTAGGATCTTTAGAAGCTAGTTATTAACAGCCACAATAGTGTTCCTAAACTTAAGGGGAACACAAGAAAGAGTTCTAGGAAATGCCACTGAGTCCTTACACCTCATCAGAGAGGAGAGCCTAGAGGAAAGTTTGACATACACATTAAAGGATGCTCCAGGGATGGGGGGGAGGAGGCACTGGGAAATAGGGAAGGACAGGGGAAAGAAAGGGGAAAAGGGGGGAGGGAGCAAGGGGATCCAGGGAGGGGTGGAGGGAGGGAGGGGACCAGTGTACCTACTAAGTTTGTATGAGTGGAAATAAATAAATAAATAATTAATTAAAAAAAAAGATAGAGGGTAAATGAGAGCATGCCAACCCCACACTCTGGCATGCTTGCAGACTGCTTGCTTCTCCTCGGAGACTCCCCAGAACCTAACAAATGAGTTTTGGGTTACTTCCTCTCTCTTTACATTGGTCTGAGTCCTGGACCACATTAATCTTTGACCGCACATATTGATTCACATGTAATCAGTTTGCATGTATGAAAGGTTTTTTACCCTGAACAAGTAATATATATATATATATATATATATATATATATGATATTTAACTCATATATATTTTAAAAAACAACTTTTACAATTAAATTCCTCACCCAATCTATGTCTGTGCTGGCTAGATACAAGTGTCAACTTGACGACTGAGAGCTGGGTGTGGAGCACGTTCATGAAGAATTCATAGTTAAGATTTTCCCCACGGAAGTCTGTGAGAAATTGTTTAATTTATGAGGGAAGATCTAGCACATAGTAGGTGGGAACCTTCCCTGGGAATGTGAATAAGATGGAGAGAAGTGTTCAGCGCATAGGTTTACTTTGCCCTGTCAGCCACCGTCTGACAAGTGAGAAGCATTGCTCCTCTCTCAGAAATTTTTGTGGATATGGGATGACTAGTGCCCTCGGTTCAAAGTGTTGGTGTGAACCCTCCTGCCAAGCTGGACTATGAACTATAATCAAAATTATAAAAAAAATAATAAAACTCTTTGTCCTTTTAAGTTGTTTGGTTGTATAGTTGTCAGCAGCATGAAGGCAAATGCCAAAATCGGTCCTTTGTTAACAATGGGTCTTTGCGATAAGATAGGAGAGCAGGACTTGGTGAGAGAGACATAGAGATTATTTATAAAAGAATCTGGTTGACAGAAGCCTGAAAAGAATCTTCTTCTCTCCCCAACAGGATAAACATAAAAAGCAGAGCAAGCAGGAGAAAGCAAACTTCCACAAACACCAAATGACCCCCAAGGAATCACTATATGCCTAGTTGGGGGAGGGGTCATTAGAACGTCTGTCTCTTCCCATACTCAGTTGTGTACACTCTCTCTCTTAAACTCTCTCAGAATGAAGCCCATATTTCTTTTCTTTTGGAGACACCAATTTAGGTTGAGAAAATTGGACTCATGCAGTTCACGTGAGTGATTTTTAATATTTAGTCAGCCTCAGTGTGGTAGGTAAAGGTTTACTGGCAGGTTTTAAATGTTACTTCATAAGTTAATTGTTCCTTATTGTTTTTCTGGGATATGTATGCTCTTCAGGTTGCCAAGATGGCTTTGTTATTAGTGAAATTCAGAACATAAATGTCCTTAGATTAAAAAGTAACAATAATATAATGATTGACATAAGTTATATCTGGTTCTTTATAATACCAGGTATATAACAAGTGATAATAAACTCTGTTTGGCACATGGACAAATAATGTGGTATGGGGTTCACTTAAATGCAGTACAAATTAATTCAAAAGGCTAAGTAAAAAGCTGATATACAGTAGTGAAGAGAGGAAGAGTCACATTCAAGGTTAGATGGAGCTAATTAAATAATGTTTTTCACTGGGAGGGTGGCTTTAAGGAGCATTGAATCAGCAGCAAAAAAGTAGCAATTACTCCTGTTAAGAAAATGACATTTGATAATAAGTGAGGACATCATAACTGACGAACTTGGCTAAATCACCTTGTTACTCCTATAAAAAGTTCCAGCTTTATGGATATGGATTGCAGTATTGTAATTCATCATCATGAGTAATTCCTTTTAGAACCATCTCATATCATTAGGAGTTTCTCATTCATGTACATACTTTCATTAGCTGATGAACTGAAAGGTAAAGGGATGTTTGACCAAAGCTGTCTTGATGAATGTGTTATAAGCACATTACAATGGCAAGAAAAGGAACTACATTGGTTCAAATGGTGCTGAGGGATTACTGCCTGCCACAGGAATTTCATTATTACAAGGCAGATGCTAAACTCACTTGGCAAGACACTACGATTTAAGAGTATATGCAGTCATTTGAAAAGTCTGAACTTGAGACATCTTAAAAATTTTGAGAATGCTGTTTGAGTCATGAGAATGAAACATCTTTTCTCTCCCATTAAAGAAAAACAACTGTAAAGGTTACTCTTAACTGTAGCTGTGAGAGAGCATTCAAAGTCAAGCAACTTAAGGGACAAAGGGAGATTTATTCAGCTTATGGTTCCAGAGGGGTGAAAAAGTATTTCATGGCGGAGGAGACGTGGCTGGTGACTGAAGCTGAAAGCAGATTAAGTCACTGCAAATATCCCGGAGTCTTCTTCCAAGTCTTCTGTTCTGTAGTTCCTTTTATCTAGTCCACTATTAGGAGGTTCCAATCAGACCTAAGACTGGTCTTTGTATTATAATATATTTATCTATGTAATTGGTTTAGGTAGTCTGACAGTCAGTCTTTGTTAATACCAGGTGTGGTTAAGTTGCCAGTCAAGATTAACTATCACAACAACTAAAATTGTGTAAGGGGAAAAAACATAAATGAAAGACATAAAAAACCCCACAGAATCTAGGTTGTTATACCTTGGTGCAAGAGTCAACGTGTAAAGACAATCGAGATAATACAATATTCATCCTCAGCATAGCTTTCTTTCTCAGACAGAAAGAATAGTTCAGTTCATCTAAAGCATCTAAAAGAACCTGTAGAAATGTATTTAAACTCTTGGTGGTTTGATATAAATACATAAGAAGATGAAAAATCTAGCAATATTAATTTATTTGCAGACTGTGATTGCAAATATTTTACCAACTGAAGACTTGGTAGGTGGAATATCAATTGACTGTGAAAATTAATGTAAAGTATTTTCCAGTACCACAGCAACATGTCATAAGACTTTCTAAGGTTTATCTGATGTTTAATCTCCTATATCTTGATGTCATAAAATTATCTATTTCATTTTTATTTATTTATTTTGGGGCATTGTCACATTTTTTTTTGCTATCTTGTCCGTAAAAATCATGTCCACTTGTCAAGTGCTGTAGTTTGTTGTGTGTTCAGAATGCTGGGTGAGTCTAGATTTCCTTATTAACTACTTTTATCACAATCCCACTCACCCTTAGTTTAATTTTCACTTCCATCCCTTGTAGCATTGCGCTACTTTCTTTCTACGATGAACTTTCATGGTTGCTGATTTCCTTCTGTTCCTAAAAAAAGATACAGCGGGAGAGAAGGAGAGATCACAGCTACACATTTTTCTGGAATGTATTCAGTGCTCAGTGAATGACCATTAACAATTTGAGTGAGACCTCTTTCAGAACAAGTGATGTCATTGATCATTTACAGTGACAGTCACCCAATATTGTAAAGTGTTATATGCTTTTTATACTTCTGACAGCTGAAATCTGTACCTTTTTGACCACCCATAGTTAATATAACTATAGTAACTAACACACAGTTTAATCCTATTATGAGGAATGGTGTTATTTAATTAAATCAATGTAACTCCAATTTATACACATGAGGAACATACAACTAGAAACTTTAAACTAAAAACATGTTCAAATATGTAAAAACGACATTTTTAAATAGATATTCAATATATTTGCCTTTTGTTCAAAGCCAACACATCTTTAGCATCTTGTATTAATGGGGCTATTGTTATCAATGTGCAAATAATAGCCATCATTAAATAGTGATTTTGATATATTGTGCACTGAGTTGCATGAAGTTCAAGGAATTTGATAATTTTGACGCATTTGCCTTATTAAACTACACTTGGTTGTTAAATTGCACCATACGATGTAAGCAATGTGGATCCAGTGTTATCATAAGAAGAAGCACAATCCAGATGCTTTATTGCCATAGAATTCTTCTCTGTAGCTCCTGGTAGTTTACCAAACATTGTAGTTGTTACAGCTCATCAAAATAGCACACATTATCTCCAAAATACGTGCAGTATGAATGCTGATTGAATGAAGTGCATTAAATTTCCAATAATTAAATGCACATTTTCTCCAGACATTTGCAATATTTTCCTGTATTGTTTCTAATATCAATATGATACAGTGAACCAACTTTTAAACATACTTAAAATGCCTTGGAGTCTATCTCTACTGCTTTCTGCAGTGGAAGCAACCAAGGGGAAAAATCATATTCCTCAATTGGTCTTTTCCACTTTACCTGTGGCAATTTCACTAAATCTCACCATTCTATAAAGAAATGGAATATTAAAGTAAAGAATAAATTTTCAAAAGACAAAAATATATTTATGGCTGTTCTGCTGATTTACATCTATCTTTTGTAGCCCAAAAATATCTATACCTTTTTACATCCGAACTGGCAATTTATTTATCAAAATCATTTTTGCTAATGTGTCCTTGTAGAGACTAAAAACAATCAAAGTCAGTCAATAACCATAACCTATTCATACAATACCATAGTATTCTGTGACACAGCAAAATGCCATATTCTCTGATTATGTTATTTGTCTTAGTACATTGAACTAAAATAACTACTCACAGGTTCTACTCCATCTTAAATATCTTTAGTTGCACTCCCCAAAATAGTCAATGTATTCTAAGTAAAATCACAATTATAGCGCCACACAGCTCAAAAGCTTATATTGAAAAATGGAATTGGTTACTAAGTCAAAGAAAAATCAGAACGTTTCATGATATTCCTTATTATTTTCCATACATATGCAATTTAAATTGTATTCTTTGTCATGTGAAATTTGTCCCTGTTGAAAAAGGGTTCTAAGTGCAAGATATCCTTCTTGTTTCAGACTCAGGCATGCCAACTTCAAGTGTCCTCTACGGCATCTTTTCCAGTGGTAGGCTGTTACTCCCTACTCTGAGAAGCTCACAGTGCACAGGTATTAAAAGCTTAGCACCCTGAGAACAGCTGGAAGACAAAACATTCTCCACTAAAGTCAATTTTATCTAGTCCAGAGTAACAAAAAAAAAATCCTTCAATGGAAATGACAAACTGGAAGCTCACTCATGGAGATAACCACAACATGAGGGTGTCAGCACAATCTACCATAAATTTCTTCTGATTAACTTGTCAATTGAAGGCTTTGCTGTGGACATATTGTAAAGAAATAATAGTTTAAGTTAAGCCCTAAGCAATAGTGTGGAGATTGTTTAGATGGGGGTGGACCCAGCCCATGGAGAGTAGGACTAGTTGGCTGAATAGTTAGATAATATGGAGAGAGCTGGGTAAGTTAGTTGACATTTTTCAGTGCACTTGGAAATACATGGACCATGGCAAAATAAGTTTGCTTCTCTCAGTTGTCTTATGGAGATGATGTGGCCAGTTCCTTCGTTTCCTAGTATTGGTGTAGACTTTCCTGTGAAGCTGGATTAAGAACTGAAATACACAATCCTACTCCGAGAATAAAGCTTCTTGTTCCCACCCAAGCTGTTTTGTCATAAATATACAGGGAAAACACAGGATATCTGTGACAATGCTTTAGACACCTGTTTGATGATATGAATTTTACTTGGTTTTCTTGAAAAAGAGGATATAATTTATTAATTTAAGAGAGAGAGAGAGAAAGAAAGAGAGGGAACACATGGAAATACATGTTACAGCTTGTGAATAAATATTGGAGAAAAACTTCAAAAAGTCAGTTATCTCCTTCCACCTTGTGTGTTTCCAGAAATCGAACTCAGATCCCCAGATCTGGGATTAGGGACCTTACCCTCTGAGCTGTCTCACTGCCATCTTACTTGCTCTTTCAATAGTTTTCTCCATTTGGTTTCTGCTGAGTTTTTATGAGCATTTGCTTGTTGGGCGATTATTTATCTGTGATCTGTGATTCTCTCTATGGGCTCTCTTCTGGTTTTTTTTTTTTTTTTTCGTTTTCCTTCTTTCCATTTTACTAGCAGTTGCCAATGATCATACTCTACATGAAACACATGTGTTGATGTCTTTGCAGATGAAACCGTAGTGATTTTCTCAAAAGGTAATTCAAAGTACAATTTGATTTCAGTGGAAACCAATTCCGTTTTCTTATACTCAAATGTATTGGATCTGGAAATCTTACTCTTACAAAATCCTGAAAAAGTTGTCACGGAGCAATAAGTAATACAGCCAGTGTTTTATGTATCCCTGACACTTCAGAAATAAAACCTGTGGCCTTCATGTGAGTCTCTGTTTTGCCGTATCCGGTTCCCTGGATACTGAGAACTACAAATGAATAATGCCTCAGGAATCTGGAGAGCTAACTTTCCCAAAGCACTTGATGCATTAAGAAAGAACCCTACAGCAGATCTAATATTTGTTTGAAATACTGTGAATTAAAAAATTCTCCATTTGGGGAAGTAACAGAAATGTGAGTTTCTAGAGACTGTGGGAATCAACATACATCTTACTGTATCTGTACTCACAACTTTAATTTGCTGGATATAGATGGAAAAGTAAATTTATTCTTCATATTTAAAACAAGGAAGGTGAGAGTTTACATTACATATTGCTATAAAAACCAATGTGCTAATGTTCTTGTTGGTAAATGGTAACAACAAACATACACATATATGCTGTTTGAAATCCAAATGAATTGTAGTTTGCTCACAATAGCCTATTCCATTTAAAAAGGGTTTCTTAAGGTCTGATTAGAATCCAGTGAACACTCTTGATATATGCAGGCCAACATTGACATATGTGAAACATGAAATTGGTGATTTACTCAAGCGAGTTATCAAATAGATCACTGTATAAAATAAATTCAAACCTTGTTGTTGGTGTTTCAAATTCAGTTAGACAATAGGTTGACATTGGTGATTGTTTTTATGACAAAAAATGTACCAGGCATTCAAATTCTTTCATTAAGACCCAAGTTCAAGGGAAACAGTGAGTTCCCAGCCTAGACTGAGATACTCAGAGACACCTTATTTCATTGAATAAAAGTAAGTGAATGAATAGGTAAACGTGAAAGCAAGTATGTATACTTGATTGAGCCAGTCAGCCCATCTGGCATTAAAAGTAATTTCTTTTTCTTCCTGTTTACTTGACTTCTATAATCAATTATTTGAAGGTTTCTATAAAGTTTCACAAACATTTTCTTCTTCAGTTTTTTTTTTTTAATTATTATTTATTCAATTGTGGGCATGTACGTGTGTGTGTAGAACCACGGACGAATTCAGGAACCACCATGGACGCCTCCACCTCCTCCTTGTTTACTCTGCCCCGGGATTCACAGGCTCCGCCCACCAGGACCGGAAACGCAGGCCGCCCCCGCTTCCGCCCAGCGTCTATATGTGGGGTAAGGATCCGAACTCAGAACCTTCTGCCTGCAAGGCAGAGGCTTAAACCCTGAGCCACCTCTCCAGCCCCTCTTCTTCAGTTTTTAGTCTACCTTTTCTGTTGTTCAGATTTTCATAACTATCAATTTTTTTTCTTAGGAATAGTTATTTATTTAACAAATAGATAGATGATAGGTAGATAGATAGGTAGATAGATGATAAAATGCAGGAATCCTATTGTGTACATGTGCAAGTGAGATTATAATTTTTAAAAATTTTTTATTATTATTATTTATTCAACTGTGTGCATATGCATGTGTATGTGCGCGCGTGTGTATGTCTGTGTGTGTCTGTGTGTCTGTGTGTGTGTAGAACCACGGACGAATTCGCGAACCACCATGGACGCCTCCACCTCCTTCTGCCCCGGGATTCACAGGCTCCGCCCTACCAGGACCAGAAGGGCAGGCCGCCCCCGCTTCCACCTGGCGTCTATACGTGGGATCTGGGATCCGAACTCAGGACCTTCCACCTGCAAGGCAGAGGCTTAACCCCTGAGCCACCTCTCCAGCCCGAGATTATAATTTTTACAAGTCAATTTTCTCCTTCTACAATGTTGGTTTCTGGGGATTACACTCACATCATTAGGTTGCAAGAAACTGAGTTATCTTGTTCTGAACCCTTGGGCTACTTTCAAAGTTTTTTCATATCAAATTTAGTTTTAACCCCTCTATCATGATTTTAGAATAATATCCTAAAATTGAAAGTATTTCCCATTTAGTAGCTATGTAGCACCTAAGCATCTTCTATGAACAACATAATCGCCAACTCCCTGTACCTCTAATTCGTTCTCTGTCATTCTCCTGGATTCCCAAGTTGGACCTGTATTTTTCTGTTTCAGAACATTGCTAATATTTCCACTTGTCATTAACACAACAGAAATTCATTTTGTCCTACTCCCAAGATACTGTGATAACATTGCTTGATAACTTTTTCCCCACTATGAATTCCATGTAAATTTTTTCATTAAATTTTTCATTTTTCAGGTACCTGAGCAAAGGTTGGGCTCTGGAAGTTGACTCCATACCATAGTAGATGAATGAGGATTAGACTTTACATTTTCAGAAAGCTTGCTATGTATTCTGGTGGAGATAGCCACCTTCCTCTTGACTGTTCTCTCTTTTCCTTTCCTTCCTTCAATAACTGTTCTCTTTTTCTTTCCCATTATTTTTTGAGTAGAAAATATCCTCCTCAAATCTAGGATGTGATAGCCAGGATATTGCTACAATGCAATTCAAACTTGCCTGACCTGCACAAAGGCTGACATGTCAGCAAGCCCTCAGAGACTAGCACAGATCTCAGGGGAGAAGGCTTCAGGCAGTAGGATGCTTAGAGGCAAGAGGTTAGACAGATAGAGTTCCCATATTAGTGGGCAGTCCAAGAAAGAACCCAAGTCAATGAGTCCTGAACCCTCAGTAGTATAGAGGACTCAGAAGGAAATTCAATACCCATATGAACAGATGTTCTGGAGGGTGGGAGGGATCAGGCACGAAACACCAAAAGAGGAGGAGAGAGGAAAAGGGGTTGAGAGAGAGGGAAGCTGGGGAGAGTGGGAGTGGAAGACAACAGAAGTAGAGGAAAGAGGCAGGAGGAGGCACCTATTGAACTTGCATAACTAGGTAAAATATAATAGAAAAGAAAATTTTTTGAGCTCTCCCTTTACATTTTCAAGTCATTTCTTCATTTAATAATCAGCACTTACTGGCAGTTCTTTTTAGACAAAGAAATGGTGGCTTTCAAGGGTCTTAAGAAAGTACAGAATTTTGTATAGATTGATGCTTGTATAACTTGAGAGTCCCTTCTTGTACAAAATAATGTCTATAAACAGATCTGAGAGAATATTCCTAATCACTAATTGTAAATAATTGTAAGTTTTAAAAACTAATGAATGGGACAAAAAGTTTAGGTGTTTGTACAATAGCATAATGTCTCTTTTCCTGAATACTAAAAATATTTTCAGATTCGCCAAGTCCTACTTTCTTTGACTACTAACTTATTTATAGAACTACACATTTAGAAAATTTTCTATGCAGAAAATATAGAAAACACTACTGCACTTCAGTGATTTATTTATGTAGTTTATTCCTACTATAGGACATTGTAGCTGATATCTTGTTTTTTTTTTTTTTTTAGAATACCTGTAAAGTTTAGGGAGTTATGTATCATCTTATTTCCACATTAACTCTCTTCTGGTAGACAATTAACTTACAGGGACTATTCAACACTCAGTTTATGCTGATGTCACTTGCTAAAAAGTCCTTTCTTGATGTTTTATTACAGCTATGAATTACATGTAAATCATATATTCTCTTCACTAACCACTCTATTATCCCCCTGAGGATCCCAGGAGTACTCACAACACTTAAATACAAGAAAGATGAAGGATGAGTTAGGTTATCAGTCTTTGGGACTATTATAAATTAAGTACTATATTTCATCAAGGTTTAGTAAAAAAAATGTTGCTAGGATTCCTTGTAGAAAGTCTAAATAAGAAAGGAATCTTGAACAATAACTTTCTTTTTTAGTTTTGAAAGATTTACATTGTTATTATGTACAGTTATGTATAAAGAGGCAAGAAAACAGACTTCATGTAGTAAGCTCTACTTCTTCCACCTTTTTCATGGGTTTGGGGGCTTGAACTCATATCATCAGATTAAGGCACCATGCACTTTACCCATTCAGATATCTCTTTCTCAAAGAGAGTAGAATCTGTCAAATGTCATGTCCAAGTATCTTCAGATGATGCTGATTTCAAATTGAAACATGCAAAAATAGATAAACAATTTTTGGTTTTTTAGTCTTTTTTTTTTACTTTTTTTTATTATTTTTTCCACTCTTACAAACTTGATAGGTACCTACATTCCCCTTCCTCCCTCCATCCCTCCCTGGATCCGCTTGCTCCCTCCCCATTTTTCCCCTTCCTTTCTCCCCTCCTTCCCTTTCTCTCAGTGTCCCCTCCTCCCCCCATTCCTGGAGCATCCCTTAGTGTGCATGTAAAACTTCCCTCTGGGTCCTCCTCTTTGATGAGGTGTAAGGGTTCAGTAGCATTGCCTAGAGCTCTTTCTTGTGTTCCCCTTTAGTATAGGGACACTATGGTGGCTGTTAATCCCTTGCCTCTAAGGATCCTAGTTCCTATGATCCATGCTAGACTTTGGAGGTTCAATGATATGTTGGTCATTGCGCAGGTCATGCAAAGTCCTATTATGACTACTTGGGCCCTATGTTTTGTGGAATATCTTGCATATCAGTGCTCCTCCCCATCTTTAGGCTTTTACAGTCTTACCATCCCCTCTTCTGCAAATTTTCCTGAGCTTTAGGATGGGGAGGGATTAGGCTGGCCTGGTTCCTGGTGATTAATGTAGGGACTCTGACATTCTGAATTATGGTTTGCTATTATTTTTTCTTCCAGTTTTGCTATTCCTGCACCGCCCTTGACTCCATCTTGATGGGTATTGTATGTCACCTCCTAACCAGAGATTAAAAACTAAACACCAAGGAAACAAATGGCCAATTAAAATATGGGCCTTGGATCTTAAAAGAAACTTTACCCGGGAAGAAATTGAAATGTCTAACAAATATCTTAAAAAATGCTCCACATCTTTAGCCATCAGAGAGATGCAAATCAAAACCTCCTTGAGATATCTTCTCACCCCAGTCAGGATGGCAAAAATCCACAATACAAACAACACCAAATGCTAGAGAGGATGTGGCGAGAAGGGAACTCTCCTGTATTGTTGGTGGGAATGCAGGCTGATACAGCCACTCTGACGAGCCATCTGGCTATTCTTAAAAACGTTAAAGATTGAAATGCCATATGACCCTGCTATGACACTTTTGAGAATAATTCCCCATAAGGCAAAAATTCACCTCAATAGCACAAGCACGACCATGTTCATAGCAGCACTGTTTAAAATAGCAAAGTCATGGAATCAACCCAAATGTCCAACAGTTGACGAGTGGATAAGGAAACTGTGGTACATTTATACATGGAATACTACTCAGCTATCAAAAATGATTTATTAATGAAATCTGCTGGGAAATGAATGGAATTAGAAGAAAAATTATATTGAGCAAAGTATCTCAGACACAAAAAATTAAGCGCGTATGTACTCCCTAATAGGTGGATCTTAGTTCCAAACCCACTTAGTGACACACTCAAAGATAAATCTCTGTAATATCAAAGTAATTGCAAAGATTATAAACAGGAGGGAAGAGGAAAGAGGGCCCTGCTAGAAATAAGGAGACAGGGGATCATTCTACAGCAGAGAAAATAGGCCACCATGAAGCACTGCAAGTAAATAATGAGACATCTGATTAAGCTCACAGACTTTCCTTCCTGGTCACTTGCAACTGAGGGGGTTTGATCTCACCATATAGGGAGGGCATAGAGTCTGGCAAATAGAAGTTAACCATCTGCAAATGGGAGACTGACTCTCTCCCCCCCCCTCACCGTGGTCTTCTACTCTTATTCCATTTACCTTTGAATCTATTCTTATAACAGTTTTTATTGTACTGTCTGTTGCATATTGTCTTAATGGTGCTAACAGAGATATGACTAAATGATTCAAGGGCACAAGGGGTTGTATTCTTATGACTTTGGTTACAATTCACAGTCCAGTTTAGCAAAAGAACTCATACCTATACTAGGCATCACATCTTATCCATAGGAATTGGCGAGAGAGGGGTGATTCTCACTTGTTGGACTAGTCTGCCAAAACATACCAAAATATAGGACCGACTCTCTTCCTTTAAGTCGCATGCCTAAGCAATAGTCCATCCACTATGGGCTGAGTCTTCCTGCCTATGACATCGAACTTATCACTTTCTTCTCCTCACCTCTGGAAAACTAGAATTATAGGAATGTACCACTGTACCAGCTTTATTTGGTTCTGAGGAAATGCATAGGAGATACTATTCCACCTAATGAGCTATGTCCCCACCACTTCCACTATATGTTTATGATGCATTAGTGAGTTTTCCCTTGATACCTGCTTTTAAAATTGCAGATCTGTATAGTATTTCAACCACATAAAGAGTTTTAATGAATAATTTTGCTTATTTTTCTCCTGACAACAACAAATGCATGGTACATTATTATCTTATATTAATAATCATAACCTAGAAGAGTTCCTTATTAATGTAAAAATCACTAATGAAAATACTATAAATAGCATGGCCTTATATTTAAATAATACAAAGTGTTGCTAACTACATGCAATGAAGCTTTACATTAACAATGATCTAATAATTGAGCCAAGTAATTTAAATTATACTTAAGTTGATGAATTGATTGTCCTTACACTAAAATAAGCATGTAGCAACATAAATAGCACATCTGATTTCTCCTACAGTGACATATCTGCTCTGTTAATTGCCTTTTGATATAAGGTCCTGGAACCCCAGCCAAGAGTTCCATCTTGATACCTGCTCAGTCTCAGCCTTCCACTTCTCCTCAACCTCCCTGTCAGCTAGTGTGGTTCTTTTTTTTAATGTTTATGTATTTATTTTTCCCAATCATACAAATTTAATAGGTACTCCATCCCCTCCCTCCCTCCCCATCTCCTCAGTCCCCCTTACACCTTCCCCCTTCTTCCCCTTCCTTTCATCCCCTTTCCTCCTTTTCTCCCAGTACCTCCTCCTTCCCCCCTCCCATTCCCTGGAGCATCCTTTAGTGTGAATGTCAAACTTCCCTCTGCATCCTCCACTCTAGCTAGGTGTAAGGACTCAGTGGGATTGCCCAGAGCCCTTTCTTGGGCTCCCCTTTAGTATGGAAACACTGTTGTGCCTATTAATCCCTTGCCTCTAAGGATCTTAGTGCCTGTGATCCATGCTAGACTTTGGGGGGTTGTTGACATGTCAATCATTGTGCAGATCATGCAAAGTCCTATTATGGCTACTGAAGCCTTAACTTGTGTGAAGTATCTTGCATATCATTGCTCCTCCCCATCTTTAGGCTCTTACAATCTTACCGCTATCCCCTCTTCCTGCCCCTCTTCCAACAATTTCCCTGAGCTTTAGGATGGGGACAGATTTGGCTGGTCAGCATGGCTCTGTTAAGTGATGTAAATTATTTCTTCCCTTTCTGAGACCCAAACAAAATGCAAGCCTGTGTAGATAATGTCGACATGCATATATTTCCTTCTTTGTAGCTTCATAATCAAGTTCCCTACCTAAGTCTTTCCCCTCAGGTACCTGAAGTGGAGCAAAAAGAGTCTGTATATTGATCTCTTGCCTCCAGGATGCCTGCCTCATCTGAAAACTAATCCATATTCAGCATTATATCAGTGCACTTTGTGGTTGTTATTCCTGCTCATAAATTCTTGCCATGATTCCCATGGATTCCAAGATATAATTTAGATTTATTCATATGTCATAAATTTTTTTGCATTTTGTTCTGCTTCCTTTGCTTTTTTCAACTACACTTCTCCCAATCTAACTTTTATTTCAGCATCCAGAAATGTTAAACTACTGTTATTTTTTTTTCCTTAAAGAATATCTGACACTGGTTCTTGTCTTGTGATTGTGCAAGGCACTCAGCTATACCTATGCACAGGTCTGATTATTTTTCATATCTTCCTTTGTAGTCTGAATTTTAAGAAGTCTTTCCTGAAGTCTCCAGGCAAATTTAAATCCTTACATGCTTGCAGTATGGGGGAAAATTTGCATCTGAAAATTTCCTACGGAATTTTTTCTCTCTTTGTTTTACATTCCTGTGTCTTCACAAACCCAGATGCTTTCAATCTTAACCACATCTGGGTCCAAATACATTTATATATACAATTGATTAGGATGCCTCCTTCATAACACATCCTTAACTAGATACTTGGTATCAATTAGATGACAAATTTTGTTATCCTCTTCAGATTATTGTATTTCATTTCAAATACTTCAAAGTATTGTATTTCATACTTTCTGTCAATGTTCCCAGTATTTGGTAGTTTTACTAGCAAAAAATGGATAAGCCACAGCTATCTTTGGTTGTAGTGAGATTTCTAGTGATTCTGTGTCTGTGTTCATTGAATACAGTTTGGCTTGATCTACAAACTATAAAAGCAAGAGCAAAAATGTACGAACATGTCATTTAGATGATATGGTATGCTGGCCAACTTCCCAACCTCTTAATTACGATATAACCCAATCATGAACTAGATCTTGCTGATTAAAGAACCACTCATTTTTAAAGAGATACCCAGGCAAAATACTCAGACTCCATGTCTAGTTAGACACGATAGAGAGTTATCTCTCAACAAGTTATCAAAGTTCTGCCTACCATTCGCCCTCATGAGAGCACATCCCAAGATGATCCTTCTAATGAATCTCCACAATCTCTCTCCAAGTCATTCCCCCTTCTTCTTTGCATTTATTCAGATTATTTTCAGAAAACCATATAAACATGTCCCTACCATCTTTCTTAGCTATCCCAAAACTTCTGTATGAACCTTTCTTAAATTGTGACCACTATAGCATTTATATGCATATTGGATTTTCATTTGGAATTGTCATCCTTCTGATAATACCTTCATTTTCTTGTGCATTTATGGAGTCATGACTATATTTAAACATTTCTTAGGATCTTTCCATATGGTTACTGTGAAGCTTCTGATAAATTAGTATTATTTGGACCAAATCGCCATTGCTACTTTTTTTACTCAATCCCCAGAGTAAGTGACTTTAAGCAGAGCTATGTATTGGATTAGAGATTAGAATTCTTATCCCACTTCTATCAGCTAGTCTTTTCTTTTAGGAAAGACAGAGCCCCTCATTAGTTTCAAAAATGGAATGGATCTGGGAGAAGTCATGTTCCTTTGTGCTATTAACAGGACCGAGAGCCTCAGAGAGCTTGAGAAATTTGCAAGGACAACTGACTTAATCAGAGCTTGATTTAGAATCTACATCTCATGAAATCACTATGGGTTACTTTCAAGTCAATTGATGGATCCAAGACGTAGTTTCCTTCTTTTTTAAAATGAGAATCATGCCATTCCCTCTTTTTTGCTTATTTATTTATTTATTTATTTATTTATTTATTTATTTATTTATCTATCTATCTATTTATTTATTTCTTCCACTCATACAAAGTTGATAAGTACCCTATTCCCCTCACTCCCTCCACCCCTCCTTGGATTCTCTTGCTCCCTCCCCCTTTTTCTCTTTTCTTTCCCCCCTCCCTCCCTGTCTCCCAGTACTCCCTCCCACCCCCATTCCTGGAGCATCCTTTAGTGTGCATGTCAAACTTTCCTCTGTGTCCTCTCTGATGAGGTATAAGGACTCAGTGGCATTGCTTAGAGCTCTTTTTTGTGTTCCCATTCAGTATATGAACACTATTGTGGCTGTTAATCCCTTGCCTCTAAGAATCCTAGTGCCTGTGATCCATGCTAGACTTTGGGGGTTCAATGATATGTTGGTAATTGCACAGGTCATGCAAAGTCCTATTATGATTACTTCGGTCCTAACTTATGTGGATTATCTTGCATATCGTTGCTCCTCCCCATCTTTAGGCTCTTACAATCTTACCGCCATCCCCTCTTATCTCATAAGATTATTATAGCTAGTAAAATTACAGTCATGAAATATCTTGACAAACAAATGTTTATACAAATATTTAGTATTGGTGGTATAGTCCCTAATAAAATCTTCTTTGTACTGTGGAGTCACAGATTATAATCATTCTGGTCTTTTAATTAATTGTGTTTTGATTAGCAAGCCTTCCCAGTTCTCAGTACACTGAAAGTATGTCACTTTACTCAGAAGATAATCGGGAAATCTATGTATATGCATGGTTCCACAGGAAGTCCTTCCCACAAACAAATCATCTAGAAGCAGACCAAGGAAGGTGCCATGATCAAGTATTAGATATACTAAGATTTGGTGGAAACAGATACTATCTACTCTTGAGAGCCAGGGTCATAAATATAGAGTATAGAGAAGGTAAAACATTAGCAATTTTCCCTTAAGAAAAGCACAAAGTCAGAGTTTTAAACTTGAAACATTGTAGACATGTCCATAGATTCTATTTTACTTTTACTGTTCATAAGGCATATGAGTAGGATAGATGAGTCACTAATTCAGAGTTAGAGCAGCTGGTCTTCAATGCAATTCTGGATAAATGAATAAACTATCCAGAAAGTCTGAGTAGAATGAGGCATGAGTATGTCTGCAACAAAATACATAGGACATTATGAAGACTTGGAGAACATTCCAAAGACCGTTTGAGGTACTGCTCCAAGAGTCCAAGAGGAATATTTTCCCCAGAGATAGCAAACCTGAAACAAGATAGGGTGATGTGCTAATACTAGTGAATTGCAGTTGTCTACTATGGTTTTGAAAATTAAGTTTTAGTTTCTCTTACTATAAATATTAGTATCTGTTTCTCTTAGATTATTGCATATTATTTTCATCCTATTTTATTAATTCAAGAGAAAGAGAGAAAGGGAAAGAAAAGAGAGTGAAGATAGAGAGAGCACATATGACTGTGCAACATATGTGTAGAGGTGAAATTATAAATTTTTAAATTTTCCTTATTATTTATTATTTATTCAAGTGTGCATGTATGTGTGTATGTGCATGTGCGTGTGTGCGTGTGTGTGTGTGTGTGTGTGTGTGTGTGTGTGTGTGTGTGTGTAAAACCACGGACAAATTTGGGAACCACCATGGACGCCTCCACTTCCTCCTTGTTTACTCTGCCCAGGGATTCACAGGCTCTGCCCTATCAGGACCAGAAGCGCAGGCCGCCCTGCTTCGCCTGGCTTCTATATGTGGGGTCTAGGAGCCCAACTCAGGACCTTCTGCCTGCAAGGCAGAGGCTTAACCCCTCCAGCCTGTGAAATGATAACTTTGAGAAATTGGTTCTTTTCTTCTGTCATATGTGCTCAGGGTTCAACCCAGTTAAATAGTTCTGTAGGCACTTTTACCTGTTGAGCTATCTCCATCTCTCTGGCCAAAGTTTAGATAAAATCTTTTGCACTTATCAAAAATAAATCTCAGGTAGAAATTTCTTCTCTATTTTGCATGCATCTAATGGGTTAGTAAATATTTCTATTTGAGAATATCATGCTAAATCTTACAAAGCCAGGGGGAAAAACTTCATTTTCTTACCCAATTTGTATCAAGTTACCATAACCATTTTCAATAAATAATATGTTGATTAAGATTGCATCCTTCAAAGGAAGTTCTGAAAACTGCATTTTCTGAATAAATTCTTTCTTCCCTTTTTGGACTCCATCTGCACCATTTTTAGCATTTAACCCATAGATAATTAAAAAGATGATAGTCTTTTTAGACCAAGTATGCATTCAGCCTCAAATCCATACTTGACTTTTAGACTGAGCAGTTTTCCATAAAGAAATAGCTGAATATGCCAGTGCAAGCAGTGTTTTCTTTTCCAACTAAATCTCAGTGCCTTCCCACTACAGTTTTTATGAAATTTGCTCTTGGAATTGTGCAGTGCACAGTTGTGGCAGAGCTGGGCTTTATTCATAATATATATTACTTTATCAAGTAGAGCTGTCTCTCTTAATCATTACAACATTTGGAAGTACTATGGTGAGCTTTTTTAAAATAAAATCCTATATTGCCAAGGGTGTTGTCATCAATTTAAATGAAACTAACCTGCATAGCCTGCCCCTATGTCCTTATTGCCTAAAAATAATATTATAAATAATTTCAGCATCAATAAACGTTTGTCGAATGAATGAACATATTTTGACCTGGCTGATAATGCAAGGAATTGAATAATTCTCATTGTAATGAAATGGAAGAAGGAGCATTACTATAAATTTATAATTTTATTGAATGAAAATACTGATTTATTCATTTATCATTACACAAGCATTGTTATTCCTTTGAAGACATCTATCTTATTATTCAAGGTTTTCAATTTTCTTTTCAAAGTGGTGCCTTCAATCAAATACATGGCTATGCACACTAGGCAAGTACTACATTGCTGAATCCCAAATACAATCCTGGGACGATATTCATGTCCATGGCGTCTTCTGGAAACTCTCCAAATGTATATCTGGTTTATGAGATTCCCTGGAATATATTTTCTGTACTATTTACTTTTGATACTCATGATAGTCTGCCTCACCTTATTACCCACCAGGACTTGGGTTTGTGTTAATTAAGTCCTTAGTTATTGTCAGTGATGGTCTTATAGACTAGTGCAATTGAGTTTAATTAGAGATTTGTTTTGTGTCACTAATAGTGAAGAAAGACAATAACTGCAGCTCAGGAAAGAGGAAATAAGGCAGTAGGTGAGAAGTTGCTACAAGTTATGATGAACAGGTAGATAAAAATAGAAATGTTGTAAATGTTGTAAGTAACTGTTTTGCTATTTTTGTTTTGACATTCAGAAGATAAGAGGATTATATCTTGGCATTCCCTGTATCTTCCATAGATCTTGACTTTTTCCCTGAAGTTTGATTGTTTGATACATTATCATCTGTTCTTTTTTATTTAAATTCAATGACATTGAATTCTCTGCCCGGTTTTATTTTGTGATTTAAGAGATATAGTAGGAATCTATATGCATAAAATGATAATTCTTTCATATAAATCCACCAATACCTAAATTTTTCTTCATGACTATTTGTAATGACCACATTATCATAACTGTAGACAGTATTATAAATATTTGATCTTTGGATTGAGAAAAAATTATTATGTAAGATTTTTCTATCCATGCTATAGAAGACACATTCTTAGAAAACTTGGTAGGAGCAAAGCTAGTCTTATTTTCAGTAAGTTGTAACAGTTTCACTACAGGTTAGTGGTTAGATAAGGAGTCTGCCAGGCTTTCTTTCCCCTCAAACTATTAACATTTAGAAAATGCACATCTCCATTTACTCTGTGGAAATGGGCTGCTAGTATTTAGTTACAAGATAAATCTCTTGTTAGGAAAAGCCCAGTCTTCAGCGTTTATAAAATCCAAGTTCCATTATGGTTCCTGCGCTTCTCGACATACCAGAAGTTACTTTGGCCATGGATTTCCTCATCTGTGAAATAATTCTGATTATTTTCTGGGGACTTTTGTACATAAAAAAATGAAATTCATGGTTGAGAAACTTAAATTCTAATCGCCTCCTGTTCTTCACATCCACATCTGTCTTTATTTTAGCTAACCATTCACTCCTACAAGTGTATTGTCTTGAAGTTGAAATAAAACAAGTGCATGTCTTAGTTTCAGTTATACAGCTGACACCATTAATCTTGCTGAGCTTATTTTTTTCATTTATGAACACAAAAAACATTAAATTAAAAAGTGCAATTGAAAATTATTTTATGCTGCATAGTGAATTTTAATAACAATAATTAGCAATAATGAAAGATGTCATAAAATCTGTGTGCCAATTGCTTGCTTACAGAAGGAATTATGCTAAATATTTTATGCATATTATCAGTAATCACATATATTCACAAGCTCATATTTGATAACAGATTGACATGACTGTAGCTACAAAAATACAAAAATAATGACATTCTTGTTCACTATTTCTGCCTTTTGGTTCCTATGTTCTACTCACTTAACTCTATTTCCACACTAGTAAGAACTTTTAAAAAATTAACATATACTATACAACTTCACTCAATGAAAACATTTACTGTAAACAAAATTTCCACAATATATCCAAAATAAGTGATACATATTTATGTTACATGCATAATTGTCCACTCACATGTTCACAAACACACACTGAAATGTACACAGATCTTCTGAAATACATACATGCTCACACACTCACTCATAAACACACACTTCTTTTTCACACACATACACATTCAGGCACACAGAAGTCACACAATGTACTGAATATTTGCCTAACATTCATAAAGATTTGAGAAACATTATGTGATCGTTCCTGAATTTATCAGTAAATGATCCTGATCACTATCATAAATATTACAAAGTATTCACTGAGTCAATTGACACCCATATTAGAAATGTATGAGATCAAACAAATCATTCCTTACCATCGGGGACATTCCACAACAGTGACAGAAAATTGGCAGGACAAAAACAAACATTTGATTTGCTTATAGTAACTCATCTATCGGGCCATGCACTTGTAACATTTGTAGTTGCATTTCATGTTACTTAGACAAATGTTTTGATATTCCAGATACACGGATCAGTGGGCAGCAGGAAAATGGTGCTAATGATTGCTGTTCCTCCACTCCACAAATAATACAGCTCTGTATATCATGTGCCTGTTAGCCACTGAACCAAAGGAGTCTGTAGGGAGTCTGTTGGGGATTTGGAATATTAGAAAGGAGCATCTTAAATGAAATGAAAAAGTCATTTAGAAGCTAATCAATAGTTGGGCGATTGGAAATGCAATGCAAGAATGCTATAAAATTATTTTTCCTAGGCTTTATATTTGACTAGAAACATAGTTCAAGATATTTTCCCAGAATTGCTTGATATGTAATAGAAAATCAATTCAAATTCCAGTTTACTGAAGTTTTAAGTGAAGAAATCCTGGGAGTCTTAAAGTCATTTTAAAAAAAAAATAACTTGAGAAACACTGTTTGCTGTTGTTTTCTCAATAAAAGATAAGAATCTGTGGGGCTAAGGAGATGGCTCAGGGGTTAAAGTTTTGCCTCACAAGCAAAAGGACCTGACTTCAGGTCACCAGTTTTCATATAAAATGCCTGACTGGTGTTGTGACCCAGTTATAGGTCACAACCAGATGGAGGCTGTTGGTTTCCAGAGCAAGCTGGCTATCTAGACTAACCCTAATGGTATTTCTAAGTTTGTTAGAGAACCAAGCTCACAACAATAACAGTGGAAGAACAATGAAGCAAGATTCTAAATATCATCTTTAAATTATCACAAGCACACATACTCAGGTATACTCATTTATTTATACCATATACAAATTTGCATGCACGCACACACACACACACACACACATACACACATACATCCTATACATACATACTGGATAAAAAAGAAAAGAAGCTAAATGTATAAAGAGACTTTCATTCAGGAATAAAACCGGAGCTTATCCCATAATCTTTATGAGTATCTGTCTTTGATATCAACATTGTATATCTGTTTATACTTCTCCATTTAGCTCACTAATATTTAATTTAAAGTTTGTAACAATTCATGTAATTTTCATCTCTGTTATTTATGCTGTATTAAATATTTGTATTGATAAAATTATAGTAGGATATGAGACAATATTGGCTAACTTTATATTATCCATGCATGTTCAGCAAATTCCAAAAACATATGATATTGAATGTTTGTTTGTGAATTATTAATGCAAATTTGATATTTATTTTATCCATCTACTAGGATGATTTTATTTCTTGATCAAATCAAGCATGGAGATTTTGGGGAAATTATTTATTTCATTTGCATTTAAATTTTTCTGTAAATACCTAATAATGTGGTATTCACAAGATTTGTGCTTTACTTCTTTTTAATTTTTGTTGTCCTTCTTACTGTGGGTCATTTGTAACTTTACATTGTCAAACATTGTGCTTTGTTTTTACATAAAAATTCTCAGTGGTGACTGTTTAGGTTTCTGTTGGAGCTATCTAGTTCTCTGACGTTTTTGTCATGAAATGTTGTTACTGTTGAAGTTGTTGAACTGAATGAAACCCTATCAACTGTCTTAAACCTCTAGAAAGCCAACTGCTAAATTCATTGATATCCTCTATTGATTTCTTGCTTTCTGCCGGTCATTTTTAAAGTTTCTCTTCTGCTTATTCCTTTTTAGCTTGTTCTTTTTCCTAGTTTAACTTGTGCTCCAGTTTATTTGCATTATGTCGGTAAATTCATGACCAAACAGTTTAATGAGGCAAGGAGATTTATCCTAACTCACAATTCCCTGTTATATGTAGTTCATAATTAAACTTGGCAGGAAAGCTTACAGAAACATCAGGAACCAAGAGAACTGGCCACACCCTATACACAAGGACTGCTAAGGGGCAAGCTTTATTTGCCTGACAGCAAGTCTGTAATATGCCAAACATTACTGAATCAGCTCCTTCCATAATATCCACTAGGGAATGTTCCCATCCACCAGGGACTGAGTCTGCCTACATCAATTTAACATTCTCCTGCAGGGTTGCTTGGGCTTCACTTAGCTTTGATTCTTCATAGATGAACTCAGAACTCAACCTTCAGGTATCAAGTTGATATCCATTTATCTAACCATCACAGCATAGATTAGGTGACTGACTTCTTTATTTACAAATGTATGCAATCTCAGTTACAAACTTTCTTATTAGCATTATAGTTTCTGCATGTGAAAGATTTTTATTTGGCATATTTGTTTTAATTTTATTCAAAGTATTTTATATTTTTTAATCTTTTCCTTTTATTCATGTATTTAAGAGGTATTACTATGTCTCCATACATGATGACTTTGGGGGTCATTCTTTCTTTGTTAATATTTGGTTTGATTCTCTTGTAGTCTGAAAAGAGAAGTTATGTGTTATTTCCATTCTTTTACATTAGTTAAGATGGGCTTTATTTGTAAGAATGTGTACTGTCTTCCTGAATATCCCAGGAAAGCATAGATAGACTGCGGGAAAACATTTGCTGCCATGGTTCAGTGAAATAGTCTATAAGCATCAATTATAGTAGTGTTGATTTCAAGAGCTGACTAATGGAATACCTGTCTATTATATCTATTTCTTGTAAGTGTTGAAGTGTTCAAATCTAAGAATGTAATTAACTCTATCTTCTTTTGATTTCTAATATGTTCCTCACACAATTTGACATTTGATGATTTGAAATTTTTTTCTCTTTTTCAAATCTCTGACAGTTTCATATATATTTATGTATATGTACACATACATATATATATGCAATGGGTTTTTGTCATGTTTTCCCACATCATCTTCCTTTTTAATACATTTTTATTATTATTTCAGCTCATACAAACTTAATAGGTACACCAGTTCCCTCCCTCCCTCCTCCTCTCCCCCCAGAACCCCTGCTCCCCCTCCCCTCGCCTTTCCCACCCCGTCCCCCGTGCCTCCCGCCCCAATTCCCTGAGTCCTTTCTTGTGCATGCCTGACTCTCCTCTGGGCCCTCCTCTCCGATGACTTACAAGGACCCAGTGGCATTTCCCTGAAGCCTTTCCTGTGTTCCCCTTAAGCATAGGAACACTACTGTGGCTGTCAATCCCTTGTCTCCAAGGATCTTGGTGCCTTTAGCAGATGCTAGACTTTGTGAGGTCAATAGTGTGTTGGACACTGCACTGGGCATGCAATGTCCAATTATGATTGCTTCGGCCCTAACTTGTGTGGAGTATCTTGCAAATCACTGCTCCTCCCATCCTTTTGCTCTAATACTCTTACCGCCCCCTCTTCCGCAAATGTCCCTGAGCTTCAGGATGGGGAGAGATTAATCTGACCTAGTTCTAGGTGGTTGATATAGAGTCTCTGAAGTTCTGGATAGTGGTTGTTGATTTTCTTTTGCAGTTTTGTTGCTCCTGCAATGCCCTTCACTCCTTTGTGATGGGCACTGTATGTCACCCCCTGGCCAGAGACAGAAAGCTGTTAAACTGGAGTCTTATTATAAGAGCACATTCAAGGGTAGATGTAATACTTATACCCAAAAGTGGAATCGCAGGGTCATATGGCATTTGGCAATGAGAGGGGTCAATCATCCATTTGCAAAATGGTTACTTTTTAATCTGCTGGACTCTATGCCATCCCCTTCTGGTGAGTTCATACCCCCTTAGTTGTAAATGATCAGGAACAAATGTCTGTGAACTTAACTAGGTGTCACATTATTTTCTTGCAGTCCTTGATGGAGGCCTATTTTCTCTACTGTAACCTGGTCACTTCTCTCCTTATTTCTGGTGTGACCCTCCAACCCCATCCCTCCTGTTCATAATCCTTGCAATTACTGTAGGTAATACATAGATTTACCTATGAGTGACTCAAGATGGGCTGGGTGGGTTTGGTATTAGGAGCCACCTATTAGGGAGTACAGATGGCGCTTAATTTTCTGGGTCTGGGATACTTCACTTAATATAATTGTTTCTAATGACATCAATTTCCCAGCAAATTCCAGTAATTCATCATTTTTGATGGCTGAGTAGTACTCCATTGTATAGATGTACCACAGTTTCCTTATCCACTCGTCAACTGTTGGACATTTGGATTGATTCCATGTCTCTGCTATTGTAAACAGTGTTGCTATGAACATGGTCGTGCTTGTGCTACCAAGGAGAACCTCTGCTGTATGGAGGGGTTATACCCAAAAGTGGAATCGCAGGGTCATATGGCATTTCAATCTGAAATTTCTTTAAGAATTTCCAGACTGCTCACCAGAGTGGCTGTATGAGCCTGCACTCCCACCAGCAATGTAGGAGAGTTCCCCTCTCTCCACATCTTCTCCAGCATTTCTAATTGTTTGTATTGTGGATTTTTGCCATCCTGACCGGGGTGAGATGATATCTTAGGGAAGTTTTGATTTGCATTTCCCTGATGGCTAAAGAAGTGGAGCATTTTTTAAGATATTTGTCAGACATTTTAATTTCATCTCTGGTAAAATTTCTTTTAAGTTCCAGGGTGCATTTTTTAATTGGGCCATTGGTTTCCTTGATGTTTAGTTTTCTAAGTTATTTGTGCACTCTGGACAGTAGAGCCCTATCAGATATGTGGTTAGTGAAGATTTTCTCCCATTCTGTGGGTTGCCTTTGAGCTCGTGTTACAATCTCTTTATCTGAACAGAAGCTCTTTAATTTCACAAGATCCCAACTGTTGAGAGTTGGTAGCAGTGATTGTGCCATTGGATGTCTGTTTAGGAAGTGTTGGCCTAGCCCAATCAGCTCGAGGGAGTTCCCTATCCTTTCAACTATGGTTTTTATAATCTCTGGCCTGATATCAAAGTCCTTGATCCATTTGGAATTAAGTCTTGTACATGGTGACAAGTACGGGTCCAGCTTTAATCTTCTGCATGTGGAGATCCAGTTTTGCCAGCACCATTTGTTGAAGATGCTGTTCTTTTTCCATTGGATTCTTTGGGCCCCTTTGTCAAAGACCAAGTGGCTGTAATTTTGTGGGCTTATATCTGGGTCTTCAATCCTTATCCATTGATCTGTGTGTCTATTTTGGAGCCAGTACCAAGCTGTTTTTATAACTATGGATTTGTAATATAGACTAAGGTTCGGTATGGTGATACCTCCAGCAGTGTTTTTGTTACTCAGGATTGTCTTTGCTATCCTGGGTATTTTGTGCCTCCATATGAATTTTGAGGTTGTTTGGTCAACTTCTTTGAAGAATTGCTTTGGGATTTTAATTGGTATAGCATTGAATTTGTATATTACCTTTCGTAGGATGGTCATTTTTACGATGTTGATTCTGCCAATCCAGGAACATGGGAGGTCTTTCCACCTTTTGGTGTCTTCTGCGATTTCTTTCTTCACGGTTTTAAAGTTTTCATTGTAAAGGTCTTTTACCACTATGGTTATGTTTATACCAAGGTATTTCATTTTTTTAGGGGCTATAGTAAATGGGATTGTTTCTCTCAATGCTTTTTCACTTCTTTCATTCTGGGCATATAGGAAGGCCTCTGATTTTTGCACATTTATTTTGTATCCTGCCACCTTGCTGAACTTCTCAATTAGTTCCAGGAGCTTCCTGGTGGAGTTTTCGGGGTCACTCAGGTATAAAGTCATGTCATCTGCAAATAGGGATAGCTTGACTTCTTCCTTGCCGATTTGAATCCCTCTTATGTCCCTTTCTTGTCTTATGGCTTCAGCTAAGACTTCAAGTACAATATTGAATAGAAGTGGTGAGAGTGGACAGCCTTGTCTAGTTCCTGATCGAAGTGGGAATGCTTCCAATTGTTCCCCATTGAGCAAAATCCTTGCTGTGGGCTTGTTGTATACAGCTCATATTATATTGATAAAGGTTCCTTCCATTCCTACTGTCTCTAGCGTTTTGATCATAAAAGGCTGTTGGATCCTGTCAAAAGCTTTTTCTGCATCTATCGAGAGTATCATGTGGTCTTGGACTTTGACTGGTTTACATGATGAATTACATTTATTGATTTTTGTATGTTGAACCACCCTTGTGTGCCGGGGATGAAGCCTACTTGGACCCTGTGAATTATCTTTTTAATGTGTTTTTGAATCCGATTTGCTAAAACTTTGTTGAGAATCTTTGCGTCTGTATAGTTTTCTTTTTTAAGTGAGTCTTTATTAGGTTTTGGGATTAAAATGATATTGGCTTCATAGAAGGAATTTGGTAGTGTTCCTTCCTTTGCTATTTGATGGAACAGTTTAAGGAGTATTGGTATTATTAACTCTCCCACATCATCTTACTTGTTCACTCCTCCTTTTTCTACTGAAATTATTTTCTTATCAAGTTTCTCCTATTTGTCTGTCTTTGTGTGGATGTGTGGCCATGCGAGCTGGTAAGTGATAACTGTAATAATATTTGTTTGGGGAAATGCTGCATACATCCATAGATCCATATCAACACCACGGAAAGTTTTCCTAGCTACCATTAATCATCATTATTGACACAGAGAAGACATGAGCTCTTTCCACATCCAGTCTTGACAGACCATGTGCTGGTACGCACATTATCAGTGAGTTTACGGATGTAATGACCGTGTCACATCCAGGAGAGGCTGCTAGTTGCTGCTTCTCCCCACTGTGTTCAAAATATCTGATACAAGCATTTAGCATTAAGATATACGTACTTCTTCAATTTTCTGACTTGTGATATTGTGTTATGCAACTTCATAATAATAAATAATGGCTCTGATTGGGATTACCTTGTTCTTTATTCATTTAGTAATTTTGTTAAGTTTGAAAAATTGTGTTTAAAATTTGTAATCTTGAACACAGTTATATATTAATAACTTTTATTTCTTTTTCAAGTGTCCAGATAATTTAAAAAACTTCTGGGTACCTTCATCCAGATTTTGGGACTCAGTTGTTACTAGGGTAACCTCATAGAGTCGATACTTCCTTACAGTTTGTGGGACTGTTATTTAGTATCCTTGATCTATGATAAATGCTTGCCCCATCTAAGAGGATTTTACCAAGTTTGGCTCAGATTCCAGATTTTTTTGTCCATGTGCTTAAAACATAATATGTTGTAAAAAAAATATAGGTCTTTTTTCCCTCATCTGTACTGGAAAATGATTATAGGGCACAGTAGTGGCAAAAAGAATAATTTTCTGGAATAGGTGTTTACTCTGTTTTCTGTTTAATCTTGACTTCGAAGCTTTGAAAATTAAAGCCTACATGCCCATGAACCAAGCAGACCTTGAACATTCTTCTACAAAATGATGGAAACAGAAGCCTTTACTGGAGCACAGATTGTATGGAATTATGTTGGCTAATGGAATTCACCTCCTCTGTAATACAGCTGGAAAAAGACAAAACTGCCAATTATCATACCCTTCCGTGTTCTGCTCCTGGCAATTATAATCTAAAGATTTTTCAAGAATTTCATTCCCTAAGTGATGGAGATATTTTAGGGCTGTTTTTATTTCAGGTATATTACTTCCTTATAACTACCTCCATTTCTGTCATGAAATGATAATGAGACATAGAAGGCAGCAGTCTGGCAATCTAGCTAACGATCCCTGGGATTTGACATGATACTATTTATGCAACTTCATTATGATTTTTTTCACTGAATAGAAAGATTTGTGTTTTAGAATGTCTTATCTAATACAGACAAAGGATGTCTGCAATTTATGTCAGATTCTTGTGTATTGCTAACATCTCCTATTCATTTGCATATTAGAGCCGTTGTATATTAGAGATACAAAATTTAAATTTGGCGTAAGGAATTATTTTCTGTCTAAGCAGAGAAATTCATGTCAACCCATTTAGAGAGTTACATCAAGGAACACACTTTCCACATTAAAGAATTAAGGTGCCCAAAATTTGAATATGAATATGAAATATAACATAAAATTTGAAGAACCATTTTTGCCTTTAAAAAGGTGTCAGAATAAGCATGTAGTTGTCTGAGTAATATTCTTTGGACTGTGATCCATTCATATAATAGCAAATAGTCATTAATTGATCAACCAATATATTGATGACATAATTGAAAAATTCATTTCAATTGAATTGCTGGCAAAACCAAGGAAGATTATAAAACTGGATCTGAATTTTCAAATGAAACACGAAGAAGTCAGTATGAAACTTACCAAAAAGAAATTTTGTTTTTGTCAAGGGAGTTCTGGGTTGATGTTTCATGCACATCAAATTAACAAATCATGGAGAATGGCTTTTATGGAAAAAGATGGGAAGCGGAAGTGAGCTGTCTTCACTTATCAAGTTGAAGAGCTCTTTCTTCAATTTTACAAGCTGAATCAATTCATACATATACTGTTGTGGGTTATAGGAAAGGCCTTCACTCGAAATAAAATGTGGAGGCCGAGTAGCAAGCCTGACATTTTTTACACGGGATATGGAGATCCAAACGCAAATCCTTTAGCTTGTGAAGCAAAGGCTTTAATCCTTAAGCAATGTTCCCAATCCTTAAAGGTTCTTAAAAAAGTATGTAATGAGAGATCAAGAGAAAGCAATCTCCCAAGCAGGTTCTGCTTATTATGAGACAGCCAAGGTCAGTAAAAGGTCAAATATCCGAGGAACTTGGTCAGAATTACACAGATATGACTCCCAGAACATTAACACTTTTCCAGTAAGGAAGAGTAGGTTCCGTCTTTGGAAAAATTTCCATAAGAAAGAATCTTCCAAAGTGTACAGGGAACTTGGAGAAGCCAAGAGCAGCATGAATATTTAATAGACTGTCTGGCTTTCCGAGTTGCAAGCATGCTTTGGGTTCTTAATATCATTAGGTGGTTAATAAGGAGCAAGTTGCCAGTAGCAACAACAAATTTCTCTGAGTTCAACTTCACATAAATAATACCAGGTGTGCTTACACGGCTGTATTTCAGTGAATTTCCAGCATGTCTTCATGGCTCTGCAACTCATTTTTTTTTTCTTGTAAACTTAAGGAGAACACAGTGCTCTTTGTCAAGATTGAAAGTTAAGCTGAGGTCAAGAAAAAACAATGTGTGAAATCAACAAAATTCTCTGTTTCATATGATCTCAGAAATAGTTTGGACCAACCTCAATATTGCTTATCATAATGTTTCAGAATCTGGGATTTTTGAAGCTCCATATTGAAATACCTTACTGATAATGTTCAGCACACAGGCAGAAAGCATGTAAAGATCATATTCTGTTTTTTAAAGGACTCATTCAGGAATCAGACACATCTCTGTATTCTGAGCCAAGATGATTCATTCTGCATGGCTGTGGACAGAGGAAGCAAGAGATTCCTGTACTTCTGAGAATCACATGATAGTTAGCAAACATGATGCTGCTCATAAAGTATGTATCAGACAAAAACCTTAGAAGATACTCTGACTTTTTCTCAACCAACAAGGTGTAAGAAATTGGCTAGAAAGCTGGAGAGATGGCTCAGGAGTTAAGACTGTCTCTCAAGCAGAAGGTCCTGAGGTCAGATCCCAGAAACAGCAGTTGCATACACTTCTAGCCCTGGGAAATCCCAAACCAAAGCAAGGAGGTAGAAGCAATGCAGGATGATTTCCAAAGTTACTCTTGGGCCTCCACAAAGACCCACAATACTCTCTCTCTCTCTCTCTCTCTGTCTCTTTCTCTCTCACACACACACAGATACACACGCATAAATATAATAAAATAAATTAACAAATATTTTAAAAGAAAATGGCCAAAAATAAATATGCTGCCCTACGTTAAAAATTTTGTGTTCTCGGGGGCCTGGAGAGGTGGCTTAGGGGTTAAGCCTCTGCCTTGCAGGCGGAAGATCCTGAGTTCAGATCCTAGACCCCACGTATGATGCTGGGCCGAAGCAGGGGCGGCCTGCGTTTCTGGTCCTGGTAGGGCGGAGCCTGTGAATCCCGGGGCAGAGTAAACAAGAAGGAGGTGGAGGCGGTCCATGGTGGTTCCCGAATTCGTCCGTAGTTCTACACACACACATACACACACACACACACACACACGCACGTGCACATACTGGTATACCTATTAAGTTTGCATGAGCGGAGATAATAAAAAATGTTAAAAAAAATAAAAATAAAAAAATAAAAGAGACATGGAAAATTTAGTATAAAAACATTTTAAACTCTTTTTTCTCAAGTACCTTGGTCCTTTACAGGGATAGACAGTGCTCTCTCTCTCTCTCTCTCTCTCTCTCTCTCTCTCTCTCTCTCTCATACACACACACACACACACACACACACACACACACAAAGTAAATAAATAAATAAAATATTTTTTTAAAAAAGAAAGTGTCTTTTGATATAACCCAGCACGAACATAAGCTCAAAATTCTATCACCCCAACCGAAATAATAATGTAATATCGTGAATAGTCCATCATATACAGGATTCTTTTGGCTTTGTGCACACTATACACTTCATTATCTGATTCATGAGAGAGCATCCTAACAGTAGCTCTTTGGTGGAAAAAAACAAAGCAGTATGTGAGAGAGAATCAAACTTTTCTCTTCCAGGATCAGTAATTTACAAAGGTCTAAAAGCTGAACATTCTCTTCTATAGCTCAGTCAAGCATGAGTAAGAGATGTTTAGGTCAGTGAGCTGTTCAGTTATTGATGGATTCATTTGGCACCTATGGAGAGATACCTAAGGTGAGAAATAAGATGCAATCTAAAATACATAAATAAACTCTACCCATGAAGTCTTTTTCTCAGAAAACACATAAAATAAACTTACGGTGTGATATTCTTTTATTTTGTTAAAATGATCTTGCTGTTTGAACATAGTCATGCTTTCTTTTTATGTAAAATCTTCAAATTTTAACTCAAGCTTCTTTCAATAATTTATGGATTTGGAACAAAATATTATCTTATAATTCTTTAGGATACTTATTTAAATGGGAGAAAAATTTTAGTTCTTTAAACATATTGATACTATGAAATAAAAATCCTCAGAGGGTTATGTGTGGAAATTAGAAGAAATTTATGTCTATATGTGCATTTTGCTCATAATTTGGATATATTTTCCCTAGCATAAAGTGTAATAAAACTACTTTTACATATAGGAAAACTGAAACTATGTAGATCAAGAAAAAAGTCCTTCAACTGTGCAATTATTTACATTGTAAATACATTTATAATATATTTAGAGACTCAAAAGCATGTCATTTTATTGAGAGCAAAATATCACATTTCGCTATTAAGGAAACTAGGGTATAGAGTGAAAAGGTGAATGACCATTCCTGAGCCTCATAATGGTATATTCAGAATTAAGAGACTCAAATCAAATTCAGCTCACTCACTGACTCACAATAGTTTGTTAAGTTATTAACTTACCAGGTTATCAAATATCGGATACCATTTACTGGTATTTTCTACATTATTTATATTCCTTAATACCTAAATGGAGCCTCTAGTCCCAAATGACTAAATCTGGAATATCTTATTACTTTAAAAGTGCCATGGTTTTTTTTTTTTTTTTTTTTTTGCTTAAAACACAACAATAATTGCTTAGTATATTAGAAAGACTTCAGCTAACCAAGAAATAGGAAGAGCACTGGAAATATGAGAAATAATAGAAGATTTAAATCCACCGTCACCTTCCTTCATTAGTAACTAGTTTAAATACTGATAACAGTAATGTCAGGTGAACTATGATATCTATTTATTGGAGTAGTTTCTATAATCCTAGCAAGTACTCATAGAAGGGGAGACCAAAGTCTACAGATGAGAATACACCTCTTAGCGTGAACAATTAATTCTTGACAACAGATTACCATATAAATGCTTATCATTGGATTCTTAGATGAGAGAAGCAGTCTGCACTCACCCAAGTATCCCTTAGCAACAGAAGAGGTGTAACACAGAAAGCCACATCTGATCAAAGTCTAAAGTAAAAGTGACTGAGGATAGCTGTGCCCCAAACAGGGTATTACAATCACTGCTCATCTCAAGGCTCAGGGAATTTTGCAGAATAGGGAATCGTAAGGTTGCAAGAACCTAAGAGTTGGGAGAGGAACTGAGAAAAGCTAGAATGTGCCATGTCAGGGCTGCTCTACCCAAGAGCTCACTACAGGGATGTTTATCTGCACTGGTCTTCAGCAATAACTGATTTCAAGAATCTTGCCAGAAAAAGGAGGATATTAGGAGATGCTGCTTCACGCTGAGAGACTGTATGAGGTTGATGTCTGACATAATAGTAGGAGCTACTTTTTAATTCATCATTTTCATTCTTTCAATGTTTTATACATGATTATAGTGGATTTATGTTATCTTCATACCTTAATCCCCAATGTCATCCCTTATCCTCTGCCCCTTACAACCCTGCTTCTTTGCCAGTCTCCCTCCTATTTTCTTGTCTTTTTGCATGGGCGGATCAAAGCTCTTTACTCAAAGGTGTCCTAGCAGGTACCTGGGCACTTTCCAAAGCAGGTGTCCTTCATGGGACCAATGGACCACACATGAAAAGTGACATGGGAGTGGAAGGGAGCTGATTGGAAAGGAGAAAAAAAAGTTTAAAAAAGAAAAAGACATGTCTCTAATGTGTCACCTATTTCTGGGCAGAAACGAGCAAATAACTTCAGCACAAACCAAGAGAGAAAGAGAAGGAAGGAAAGACAGAAAGAAAGAAAGACAGAAGGAAAGAAAGAAAGAGAGAAAGGGAGAGAGAGAGAAGAAAGAAAGAAAGAAAGAAAGAAAGAAAGAAAGAAAGAAGAAAGAAAGAAGAAAAGAAAGAAGGAAGGAAGGAAGAAGAAAGGAAAGAAAGAAGAAGAAAAAGAAAGAAAGAAAGAAAGAAAGAAGAAAAGAAAAAAGAAAGAAAAGAAAGAAAGAAAGAAGGGAAGAAGAAGGGAAGAAGAAGGGAAGAAAGGAAGGAAAAGTTTTATTCAAATGTACCTTAGTGATCCTGTGAGTTTTTAGGGTACCTTATGGAGCATGAGTGACCAAACACACCTACATTACTGAAAAGCCAGAGTTAGCTCGGGGCTGATTTTCACAAGCTTCGTCCACAGTGCCCTCAGCATGACTTCTGCAGCGGTCAGCAGGTCAGCAATTCCCTTTCCCCAGCCGTAGTTACTGTTTATGCATCCTGGGAGAGAGGCCTTGTCAACATTGTAAATAGCAGAACTTCCCTGAGACTTGTGGGTTTTGCTTATGTCCTGATCATTGTAATTTTTTTTTTTTTGAACTCCTGAGTCTCACTGAGTTTCTGTCCAGATGGAATGTTTCAGTTCAAGAGTGATTACTCCCTAACATCTGGCTTTTTATTTTGGAAAACACCTTTTTTAATTAATGAAATTTGTTCTTTGATAATTTCTCAATTGTATATGAAGCATTTTGTTTATGTTCCTCCTCTACCATCTCCAGTCTTCCTCCAATCTAAGTTGAGCAACCTTTCTTCCTGTGAATATACTTCGTACACTGACCCAGGAGTTGTGATAAAACACACACACTCTAGCATAAATAATATACTTTAGTAGTATCAATTCTTCATGTCACTTCTAGCAGCTAATAAACTTCTAGAGGTAATGATATCATATTTATGAAAGCTAAGATATTAGATTTATAACAAAAAAAACACAAGAATCTGTAGTGTTTTGAGCAGCCTACAGCTTCCAATACAAGGAATACTGACAGTGTATTCATTTCACATGGAGTAAGTAACCTTTCACTTCTGGGATAATTACACAACATCAGACTGAAGAGCAAGAAACCATCTTTATTTTAAAGTTAATTAGAAGTCATTTTCAAAGTCAGGAAAATCTCTAAGCACGTGAGACTAAGACCCAGAGTTATTTATGAAGCAAACAATTTTTTCTAGACCGAAAAAATGTGAAATCAATGAAAATAAAATCATTAATCAACAAAATAAAGAACTTCTGCTCTGCAAAAGAATCTTCTCATACAGCCATAAGGCAACCACAGAGTGGGAGAGTGTCTAACAAAGGCTCTATATCATAGTCTACTTAGAACCCAAAACATTAAACATCAATGAAATATGCAACCCAATCAAGAATGACCTTTGGACATGAAAGAATTTACAAAAGACAAAATTCAGTTATTAAGAATTATCTCCAAAAATGTGCAATATTCCTGTCAAGAGGGGAAAATACAAATTACAACAATTTTAAGATTTCACATTAGCATAGTAAGGGGCTAAATGAATAGGGTTCTATTTAAGAAGTCTGGGGCTGGAGAGGTGGCTCAGGGGTTAAGCCCCTGCCTTGCAGGCGGAAGGTCCTGAGTTCGGATCCTAGACCCCACGTATAGACACCAGGCGGAAGTGGGGCGACCTGTGTTTCTGGTCCTGGTAGGGCGGAGCCTGTGAATCCCGGGGCAGAGTAAACAAGGAGGAGGTGGAGGCGTCCATGGTGGTTCCCGAATTCGTCCGTAGTTCTACACACACATACACACACACACACACACACGCACACACACACACACACGCACACACACGCACAATTGAATAAATAATAAATAAATAAAAAGTCATTACTTAGGAATATCACTTTAAGTGGTATCACTTTAAGTGGACCTTGTTTTTTTCTCTGTCTTCCTCATGATCCATTCTTTTAGAGAGGCCTTCAACAGAATTTTTTAATTCAAGAATTCGAATTCTTTACCTCTTGTTTTATCTGCCTTGCATTCTTGTTTCTCTATTTCTTTTTTCAAATCTTAAATTGTCCTAATCATTTATGTTTGTTTTTCTTTTTGTTGAATTCAATCCATTTATTGTTACCATTTTTGAGATCATTGAAGAATTTGTATCCTGTCTAAATATTTTAAACTTGTTGAGCATGTTTCTTGGAGTTGCTTGTCTTTTGTCTTGGTGGCAGATCATATTACTTGTGGCTTTTTCAATGACATGGATCTTTTGAGTTACATTGTTGTTCATGATTCTGATATATGTTGTAGGCATACTGACAAGTTACTCTTAGGTAAGGCAGAAGGTTGGAGCTTTAACAGGTCCCCTGGGTGAGAAGGGATGAATTTCATATAGATGATGCTGTGATTTGGGTTAGGGCACCTTAATGTGGCTTTAGCAGGACCGATGGACTATGCAATAGGTGGGAATTCAGATTCATGGAGTTTTAGGGGC
>JALPQD010000366.1:205384-291219 GCA_023101885.1 Typhlomys cinereus | reverse complement strand
CATTTGACTACCTGTTGCTTGATACACATTGATCTTGTTGAGTGTCAAACTTCTGGCGAGGCAAGCAGGTAAACATCATTGCTCTGTTCCTTTAGGCTTCCTTGTAAAGAGCCGCAGGGGAAGCGTGGGAGAGGCTATTCCTGTCCTGTTCTGCATGCGTGCAATTCCCTATTGGAAATTACTTTCTTAGTCTAATTTTTTTTCTCTTGTGGGAGGGGGACACATCACCCTGCTATCTTGTAAGTTGGAGTTAATATAGGAAATGGCCAGACTTCTCAATATTTAAGTTTTGCACTCAACATTTCAAATTGGTGCGGGATGCAATCTATCCCATCGCTTGCAGGGTTCTTGTGTTGGGAGTCGAAGATGAAACCAGAACAATGTAGAGTATTAAGGGCGATGTTATAGATGAGGCAAGACGGAACTCATGGACTCCAGCTGTGAAGTACCATGAGGGGCAGGGCCCAGAAACTCACAGACTCCAGGTATGGAATCCATGAGAAGCAAGGAACTAGAACCGAACTCACAGACCCCAATGTGGAGTGCTGTGAGAAGGCAGGATCCCTAGAGAACTTGTGGGACTCCACGCAGGCACAGAGGGGCATTAAGCTAGAAAGAAATTATGGCTTCCTTGGAGTGCCATGAGGAGGCAGGTGCCAAAGACGGTCTACCAGGATGTGGATATTTATATATCTGACTAGCTGGGAAAGACGGCTTTCCTCATTGTTAACTCACATGGGGCCAAACCCCCCCCAAAAGTTTTTGAACTCTTTTTATTTTTTTTTTTTTTTTGCCCACCTGGAGGTGGGTACATCTGTGCTGTAAAGCTTAATCTCCCTATCCTTTATCAGCAAAAGGTTGGGGGTCATTGGCAAGGGGATCTTCCTTCAGATAATACCAGCAGTGGGGGATGGACCTTCCAAGACTTTCAAAAAAAACCGCCCCAGTACGGTCGCCTTAAAAAACCTGCCTTAAAATGAACAAAGCCAAGGTGTACAGCGTGGGGTGTACTGGTTAGGGTTGTAAATTCAGCCGCGGCAGCATTCCTCATATGCTGCCAATGGCGATTATTTTCATTTTCTCTGGTAAGCACTGGGAGATTGGAAGGGAAGCAGACCCCTCAAGTGCTAGGACCCACTCTTACAATGAGGCTCGTTGCCTTGCCCACAATGGCCCACTCCTTGTCTCTGTCTGCAGACCCTACAATGCCCAAGCTGTGACACTGTGCATTTGTAGTCTATTTCCATCTCCCATTTTGTTCTTCCAGACAGTTAGGCTTGCCCAGGGGCAATTTGTGCTGCCACTGCAGCGGATTGGGTTGTTTTCTGTAGTGCTTGCTATGACAATTTAATAATCGAAGTGAAACGTCTAGTTTCGTACCTCGTGACTCAATTTTTAGAGTTATTCTGGCAGACAGGATCATTTTTTTTTTTATTCTGTGACAGTAATTTTACTGGACATTATTCCTCAGAAACTTTTAAAAGTCTCTTAAGGATCTAACAGGAAAACACTGGAGCAAGGACAATAATGGGGGCAGAGCCATACATTGACCCGGGTTATGCAATACACTATCTGTTGCTTTTATTTAAACCTGACACCCCACACCTTTGGACCCTGAACATGGATTTGAAGGTTCACTGGTCTCTTCCGTCTCCTAACAATTTGGCCACATGTATAAACCCCCCCTTTCTGATTTTTCACCATTGATTCGCTCTTTTGATTAATTATTGATGAAGGTGGCCCTACCTGACTCGTTGGGGCCATAAGGTTTCTGACCTCGCTAGATCCAGTAAATATAACTCACTCCTCTCTGCTAGATTGGCAGCCAAAATCAAAATTAAATTCAATCTCTTTCCCATTCTGAAGATCAGTCTGTAGAAAAAAGCGGAAAGAAAGAAGGGGCGGGCGATTGAATTCAACCGGAGTTTATCTGGAAGTTCCTCCTAAAGCCCAAAAGAGGGAGCCACTGATTTCCCTCCAGATGGAAGCCTGGGTACAAGCTTTTATGGTTGGAGTGCAGGGGAGAAGGGATTTTAGATTTGACCATTTTATCCGATTAACAGATTTATCTGTGGGATCTCTGGCTTTTGGGTGGGATCTCTAATGGAGATTTGTCAGTAGGGGTCTTGGTTTTGATGTCTGGTTCCAAATCTGTTAAGCCCACCCAGCCACAATTTGTAAAGCCTTCATCTTAGTTAGACGATCATTTTTTAGAACCACATCTCCTAGTACTGCCCTACTTCCCTAGCCATCTAGGCAATTCTTATCAATGCCTGAGACTATAAAAGACTATGACCCCACCCAGGGTCTCTCTCCAGCCCTCTATTCCCCTCTTCTCTATCTTTTCCTGCCAGGTTGTTCATGGAGCTCTCTCCTTGTCCTCTCTGCCCTTAAGCCATCTCTTTCTTTCTGGTCTCCACCTTAAGGCTAAACTATGGCTCTTGTGACCCCCGGCCCCCAACTCTAAAACAAACTCTTTTTCTTTTTTTTTTACTTTATTTATTTTGGCATGTGTATGTGTGATCAGAGGGCCCTGGTGTTCCCTATGGAGGTCCAGGTGATTCGGGAATCACCAAGCTTCTACTTCCTTTTTGCTTTGCTCCGGGATTTCCCATGTCCATCCACCAGGCCATAAGTACATGCTGCCACCCTTTCTGCCTGTTGAAAACTCAATTTTCTTAAGTCTCTCCTTCATGTTAGTTTCTCTTATTCCGTTATTTTAGATAGTTTTAGAGCAGTCAGCTGGGAAGATTTTGAAGGTCTGCTGAAGTTAATCCCCCTTGGCTGGAATTATCCTGAAGGCACATACCTTACTAATCTGGAGGAACTGGTTCTCCCTCTACCGGAAATGAGTCTCTCCAATGTCCTCTAACCCCTTTGTTTGGACAGGATTTAGAAATTAGCTCTCCCATACTGATAACAACTCTACTAAAATTACGCACAAAATCAAACTGGTTGGGCCCCAAATATGAACAGCCCAATGAAATGTGCAAGCACCAAAAGCTCCAATCAGATTACGAAACTGGAGCTACACCAATAAGGAAAATTTACTTTTCCTGGGCCTTCCCTAACCTATAACTTACCCCTCCCCATGTTGAGAGTTCCATTTTTCTTCCCCCTAAACAGAATCTCTTTAACATTTTTAGCTGCCTCCCATCAATCTCAGACTTAAAGAATGCAAATTTTGGAGCCAAGCCATCAGAGGAACTCTGTTACACCTAGCAAAATCATGTCTGTGAATCTGTCTTTCTTTCCTCTAATAAACTTGCCTTAATTTCTCTACTCGTGTTCGGTTTCAATCTTCAACTCCAAATACAAGGGAATGTGTGTCTATAGGTATGGGGTTGCTCAGGACTTCACCACACTGACACCAGGCTTTATCAAAATGGAGAGGCTATTGAAACTAATGGGTTACGCACGTAGGACTCAGGATCCTGAGGTGCAGCCCCACATGAAAACAGATTGGGCTTTTATAGCCTTCAGTTGCATAGCAAGGTGGCAAAGATAAATTGTGGCACATGCATGACGTTGAGTTACAGAAGCGAGCCTTCTTGCAGTTAGGTGGCATTTCTTCTTGATTGACCTTTAAGAGGAGGATTTAATAGAGACTATGTTTTTTGGTAACCACAGCTATAGAGCGAAACCCTGCGTGGGATGGTGGTAATGAGCGATTACTTTCCATATCTTGGGCTCAAGGAACTTCCAGCAAGCTTTATCTTGCCCTGATTAACTTTGGTGAGACCTGTTGTTCTTTAGGTTGCCCTATTACACTTGTAAGCGTTTCTCTTTTACTCTGGCTGTGAGGGATCACCCAAAAGTCAAACAATTTATGGGAGAAAGGAGATTTATTCAACTTACAGTTCCAGAGGGGAAATAGATTCTTCACAGCGAGATGGAATGGCCTTGGCCATCTGAGGCTGCAAGACTCAGTCACAGCAGACCTCCACATAGCTCTAGCTTTGGAATGTCTCTCTATATGTATTTCTGTGGCTCTTTTATGTGGTCATTACTGAGAGGTTCCTATGGGATCTTATGGGAAGTTCGCATGGACTTTGGGCAGGTTCTACTCATTCAGGTGGTCTCATTTGATCCTTCCAGGGTGGTCCAGTTAACACAGTCAAAGTTTACATCCAGCTTAACTATCACATGCCTCGGACATAAAAACTTGCCCCCACAAACTTTTATGACCACACATGGTTCAGCGTTGCTTGGCTCCCATTCCTTCTTCTGCTGAATGACAAGGATCAATTATATTGGCACTTATAGGTCTCTAGAGAACAGAAACCATGGGGTAAGAGAAGGTTATTATAGGAATAATCTCCCATAACTATGGATTATAAGACCTAAAAGTCCAATCTAATGTAGTGAGTTTAGAGAATTTGGTGTAATTTTAGTTTGGCGTCCACGATCTTAGAACCAGGACCCAATGCATAATGTCCAAGCCAAAGTTTCTAAAACCAGTTGTAGGGATCCAGGTCAGGGTCCTGTTGTAGCTTTCAGAGTTCAAAAAGCTTTGGAACCAGTAGCATCCAATGTTCCAAGGGCAGGAAAAGATGAATGCAGTCCTGAGACAGAGAAAACTGCCTTTCTCCCTGCCTTTTTTGTTCTATCCAGCTCTTCCATCAACAGATTTGCCGCTCCTGCCACCTTGATAAGGAGGTCGTACTGACTCTCAGCTTGTTTTCCCAAAATTTTACCATTTTGGCGTACATAACATTATAGTGTGCGGGTTTTTCTGAGGTCATTGTACAAGTTCTTGTGTTGGGAGTCAAAGATTGAATCATGTATAGATGATTAAACTAGAGTTTTAGAGGGAAAAAGAAGGGAAACTGGACAGCTGTGAATCCTAAAGGGTACAAGAAGAGCATCCTAATTGCTTACAGGAAAAGTCTCTCCTCTGTTTCAAATATCCTTTCGGGTTACCCACTGTTACAGGGTCCTGTCGGTACCAAATGTGTGGGGTCGACTGTCCCAATGTTGCAGGGTACTTATGTTCGGGCGTCGAAGATTGAAACAGAACCACATGTAGAGGCATTCTGGTAGAGTTTATTAGAGGACAGAAAGGCTGAAATTATGGACCCTCGGCATGGAATGCATGAGCGGCAGGCAAGGAACGATTCCATGGCACTAGAATGCCCCAGAGGGGCAGACATATTTGTACACCAGCCGAAACCAGGAAACTGGACTTTCATTGATTAGCTCCATGAGGGCCAATCCAGTTGCTCCTTGGCCCTGTGGGGCTAGAGATCAAAGTTGTTGTAGCATATGGAGGGGGTTATTCCATAAATCCCTTCATAGGAAGTTGGCCATTTTTTTCTCTGGGAGATTGGAGTCAGTTCCTCAGCCGGAGTGTTCCTTCGGGTGATCCCAGTAGTGGGGAATGGCCTTTGGAACTTTCAAAGCCCTTAGAGACCCATCCCAGCTAGCTGCTCTAATCCTGCCTTATTATGCTTCCAAGTCAGGCATATAGATTTAAGCACGCCCTGGAAAAATGATTTTTCCTTATTGGTTAGCTCCGTTTCTGCCACATGTGATCGGAGCATTTGGTCACTTAATACTGGGTCCAGCTCAGTAACTTGTGGGCCATCCCCTTAGTGGAGTTGTTTCTTTTGAGGAACTTAAGCTGATCTGCAATGGAGAACTCTTCCAACTTCTTTCATGGAGACCTTATCTCTTTAGATTTCAAATGGGGGTGACCCTTCTGTAATCCCAGTCCTGGAGGAAGACCTTCAAAGCCTTCCCAGTATGGCCTTATACTCTGCTAAAAACTACCTAATGCACATTTTCTTTCTCAATAGGAAAAGGGAAATAAACTAGGACTCCTGGAAAAAAAAAAAAAAAGATAGCATTGAATCACTCTCCGGAATCACAGAAAGAGTACTCACCAGCTATTGAAGCTATTCCTTAGCTTAGCCAAATGACGTATACATTAACCATGCCTCCGAGCTCCCAAACACTCTGGCCTTGTATGTGCATTTTCTCTCTCTCTACTCTCTCGCTGTTCCCACTCTCCCTCTCTCCCTTCTTCTCCCTCAGTTGAAACTTCATGACGAACCATTTTTATTTTTCACCCTCTATGGTAAAGGTTATTTATGACATTAATTCCTCTATGTGTTCTTAGCATTATTGGGTAGAACACTCTCTGTGTTTTGTAGCTTGGAGTAGCCATAGACTTTTTCTTGTATATATTTAAGTGATTGCAGATAATCTTCTGACCTTCCAGGATAATGCTCGATGTTCCCCCTTGGAGACCTCCTTTACACTCAAAATGATGAATTACCTCCCTTGACAGAAAAACAGGCAAGCCAAGCAAAAGCAACTGGAATAAACCTATCTCAGGTTTCCATAGCTTCAGTTCATTTGTTCTAATTTTCCCGAAACGGTTCAAGTTGTAAGACCAGCAGCCTAGAGCCAAGTCTAAATGAATTTTCCGGGATGTTAGAGTTTCCTGGGGTTTTTTGTTCCAGAGGTGAAGATGAAACCCGAGCGTGTTCTGAGAGGTTCAAACAGGATTTTACTGAAAATGAGAGAAAAAGAAACGAGGATACACTTAAAGTCAGAAGAGAACAAGGGAAAGCCTCCATAACATGGCCAGGAAAGGACCGGACCGCATAGTGTGCCTCATGGTGTCATGCAGAAGAAGAGAGAGTGATGGGTGCAGCCACAAGTTTTACTAGTTCACAGGTTTCTAATACGTGTATGTATGTTTATACAATGTTCCTCTATTCTGTTCTCTCGGTTGAGGGTCCCCTCTTTAGAAGTCGTATGTATCCCGGGTCTTCGTGTTCGGAGTCAAAGAGTCTTGAAACCAGAACACACGTGTTAGAGGATTAGGTAGAGTTTATAGAGGGAGAAAGACACAGACGTCCATGAGTTCCATGTCTGCAGTCCATAGGACATGGAGCTTGAAAAGAGCTCCTAGACTCCAGCTGTGAGTGCCATGAGGGGCAGGCCCCCAGATGGATTGCCGGGTCAAGTCTATTTAAATACTCTGCAGCGGGGAGGGTGATGGTGGTGCTGGGGTGATAGTGGTGGTTCATATGGCTTTTCCTCATTTGTTTGATCACCTGGGACCCAACCCAGTTGATTCTTGTGGCCTGACCTCAGTGGCTTTTTGTAATGGAGAACTAACTTCTCCATATCATTCACAAAAAAGAGGGTTGGGGGAAGTTAGCAAAAGTGTGTGTTCCCTTCAGGGTAACCCCAACGGAGGTTAAGAGACCTTCGAGACCATGCCCAGCCCAATGGATGCCCTCTAAACGCCAATTTGTGCGTGCAAAAAATTAATCTCAGGGAGTTAGTAACACGAATAAGTTCCAGGGCATGGGACAACACAGGAGCACAAAGAAAAATCACTGGAGAAAGACATAGATACGCAGATCAGTGGTATGAGCAGGTGAGGTGACATCACAGTCTCGGGAGGTTTCTTTTTTTTTTTTCCCATCACTATTTACTGAAACTTTATTGCATGCAGAATTAAATAGTAGCTGGAGAATCAGATTGCAAGCTTGGCTGAAGGACTGAGGATCTTCCTAGCTTCCATTGCACGCTAGAAACCAGTCTGTGACATTGTTACAGAGTTTGTCTAGGTCTTTATGTGTCCAGGTCTTGAAACCACAACAAGAACAGAGATACAGGCAGAGTACTAGAGGAGAGAAAATGAAAACCAAACGAGGAGAACCTATGAGGGGAAGAGCCATTTAATAGTTGCAGGGTCAGATATAATTATAGACTTAGCGCAGGCCATGAGAAAAATGGTTTTCCTTATTGGTTAGATTCAGTTTCTGCCCCAAATTGATTGCGAGCTTTTGGCTCCCTACATCTCATTGATTGTTCATATGGGCCCAGCCCAGTGACCTTGTCGGCCTTCTAAAGGTCAAACTGTTTCTTTTGAAGGAAACTTAACTTACACTGTTTGGAGAATTCTCTCCCATATACTTCATAAACAGAGGATGGAGGAAGTTGAGGACAACATCTCTGTGAGGATAAAATAGGTTTTATCCTTCATGGTAATCCTAGCCTTGGGGGAGGGAATGATCTTCGGACCTTCAAGATCTCAAAGACCTTTCCAAGTATGGCTATCTAAAATGCCTAAATATCAGGAAAAAATCGCCTTTTGCCGAATTCTTAGATAATTGAAATCCTTTTTTTAAGGTGCACCCAACCACTCTGTTTCTCCAGGTGCGCCCCTACAAGTAAGTGTTTAGTGTTACTAAGGAAGTGATGTAAAGACTGGAGGGATGGTGGGTGTGTTTTCCAAAGGACCAGACATTCCTAAATGCACTAGCTGTCCATAGAAAGTAACTTATCTCCATTACAGCAATGAAGAATCTAGTTCGCAGCAGTCTCTGCCGTAGTAGAATGGCTACGCTGGGTATCATCTGACAAAGATGCAAATAAAGGACCAAGTGGGCCAAGGGATCTGAATTATCTTGATAGAGCCCAATGTGGAAAAGTGAATTTCTGCTGTTCCTTTGCACTGCATTAGTTCTTGGACAGGATTGGAAAGTGTCTATTCTAAAACAAAATAAACTACAATATGAATCCACTAAAAGATCACAGGAAGCTCCTCAAGCATCTCTAAAGTTATGTGGCTATGGTCCCCAAGTGCACAACCATTCCTGTCCTCCCTTGTAATTATAGAATCTGGAAGTGCGTCACTTCCTGTAACATTTTTGGCAAAAATTCTCAATGGGGGCAGATATTTATCATTAGCAATGACAGAACACAATTGCCAGGCACTTAAGCAGTTTTCACAATTTTTTTTCCACATAGCCTAGAACGTAGGCAGTGCCATTATTGACATTTTAGGGTGAAGAGCGGCCCAGGGCTATTAAACACTTGTCTATTCACATTAAGCTGAGATGACCGGGTTGGGGACGAACAAATAAGTCTGGCTTAAAGCCAAGATTTAAACTATTGCCTCACTTTAATAGACCCTATACAGACCAAGAAAATGAAAAGCATTTAACCTATTTTCCTTTCTTTTAAGTCCACTTCTAATCCAATGGCTACTACCTTGAGCCAGAGTATCCTTCTCCTGTTACTATTTTCTTGTCAGACATTCAGTCTTAGTGTGCGGAAAAACATCTGCCTACACTGTTGGCACTAAGAAGTAGATTGGCATATTTGCAATCTGACATTTCAGGTCTTGGGTCTTCTGAAACTGGTTTTGGGAAGCATGTGGAAAAGTTTGGAGCTGAATCCTAGAGTGCTTCAGAATGTGATAAGCAGAATTAGGATGTTCTGTGGCAACGAGAAAGACAGATCGACATGCAGAAAATGGAGGCTATGCTCTTGTGGTTTCCATAGAACAAGGACTCCATTGGGAATTGGGATAGAGGCCATCCTTGTTGCATTCTGGCAAAGCACTAACTGCATTTGCTGTGTCCTAACAATTTAAATGAGGTTGCATTCTAAAGTAATGAACTCACTTGTTTGGCGAGGAAATTTCAAAACAGTGTCACAGCCACACTATGGCATGCATTTTCCTAAATTCATAGTGAAAGGTGGCAGGAAGTGAAGTAGGAAACTATGAAAAATGTACAGTTTGGTGAGAAAGGCGAGTGAGCCCAGTTGAAGTTGCAGTAAGGTTGAGGATAGAATGGGTTCATAGCAGTAACTATTGAAGATGTAGGTCATGTTCCATTAAAAATTTGAGCTCAGCACTGGGAAAACAAGAAAGGTGCCCTGAGGGAGAAACCTCATGGTTGAAGGATCCTGTGTACAAAACACAAATTTGCTTTCAAGGAAGAGCTTTTTTGAGAATGCTTCTCGAAGGATCCCTGTCCAAAAACAAGCATGTAGATAAAGAAGAGTTCTTCTCAGTGCTGCTACACAGGCATAGGAGAGTCCCTGTGCTGTAGCCCCAGAAAGCTGGGCCTTATTGTAAATTGCTGACATGTATGTCTTCGTTACAGTGCGAGCTGGTTTTGAAGGTATGCAAGACGCAAGAGTGAAGGGGTTTCGTGGAGATTGCACCAAGGTTCTAGAAAGCCTGCAAGGCCAGGCAATGTGCATATATGTTGGATTCTCTGTAAGGAGGTCCCGAGAGTCCATTGTGTCATTTCCAAGGAAAGCTGCAGGCACCAAAGGAGCAGGCCCAAGAGAGAAGCTACATGACCAAAAGCATCACAGCTGGATGGGATGAGTGGGGCTACCCAAGGCCAGCGAAGGAGTCTCAGATACAGGACACAGAGTCACAGGATTTGTTTGTTGCCCTCCTGGTCTTGCTTTGGCTAAGTCTTTCCTTAGTAGTCCCCCATTCCTCTATTTTTAAATAGGAATGTTTGCTCAGTGCCATTTTATTTGAAAGTATCTAACTGGAATTTTGATTTTGTGAGCCTCACAATGAGAAGTTTGCCTTGAATCTCAGAAGGACTTTGGACTTCGAACAGCATTAGAACTATCAGTACTGGGGCTGGAGAGGTGTCAGGGGTTAAGCCTCCGCCTTGCAGGCAGAAGGTCCTGAGTTCGGATCCCCAGATCCCAGGCAGAAGCGGGGGCAGCCTGCGCTTCTGTCCTGGTAGGGCGGAGCTGTGAATCCGGGCAGAAGGAGGTGGAGGCGTCCATGGTGGTTCGCGAATTTGTCCGTGGTTCTACACATACATGGGCACACACACATACAGACACACACACGCATGGGCACATACACACGACTATGCGCACAGTTGAATAAATAATAATAATAAAAAAATTAAAAAAAAAAAAGAACTATCATACTTTGAGGAGAGCCTCTCTGAGGATGGACTCGAAGCATTTGCATTGTGATATGCCCATGATTCTTTGAAATGACATGGTTATAGGTGATGTATTTGGGTTGTCAGGCTTACAGGGGCAGGCTTGTAATGGCTCATGGATTGTCTATGTGATTGAATGAAAACCTGCTACGACACAACATAGTGTATATATAGTTTTACAATGTTGTGAGAGTGTTTTCCAGAAGAATTAATGGGTAGGGAAGATGCACCTGAACATGGGTGGCATTATCCCTTAGGCCTGAAACCAGCCTGCCTTATTAAGTCCAGGACCTGAATCATAAAGGAAAAAAATGAGAAAGTGGGCTGAGTACTGACTTTTCTCTGAATCTGGAGATCTGAGCAGCCTCATATCCTTCCCCATCCCCTAGTCATCCCTCCACAATCCTGTCTCGCAAGACATAAACCAGAATAGATCTTTTTCTTCTTGCTTCTGGCCAGATATCTGATCACGGAACAAAATAAAATAAAAAACATAATAAAAAAACCCATTGACTATAAAAAAAGAATAAACCATCGTTTATTATATCAGAAAACATATCCCCAGTCCTTTCTAAATCATTTCTTTCATCTCAGCCAGTAGAGCATTTCTTGAAATAGACAATATTTGCAACTATAAAGAAAATAACCTAGGTGATAAATCTAACCTGGACATGTCCTCGTTTGAGACTGTGTGGTGTGTCTTTCATATTTCTCAGGACAAAGTCAGGAATAACTTGTGGGAAGTCCCTTCCTTTTCAGTCCTGCTGGGCATGCAGACCTTATGCTCTCAGCATGCCTATATTGTTCAGGCTTTGTAAGTGTGGTTAAGTTCAAGTGGCCAAGACTGGGCCTGGGAAGTCTTTCACATTCCATAAGGCTTACTAAAGGAGGGTAGGAAGATGTGAAGAAAGTGTTGATAGGTCCAAAGTTAAGTACCTTGGTGGAGTCTTAACTTTGTGTCTTTTGAGGACAAGGATGAAGCTTGCTTCCTAGCAATGGGACTGGGCACATTTAGACGTGTCTCAATGTTCTTAGCTCTCTGCTCCTTAATACCTGAGAATGAAACGCTCGTCAAGTTAAAAAAGCCTATAACATGGTTGGGCACATCTGGCGGCAAAATATTCACAACAGCTTTCTGTTAGTTCATTTTATTTTGTGGAACTATCTGGTGTGTCTCCAGGATGTGAGAAAGAGCTGTCAAGTGGAATGAATTGAGGAAAGAGCAACTTATTGTTTGGATGATAAAAATATGCAAGATGATCTTCTACTTGAGTCTAGGTGGGAAAGTCATGGAAAAGAGTTTTAAAAGACAGTTGTAGAAAGCTATAAAAACCAGATAGGCTAAGTGATTTCTACTTTGTCATGTAGAAAGATGACAATAATAGAAGATGACTGAGTTTATAAAATAACAAAAATTCGTGTTCAGTGTAAATTTAAGAGGCTTAAGCAAGTCATTGTTTGAAAAATATGGTTTTGGAGTCTCCAGCACTTGACCTGACTAAGTAGGGTGCGGCACGTATGTGAATGTATGCATGGCATCAGAATATTAGTGTCTGGCAGAAATAATCCAAAGAATATGATAAATTATTTTAGACAAGAAGTAAACAGTTCAGAAATATTCTAAGCTAGGAAGCAAAAGGGATGGAGATGGAGTTTGAAACTTATTCACAAAGCATGAAGCAGCCAACATTTTTATTTTTCCAGGCCACTTCAAACGCGTTTATTAAAAAGAGAGCAGTAGTGAATGAACAGGTGTAAAGAGGAGGTCAGGGATAATTTTCCCAAGTCCAATCTCTCCTTCCGTTGTGCGGGTACTTGACTCAGGTTGTTTGTTATGCGCAGGTACTGAGCCCCGGACCGTCCCTGCAGGCCACTTGGTGCAATTTCCTTGGGTTTTTCATACATTTGAAAATGTGAAAACATTACTTCGCCCGATGTCATGGTTGAATGATTTTTTTCCCTACCAGTTCATGTTGTTCGAACTTGGCATGGCAGCTTTGGGAAGGAGCATTGCTGGAGGAAGGCATGTCACAGGGGGCGGGCCCTGAGGTTGTGTCAGTCCTACTTGCTTCCAAAAGAATGGGCTCTTTCAGTTTGCAGCTAGTTCTCTCAACCTCCATGGTAGACATGACTTAGGCATCCTCCAGCTTCTTGTAGCCAACCATGCCTTTCCCCCATAAAGGGCCTATATTGCCTGTGAGGATTTGTACGATGGACAATTCCTAACCGTAAGCCAAGTAAATTCCCTTTTCTCCTTAAATTGCTTGAGTAGAAGATGGTTGTTGTCTCTCATATAAGTGGTATCTCACAGCAGCCAAAAGAGTAACTGTGACACCCAGTGACTATGAAAGCTGGACTATAAGCTAAAATGGGTTCCACGTCCCCTATTCTTGGTTTAAAGACACATTCATTTTTTCAGTTATATGATATTGTATACCTACCAAACAATATAATCAAGAGAATAATGATATGTATCATCTTGAATCTCACTTCATTTTTTTACTTACTGATTTTTGTTTACTTTATGATTAGATAATAATAGAGTTCAAATTTATAGAAACATTTAATTTCATAAAATTCACTTCACAAAAAGTCTTTAGTGTAGCCAAAAACTTGTAGGGGGGAAGATAGTACATCAAACTGTTCTGTAGGTAGCTGTTATTATACTCATAGACGGGCCACTTAAAGTGGCAAAACTTTGGGTCTAAGGGATGATGAAGGGGAAATGCACAATCAGTGAGGTGGCCTCAAGAGAGGTGACTTGATATACACAAAGACCTGACCCCCACAGGAGTAGAAGGGGGCCCACGGAGTGAGCCTGGGTCCATAAAGTAGGCAGAAGAAGTAGAGAACGGAGTGGGAAAGGATGGAAGGGGATTGGAGGAGGGAGAGAAGCTGTGGATTAAAATGATAGGCTTATAAAAGTGAAAAATAAAATTAAAAAAAGAAAAAAAAATGTCCCAAGGGACAGAATTCCGCTCCAGTAGGGTGAGGTGAAGATGGCTCAGTAGATAGTGCCTGCTGGCAAACCATCAAACAAGTTCAATCCCAAAATACAAAAAGTACCAAGCCACACATGTGGAAGAGAGAACTGTTCAAGTTTGTCCTCTGACTAACTGTGCCATCTCAAGTCTTTCTTAATCTGTCTCTCTTCAATCATCCTCTTTAATCTCTGTCTTCTTTCAAGTTGACCGAACAATCTCAAAATTCATATGGAGGCACGAAAGTCCAGGATAGCAAAAACAATCCTGAGTAACAAAACACGGCTGGAGGTATACCATACCAAACCTTGGTCTATACTACAATCCATAGTTGTAAAACACCTGGTAATGGCTCCAAAATAGACACACAGATCAATTAAGGGTTTTTCCAATTCTGGGAGGTGAAGCCTGGGAAATCCTAGTGGGAAATAAAAATGAGGTGGAAGTAAACCAGGATTGTTGGGCCAGCTCAGAAAAGATGGCGCTGGGAGGAAGTGAGCAGGGTGTAAATGAGCACATGGGACCTAAGAGGCACTGGGAGGAAGCGAGCAGGGAGTAACTGAGCACATGGCACTAGGAGCTAGTGTGCTGGGTGTAACCTTGTTTGCCTCACTGTTTCTAATCCCTTAGACCTGTTACTATCACATTTTAAGGTCATTAGGGAAAAAAACTCAAAATCTGAGTGTTGAGATAAGAAAAGGGAAATTTACCACCCTTTGTTCTGATGAATGGCAAAATTTCTAGGCCAGCAGATGTTTGTTTTAAGGAAGCTTGATTTAAGGAAGCCTCTGTCCCCTGCACTGGAGAGACCATAAAAACTGTTTGTTGGGGCTGGAGAGGTGGCTCAGGGGTTAAGCCTCTGTCTTCCAGGTGGAAGGTCCTGAGTTCGGATCCCAGATCCCACGTATAGATGCCAGGCAGAAGCGGGGGCGGCCTGCGCTTCTGCTCCTGGTAGGGCGGAGCCTGTGAATCCTGGGGCAGAAGGAGGTGGAGGCGTCCATGGTGGTTCACGAATTCGTCCGTGGTTCTACACATACACGGGCATACACACACACAGACACACACACGCGTGGGCACATACACACGCACTATGCGCACAGTTGAATAAATAATAATAATAATAAAAAAAAACAACTGTTTGTTGTTCTTTGTACTTTGCCTGTGATGATAAAGGGTTACTTTCAAAAAGTTCTAACTTGCTTGGTTACCCTGCATTTCCTATATGTGTGTTTTATGTTTCAAAATAACAAAGCTGTGGCCACTTCAATTTTTATTGTGTGCTTATAATCACATTTTGGTTTTTGACTCTGTTTATAATTTGGCATGCCCACTTTAAATGCACGAGTGCACTTAAAAATGAATCATTTTGATAACATTAAAAGGCCTGAGTACGTACTGACTAAAATATCTTGTTTTATCTTGATTTTTATGAAGCGTCACAAAAAGTGGTATTGTGTTTTTACCTAGGATCTGATAACATCATTTTTGTAATTTCTTTAAAAGTTTGTGTTCCCATGCATAATACCAATATATCTATCAGTCAGAAAGGAAAACTGATTTCTGAAAAATTTATTAGAATTTCTTCCTTTTCCTGGTATGTATGAGCTCTCTTTCTTGGGGACAAATCTGCTTTCTAATTCCATGCTCCCATGTGCTCCCAGGATCAATGCCAGACTCAGCATAATCTGTTTTCAGGAGATTCTAAGTGCATTTGGGTTAACTCGAGTTTATATTTCCTTTTTCCTTGCAAGATTTTGGCCCAAGTTAACTTAAGGAGTTTCTCTGAGGATACATCTGCCTAAGGGGATAGAAAAAGTACTAGCAGGCACGCCCAAGCTGACAAACCTGAAATTCCCTTCCCCGCAGGGAAGGAAAAATGAATGCTGGCTTTTCACTTAGATCTGAGGAGTGGTCCTATCCTAAAGATGAGACAATGCTTAGAAACATATAGAACTTTCCATGTTAAGAGATAATGCCCCCACATGTATCATCTTAAAAAGACTTGTGTCATTTTGCTTTCAAAGCCCCAAAAGGAAGACTAATTCAGATTGTTCTGTTCAGACAGTTCACATTGTTTTGGACAGGTTCTAGGATGTGGTCTTGGAGATTTACAATAGCCAGAGGAGAAAGGTCTCCAATATGCAGATTACCTACAGCTCTTGGCTTTTATACTTTACAAGCATGTGTTCTTTACTAACTCTTGCTTGTACCCACAGTAAGACTGCTAGGCTTATTTGGTTTATCCCTTATGCCTCCTCAATTATAATGGTTTAATTCTTGTGTAGATCTTGGAGGCTCAATTTATCTGTGTTTTGTCTCTTTTTAATGGACCTTGAAATAATAAAGCCATCTATGAAGGACCTCTAGACCATCCCAGCATTTCATAGAAGAGGACATCAGACTGCCCTCACTTCCATCGCCCCCCATCCCCTGAGCAGTCTGCATCCTCAGAAGGTTAAGGGGTACAATGGGCAGGTCTAGAACAGTCCCTTGCTGGGACAGTCTCTAATATCTTTGAAGTTCTCTGACATTCCTGAAGGTCATCCCCCACTGCTGGAAACACCCTGAGGGAACACTCTTGCTGATGAACTGACTCCATCCTCCCAGAGATAAGATAGCCAACTTCCCTATGTAGGGATTATGGAGATGAGCTATCTATGTCCAACAAACAACTTGATCTCTAGCCCCACCTGTGTCTATGGGCAACTGGGTTGGGCCCAATGGTAGTTAACCAAAGAGAAAAAAAAAGCCATTTTCCCTGGGCTTGCCGTTTTTTAGTTCCATGCATGTTTAAAATCAAAAAGGGGGAATAAGCCCACATCAGCAATTAGGGTTAGCATTATTTATTTTCAAAAGGAACAACCAGAATCAAGATTTCAAAGGCATTGGGGTCACCTATCCACCAAACCTTCTATCAGGGTGTGCTGGAAGGACCCCCTCACTGGTCATTGGAGGGGACCAGACCCCTTAATCACTACAAGATGGGGTTTAAATGTATTTTCCCCATTGGGGAGTCCTCTCCAATTTGGGCACCAGCTAGGTACCTTAAATTTTGTCCCCAGGAGAACCTTCATGGTGCGATCAAGAAGGGCCTTCCTAAAAGGAATGGTGAATCGCCTATGTGGTTAACTGAAACATTGCAATAAATGACAAAAAAGCAAGCATAAGAATAAAAACCAAGGCCGCTTCAGTCTCTCCTGCGTGAGAGGTTGCTGGAGCCGCCCGGAGCGTCGTTAAATAAAACCTCATGCTATTGCAGCGAGAAGGGTCTTGGTCTTTCTCTCGGTGGCCTCGTTCCTGACTGAAAAACGGGGGTCTTTCATTTTGGGGGCTCATCCGGGATTCGAGACCCCCGAGAGATTGCCCCAACACTGGCCTCGGAGGTATGTGAGCGCTCCTGTCTGTGTTTACTTGTGCTTTGTTTAAGTCTGTGTCTGTTTGTGTTTGCTGTTTGTTTCCTCTTATGAGTATTATGTTTGGGGCGGTCAGAAACTGCGAGACAGACGTGTCATATCGCAGAGACCGCGAGGGTCCTGGAGGATGCTCTGGACTCTCTGTAGGGGAAAGGACAGAAGTGTCCATTCCCTATCTGGGTTTCTCTAATCTGCTGTCTGTAGTTTGTCTGATCTGCAGTCTGCAGTATTTGTGTCTTGTCTATCTTGTCTTGAATCACTAAAAGGATATTAGGAAAATCCTAATCTGAAATTAGGAAAATCCTAATTTCCTAATTAGGAAAATCCCAAAATCTGAGTGTTGAGGTAGAAAATTTTGCCTGTGATGATAAAGAGTTACTTAAAATGTTCTGACTTGATTGGTTACTTGGATTTCTTATAATATGTGGGTTTATGTTTCAAAATAACAAGCTGTGGCCACTATAAATTTCATTGCGTGCTTATGATCACATTTTGGTTTTTGACTCTGTTTACTATTTGGCATGCTCAATTTAAATGCACGTGCACACTTAGGAATAAATCATTTTGATAACGTTAAAAGACCTGAGTACGTACTGACCAAAATATCTTGTTTTATCTTGAAGCTTCACAAAAGGTGGCATTGTGTTTTTACCTAGGATCTGGTAACATCACTTTTGTAGTTCCTTTAAAAGTTTGTTTTCCCATGAGTAATACCAACATATCTAGCAGCCAGAAAGAAAAACTTATTTCTGAAAAATTCATTGGAATTTCTTCATTCTCCTGGTATGTACAAGTTCCCTTTCTTGGGGACAAATCTGCTTTCTAATTCCCTGTTCCCAGGTGTACTCCTGTGTTCTGCTATATAATGACTTTTAAGATAAGGTCTACTGCCTCTTTTAAAGGATATTTCTTACAGGATAACTAATGTGAAAACAGCAGGAAACCATCAAATAGAAAAAAAAATATGTATAGTACGTAGATGTAAAGAAGGTTTTGGGATGAGATATATTACTTAGAAAGTTAAAGTATGTGCAGGAGGTTTATGAGTTGGTTACTTAAAAAGAATGTTAAAGTATGTTGTGAAGGTTTGTGGGATGTTAGAGTTATGAGAAGACTGAAAATAAGAGATGATGGTTAAAGAAAATATTATTTATTATGTTTCTTCCATGTTATAAAACAAAAGATATTGAACCTCAAAAATTAGAAATTAAGAATTAAGCTTCATGTATTCAAATGTATTTCAGTTGTCTGTTTAAAGCAGAAAATTGGTTACTCCTAAAATCCCAACTTCTCAAGGACAGGAGGAAGCTTATCAGTGGGGTCATAAGTGAAAACTGGAGAAGTCTGAGACCAGGGCCCTCCCTGCCCCCAGGGAGGTGGCCAGCAGGAGAAGCTGAGGCCCCGCCTCAGCTGCAGCTTGGAACAGACTCAAGGCCAACTAGGGAGTTTCTCTAAATCTTGGACTTTACCATAAAAGAGACTGTGCTAAACCAACCTCTGCTCACCTTTTGGAGCAGGCCTCTCTTGGAGGGGGAGGAAAAGGGCACCTGCAAAATGGGGGAGGGAATGTTTTAACCTCTGTATGAATGTGTAAGTGAGTGTCGGCCTGAGGTGGGAAACCTGTAACACCTCTGGCTCGAGTTTGTAGTCCCACGGCGAGATCCCTAAGATCTCTTAAAGCCACGGGTTTTGATTGGGCCAGTTCTGCGTTTCCATGGTGATAACATACGGTCTAGGGTGGGATCGGATTAGAATCCGATCGCAAGTCACGAAACCGCTGAACCCACTATGGCCAAGTTATCACCCATGACTCTGCAAAGAGTGTGGCCAGACTGGTACTTGAATGATCTCTCCTGGAGGGATTCCCAATCTTTGTCTGTCTGCGTCGTGTGGTGGGGATCAATGTGACTCTAGCTCTTGGTCTAGGTAGTACAGTGGGGATCAATGTAACTTTAGCTCTTGTTAGTCAATGGAAGGGAATTCCTAAAAATGTTTGCCCTGAAGGAAAGTGTTTCAAGTCTGAGACAATGACTATGCTGTTTAAATAGCATAGGGAATACAGGAAGCTTCAGGCATGTGTGGACCATGGACTCTCCCCTTTTAGTGTCATCGGGTGGGGCTCTGGTGGCATTGGACGAGTGCTGGCTTCCCCGGACCACACCACAGGCAGTGTCAGTGGATATCTTTGCTGACAACACTGTGTATATAATGATTATCAGCACTCTGCTAAGCCATGCATCCTTTCCTCAAGTCCAGGTTCACTAATTGAAGCCAAAAGAGAGAGATTTCCCCTTCCTGTGTCCAGGGACTATCTAGAAATTGTGAATGCTTAGTTCTACCAACCTAAAAGAGGGTCAAGTCATAGCATATTCTCAGACATGCCCTGTATACATCTTAGACAAGAGATGATCCAGGAAGATCTTTAAGTTATACTACCATCCAACTAGACAAACAAATGACAGAAAGTTGAGAGACTATAGAGCTGGACCAAAAGTACCAGCTAGTAATTCAGGAAAAGCTTTGCCTCCCAATGCCCTCAAGACTAAGGTGAAACAGACAGGAATTTCATTTAGCTTCCATGTCAGCCAAAGTCCTCATCTGTCAGGGGGAAGTAAAGTCTCATGTGGAGGACAACAGGGCTCTCATCTGTTGGGGGAAATAGGTCCCCATCATCTGTAAGGGAGAGGTTGGCACCATCAGGAAGCTTACATTTCTGTCTTGGAGGTAGAATCCTTTGTTTCTGTTTGTCCTAGGACTTTAAAAATAGGACAGGTGACCTAGGACTTAGTATAAAAAAAGAAAAGAAAGAGAAAGAACCAGAAAGCAAAGAAATCAGAACTTGACATTTGCCTTAGGGGATAGGTTAAACAGGCACCCCAAGCAGATCAACCCAGGACCCCTCCCGACAGGGGAAAGGTGGAAAAAGATGCTTCAAATATGACCAGACTGGGCGCTTTGAGACTGTTGTGAGCACAGAAAGCTTTCACACAACACACAGGCACTTGGAGGAGTTGAGAAAAACAGTTCAAGAAACAAAAATAGGCATAGAGCAGTTAAAACAGACTCAAGCAGAGTTTAAAACTGAACTAAAAGACAAGCTATCTTCAACCCAAAGCTCAACAGAGAGTCTTATCAGCAGAACTAACAAAGCAGAAAATAGAATTTCAGATCTAGAAGACAAAGTGGGAGAATTAACCAGCTCAATGGAAGAGATTGTTAAAGCCAAAAAGATACTGGAGAGGAACATTCAAGAGATATGGGACACCCTGAAGAAGCCTAACATGCACGTTCATGGAACACCAGAGCAAGAATCTCAAAATACCACACCTGAGGAAATTTTTCAAATTATCATAAATGAAAACTTCTTTCAACTGAAGAATGACAGGCCCATCCAAATACAAGAGGCATTTCGCACTCCAAACAGATATGACCAAAATAGAAAATCGCCACGGCAAATAATAGTCAAAACACTCCACATTCAAGACAAAGAAAAGGTGCTGTGAGCTTCAAGAGAAAAAAAGGAAGTCACTTTTAAAGGTAAACCTATAAAAATAACAAATGACTTCTCAATGGAAACAGTAAAAGCAAGAAGAGCTTGGAGAGATGTACTTCAAGTATTAAATGAGCAAAAATGCCAACCCAGACTGATATACCTGGCAAAACTGTCTGTCATGATCGAGGGAGAAAGAAAAATTTTCCATCACAAAGACACCTTGAAGGGATACATGTCTACCAAACCAGGCCTTCAAAAAATGCTAGAAATGATATGCAAACTTGAAGAGAAGAACAAGTGCATCCAGGAGGACAGAAGGGAAGTATAACACCACAAAAATATAAATGTAAAACAATAAGCTTACAAAATTCACTAAACATAAAAAATGTCCAGAATTAAAAAGAGTTTCTCGATTATAACATTAAATGTCAATGGTATTAACTCACCGATTAAGAGACACAGATTACAAACTTGGATTAAAAATCACAACCCATGAATCTGCTGCCTTCAGGAAACTCATCTCACCACTAAAGATAGGCACATCCTAAGAATGAAAGGCGGTCCAAAATTCTGTAAGCTAATGGAACTAGGAAACAGGCAGGGGTAGCCATTATGCTATTGGACAACGTGGACTTCAAACTCAAAAAAAGCATAAGAGAAACAGATGGATACTACATTTTAGTCACAGCTACAATTCACCAGGAAGACTTCACAATACTAAACATATATGCACCCAATATGGGCCCCTCCACATTTATTAAAGAAAATCCTATAGCGTCTAAAGGGAGAAATCAACCCCCAAACGATAATTCTTGGGGATTTCAACACCGCCCTCTCAACATAGGATAGATCAACAGGTCAAAAGCTTAACAGGGACATTTTGGAACTTAATCAAACCCTGAAAGAAATGGACCTTACAGATCTCTATCGAACTTTTCATCCACGTACCAAAGGATAAACATTTTTCTCAGCAGCACACGGAACTTTCTCCAAAATAGATCACATGTTGGGACACAAAATGAATCTCCACATATACAGGAAAGTTGAAATTCTAGCCTGTGCCCTATCAGACCACCACGGCCTAAAGCTGGACATTCACAACACAACAAAAGACAGAAAATACACTAACTCCTAGAAACTTACCACTATGATGCTGAATGAGAACTGGATTCAGGAAGAAATTAAAAAGGAAATTCAAGATTTCCTGAAAGTGAATGATAATGAAAATACAATTAACAAAATCTCTGGGACACAATGAAAGCTGTCTTAAGAGGAAAGTTCATAGCTCTTAATGCCTACATCAAAAAAATGGAAACATCAGAAATAAAAAAACTTAAAAATGCAGCTTAAAGCTTTAGAAAAACTAGAGCAATCTGATCCCAAAAGCAGTAGAAGAAAGGAGATTAGCAAAATAGGGGGAGAAATATCTGAAATTGATATTAGGAAAGCGATAGAGAAAATTAACCAGTCAAAAAGCTGGTTCTTTGAAAAAATCAATAAGATTGATACATCCCTAGCTAAATTAACCAAAAGCAAGAGAGAGAAAACCCATATTAATAAAATTAGAACTGAAAATGGAGTTATCACTACTGATACCCAAGAAATCCAGAGAATTATAACATCATATTTCAAAAACTTATACTCTGTGAAGTTTGACAACACAAAAGAGATGGATGAATTTCTAAGTAAACACAACTTCGCTAAATTGAATCAGGAAGTTGTGAATTATTTAAATAGTCCTATAACATATAAGGAAATTGAGGAAGTGATCTCGAATCTTCCCACCAAAAAATGTCCTGGACCAGATGGATTCAGCATAGGGTTCTACCAGACATTAAAGGAGTTAATAACACCAATACTCCTTAAACTGCTCCAACAAATAGCAGAGGAAGGAACACTACCAAATTCCTTCCATGAAGCTAATATTGTTTTAATTCCAAAACCTAATAAATATACACTTAAAAATGAAAACTCTAGGCCAATCTCTCTGATGAACACAGACACAAAGATTCTTAACAAAGTCTTAGCAAATCGGATTCAAAAACATATTAAAAATATCATTCACGGGGACCAAGTAGGCTTTATCCCAAGCACACAAGGTGGTTCAACATACGCAAAACAATAAATGTAATTCACCACGTAAACCAGTCCAAAGCCCGAGACCACATGATACTCTCGATAGATACAGAAAAAGCTTTTGACAAGATCCAACAGCCCTTTATGATCAAAACGCTAGAGACAGTAGGAATGGAAGGAATCTTTATCAACATAATAAAAGCAGTACACAACAATCCTACAGCAAGGATTATACTCAATGGGGAAAAACTGGAAGCATTCACACTTCGATCAGGAACTAGACAAGGCTGTCCACTCTAACCACTTCTATTCAATATTGTACTTGAAATGTTAGCTAAAGCCATAAGACAAGAAAGGGACATAAAAGGGATTAGAATCGGCAAGGAAGAAGTCAAGCTACCCTATTTGCAGATGACATGATCTTATACCTCTGTGATCCCAAACAATCCACCAGGAAGCTCCTGGAACTAATTGAGAAGTTCAGCAGGGTGGCAGGATATAAAATAAATGTATAAAAATCAGTGGTTTTTCTTTATGCCCAGAATGAAAGAAGTGCAAAAGCCCTGAGAGAAACAATCCCATTTACTACAGTCCCTAAAAAAATGAAAAACCTTGGAATAAACCTAACCAAAGAGGAAAAAGAACTTTACAGTGAAAACTTTAAAACCCTAAAGAAAGAAATAGCAGAAGACACCAGAAGGTGGAAAGACCTCCCTTGTTCCTGGATTGGCAGAATCAACATCGTAAAAATGATCATCCTACCAAAGGCAATATACAGATTCAATGCTATAACAATCAAAATGCCAAAGCAATTCTTCAAAGAAGTTGACCAAACAATCTCAAAGTTCATATGGAGGCACAAAAGACCCAGGATAGCAAAAACAATCCTGAGTAACAAAAACACAGCTGGAGGTATTGCCATACCAAACCTTAGTCTATACTACAAATCCATAGTTATAAAGACAGTGTAAGAGTGTAAGAGCAAAAGGATGGGAGGAGCAATGATATGTAAGATACTCCATACTAGTTAGGGCTGAAGCAATCATAATTGGACTTTGCATGCCCTGCGCATTGTCCAACACACTGTTGACCTCACAAAGCCTAGTATCTGCTAAAGGCACCAAGATCCTTGGAGGCAAAGAATTGGCAGCCACAGCACTGTTCCTATACCTAAGGCGACCACGGGAAAGGGTTCAGGGAAAGGCCACTGGGTCTTTGTACGTCATCGGAGAGGAGAGGAGGGCCCAGAGGAAAATCAGGCATGCACAAGAAAGGACTCTCTGGGAATTGGGGCGGGAGGCACTGGGGGATGGGGAGGAAGGGGCGTGGGGAGGGGGAGCAGGGGGTACGTGGGGAGGAGGAGGGAGGGAGGGAAGAGGGAGGGAGGGAACTGGTGTACCTATTAAGTTTGTATGAACGGAAATATTAATAAAAATGTATTAATAATAAAAAAATAAAACCCTAAAGAAAGAAATTACAGAAGACACCAGAAGGTGGAAAGCCCTCCCATGTTCCTGGATTGGTAGAATCAACATCGTAAAAATGACCATCCTACCAAAGGCAATATACAAGTTCAGTGATATACCAAATAAAATCCCAAAGCAATTCTTTAAAGAAGTTGACCAAACAATCTCAAAATTCATATGGAGGCACAAAAGACCCAGGATAGCAAAGACAATCCTGAGTAACAAAAACACAGCTGGAGGTATTGCCATACCAAACCTTAGTCTATACTACAAATCCATAGTTATAAAGACAGCCTGGTACTGGCTCCAAAATAGACACACAGATCAATGGATAAGGATTGAAGACCCAGATATAAGCCCACAAAGTTACAGCCATTTGGTCTTTGACAAAGGGGCCCAAAGAAACCAATGGAAAAAGAACAGCATCTTCAACAAATGGTGCTGGCAAAACTGGATCTCCACATGCAGAAGATTAAAGCTGGACCCGTACTTGTCACCATGTACAAGACTTAATTCCAAATGGATCAAGGACCTTGATATCAAGCCAGAGACTATAAAAACCATAGTTGAAAGGATAGGGAACTCCCTCGAGCTGATTGGGCTAAGCCAACATTTCCTAAACAGACATCCAATGGCATAGTCACTGCTACCAAGTCTCAACAGTTGGGATCTTGTGAAATTAAAGAGCTTCTGTTCAGATAAAGAGATTGTCACACGAGCTCAAAGGCAACCCACAGAATGGGAGAAAATCTTCACTAACCACACATCTGATAGAACTCTGCTGTCCAGAGTGCACAAAGAACGTAGAAAACTAAACACCAAGGAAACCAATGGCCCAATTAAGAAATGGGCCCTGGAACTTAAAAGAAACTTTACCAGGGATGAAATTAAAATGTCTAACAAATATCTTTAAAAATGCTCCACTTCCTTAGCCATCAGGGAAATGCAAATCACAACTTCCCTGAGATATCATCTCACCCCGGTCAGGATGGCAAAAATCCACAATACAAACAACAAATGCTGGAGAGGATGTGGAGAGAGGGGAACTCTCCTACATTGCTGATGGGAATGCAGGCTCACACAGCCACTCTGGCGAGCCGTCTGGAGATTCTTAAAGAAATTAAAGATTGAAATGCCATATGACCCTGCTATTCCACTTTTGGGAATAACCCCCCATACAGCAGAGGTTCACCTCAATAGCACAAGCACGACCATGTTCATAGCAGCACTGTTTACAATAGCAAAGTCATTGAATCAGCCCAAATGTCCAACAGTTGACGAGTGGATAAGGAAACTATGGTACATCTATACAATGGAGTACTACTCAGCCATCAAAAATGATGAATTACTGGAATTTGCTGGGAAATGTATGTCATTAGAAACAATTATATTAAGTGAAGTACCCCAGACCCAGAAAATTAAGTGCTGTATGTACTCCCTAATAGGTGGCTCCTAGTACCAAACCCACCCAACCCACCTAGAGACAGTAATTGCAAGGATTATGAACAGGAGGGATGGGGTAGGAGGGCCACACCAGAAACAAGGAGAGAAGGGACCATGTTACAGCAGAGAAAATAGGCCTCTATCAAGGACCCCAATAAGTAATGAGACATCTGATTACGTTCACAGACTTTTGTTCCTGATCATTTACTACTGAGGGGGTATTTTGTAAATGGGTAATAGACCCCTCCCTCACTGTGGTTTCCCACTTTTATTATATCTACCTTTGAATGTGCTTTTATCACAAGACTCTAGTTTAACAGCTTTGTGTCTCTGGCCAGGGGGTAACATACAATGCCCACCAGGATGGAGTGAAGGGCATTGCAGAAGCAGCAAAACTGCAAAAGAAAATCAACAAACCACAATCCAGAACTTCAGAGACTCTATATCAACCACCTACAACTTGGTCAGCTTAATCTCTCCCCATCTTGAAGCTCAGAGAAATTTGCGGAAGAGGGTCGGCAAGAGTGTAAGAGCAAAAGGATGGGAGGAGCAATGATATGTAAGATACTCCATACTAGTTAGGGCTGAAGCAATCATAATTGGACTTTGCATGCCCTGCGCATTGTCCAACACACTGTTGACCTCACAAAGCCTAGTATCTGCTAAAGGCACCAAGATCCTTGGAGGCAAAGAATTGGCAGCCACAGCACTGTTCCTATACCTAAGGCGACCACGGGAAAGGGTTCAGGGAAAGGCCACTGGGTCTTTGTACGTCATCGGAGAGGAGAGGAGGGCCCAGAGGAAAATCAGGCATGCACAAGAAAGGACTCTCTGGGAATTGGGGCGGGAGGCACTGGGGGATGGGGAGGAAGGGGCGTGGGGAGGGGGAGCAGGGGGTACGTGGGGAGGAGGAGGGAGGGAGGGAAGAGGGAGGGAGGGAACTGGTGTACCTATTAAGTTTGTATGAACGGAAATATTAATAAAAATGTATTAATAATAAAAAAATAAAACCCTAAAGAAAGAAATTACAGAAGACACCAGAAGGTGGAAAGCCCTCCCATGTTCCTGGATTGGTAGAATCAACATCGTAAAAATGACCATCCTACCAAAGGCAATATACAAGTTCAGTGATATACCAAATAAAATCCCAAAGCAATTCTTTAAAGAAGTTGACCAAACAATCTCAAAATTCATATGGAGGCACAAAAGACCCAGGATAGCAAAGACAATCCTGAGTAACAAAAACACAGCTGGAGGTATTGCCATACCAAACCTTAGTCTATACTACAAATCCATAGTTATAAAGACAGCCTGGTACTGGCTCCAAAATAGACACACAGATCAATGGATAAGGATTGAAGACCCAGATATAAGCCCACAAAGTTACAGCCATTTGGTCTTTGACAAAGGGGCCCAAAGAAACCAATGGAAAAAGAACAGCATCTTCAACAAATGGTGCTGGCAAAACTGGATCTCCACATGCAGAAGATTAAAGCTGGACCCGTACTTGTCACCATGTACAAGACTTAATTCCAAATGGATCAAGGACCTTGATATCAAGCCAGAGACTATAAAAACCATAGTTGAAAGGATAGGGAACTCCCTCGAGCTGATTGGGCTAAGCCAACATTTCCTAAACAGACATCCAATGGCATAGTCACTGCTACCAAGTCTCAACAGTTGGGATCTTGTGAAATTAAAGAGCTTCTGTTCAGATAAAGAGATTGTCACACGAGCTCAAAGGCAACCCACAGAATGGGAGAAAATCTTCACTAACCACACATCTGATAGAACTCTGCTGTCCAGAGTGCACAAAGAACGTAGAAAACTAAACACCAAGGAAACCAATGGCCCAATTAAGAAATGGGCCCTGGAACTTAAAAGAAACTTTACCAGGGATGAAATTAAAATGTCTAACAAATATCTTTAAAAATGCTCCACTTCCTTAGCCATCAGGGAAATGCAAATCACAACTTCCCTGAGATATCATCTCACCCCGGTCAGGATGGCAAAAATCCACAATACAAACAACAAATGCTGGAGAGGATGTGGAGAGAGGGGAACTCTCCTACATTGCTGATGGGAATGCAGGCTCACACAGCCACTCTGGCGAGCCGTCTGGAGATTCTTAAAGAAATTAAAGATTGAAATGCCATATGACCCTGCTATTCCACTTTTGGGAATAACCCCCCATACAGCAGAGGTTCACCTCAATAGCACAAGCACGACCATGTTCATAGCAGCACTGTTTACAATAGCAAAGTCATTGAATCAGCCCAAATGTCCAACAGTTGACGAGTGGATAAGGAAACTATGGTACATCTATACAATGGAGTACTACTCAGCCATCAAAAATGATGAATTACTGGAATTTGCTGGGAAATGTATGTCATTAGAAACAATTATATTAAGTGAAGTACCCCAGACCCAGAAAATTAAGTGCTGTATGTACTCCCTAATAGGTGGCTCCTAGTACCAAACCCACCCAACCCACCTAGAGACAGTAATTGCAAGGATTATGAACAGGAGGGATGGGGTAGGAGGGCCACACCAGAAACAAGGAGAGAAGGGACCATGTTACAGCAGAGAAAATAGGCCTCTATCAAGGACCCCAATAAGTAATGAGACATCTGATTACGTTCACAGACTTTTGTTCCTGATCATTTACTACTGAGGGGGTATTTTGTAAATGGGTAATAGACCCCTCCCTCACTGTGGTTTCCCACTTTTATTATATCTACCTTTGAATGTGCTTTTATCACAAGACTCTAGTTTAACAGCTTTGTGTCTCTGGCCAGGGGGTAACATACAATGCCCACCAGGATGGAGTGAAGGGCATTGCAGAAGCAGCAAAACTGCAAAAGAAAATCAACAAACCACAATCCAGAACTTCAGAGACTCTATATCAACCACCTACAACTTGGTCAGCTTAATCTCTCCCCATCTTGAAGCTCAGAGAAATTTGCGGAAGAGGGTCGGCAAGAGTGTAAGAGCAAAAGGATGGGAGGAGCAATGATATGTAAGATACTCCATACTAGTTAGGGCTGAAGCAATCATAATTGGACTTTGCATGCCCTGCGCATTGTCCAACACACTGTTGACCTCACAAAGCCTAGTATCTGCTAAAGGCACCAAGATCCTTGGAGGCAAAGAATTGGCAGCCACAGCACTGTTCCTATACCTAAGGCGACCACGGGAAAGGGTTCAGGGAAAGGCCACTGGGTCTTTGTACGTCATCGGAGAGGAGAGGAGGGCCCAGAGGAAAATCAGGCATGCACAAGAAAGGACTCTCTGGGAATTGGGGCGGGAGGCACTGGGGGATGGGGAGGAAGGGGCGTGGGGAGGGGGAGCAGGGGGTACGTGGGGAGGAGGAGGGAGGGAGGGAAGAGGGAGGGAGGGAACTGGTGTACCTATTAAGTTTGTATGAACGGAAATATTAATAAAAATGTATTAATAATAAAAAATAAAACCCTAAAGAAAGAAATTACAGAAGACACCAGAAGGTGGAAAGCCCTCCCATGTTCCTGGATTGGTAGAATCAACATCGTAAAAATGACCATCCTACCAAAGGCAATATACAAGTTCAGTGATATACCAAATAAAATCCCAAAGCAATTCTTTAAAGAAGTTGACCAAACAATCTCAAAATTCATATGGAGGCACAAAAGACCCAGGATAGCAAAGACAATCCTGAGTAACAAAAACACAGCTGGAGGTATTGCCATACCAAACCTTAGTCTATACTACAAATCCATAGTTATAAAGACAGCCTGGTACTGGCTCCAAAATAGACACACAGATCAATGGATAAGGATTGAAGACCCAGATATAAGCCCACAAAGTTACAGCCATTTGGTCTTTGACAAAGGGGCCCAAAGAAACCAATGGAAAAAGAACAGCATCTTCAACAAATGGTGCTGGCAAAACTGGATCTCCACATGCAGAAGATTAAAGCTGGACCCGTACTTGTCACCATGTACAAGACTTAATTCCAAATGGATCAAGGACCTTGATATCAAGCCAGAGACTATAAAAACCATAGTTGAAAGGATAGGGAACTCCCTCGAGCTGATTGGGCTAAGCCAACATTTCCTAAACAGACATCCAATGGCATAGTCACTGCTACCAAGTCTCAACAGTTGGGATCTTGTGAAATTAAAGAGCTTCTGTTCAGATAAAGAGATTGTCACACGAGCTCAAAGGCAACCCACAGAATGGGAGAAAATCTTCACTAACCACACATCTGATAGAACTCTGCTGTCCAGAGTGCACAAAGAACGTAGAAAACTAAACACCAAGGAAACCAATGGCCCAATTAAGAAATGGGCCCTGGAACTTAAAAGAAACTTTACCAGGGATGAAATTAAAATGTCTAACAAATATCTTTAAAAATGCTCCACTTCCTTAGCCATCAGGGAAATGCAAATCACAACTTCCCTGAGATATCATCTCACCCCGGTCAGGATGGCAAAAATCCACAATACAAACAACAAATGCTGGAGAGGATGTGGAGAGAGGGGAACTCTCCTACATTGCTGATGGGAATGCAGGCTCACACAGCCACTCTGGCGAGCCGTCTGGAGATTCTTAAAGAAATTAAAGATTGAAATGCCATATGACCCTGCTATTCCACTTTTGGGAATAACCCCCATACAGCAGAGGTTCACCTCAATAGCACAAGCACGACCATGTTCATAGCAGCACTGTTTACAATAGCAAAGTCATTGAATCAGCCCAAATGTCCAACAGTTGACGAGTGGATAAGGAAACTATGGTACATCTATACAATGGAGTACTACTCAGCCATCAAAAATGATGAATTACTGGAATTTGCTGGGAAATGTATGTCATTAGAAACAATTATATTAAGTGAAGTACCCCAGACCCAGAAAATTAAGTGCTGTATGTACTCCCTAATAGGTGGCTCCTAGTACCAAACCCACCCAACCCACCTAGAGACAGTAATTGCAAGGATTATGAACAGGAGGGATGGGGTAGGAGGGCCACACCAGAAACAAGGAGAGAAGGGACCATGTTACAGCAGAGAAAATAGGCCTCTATCAAGGACCCCAATAAGTAATGAGACATCTGATTACGTTCACAGACTTTTGTTCCTGATCATTTACTACTGAGGGGGTATTTTGTAAATGGGTAATAGACCCCTCCCTCACTGTGGTTTCCCACTTTTATTATATCTACCTTTGAATGTGCTTTTATCACAAGACTCTAGTTTAACAGCTTTGTGTCTCTGGCCAGGGGGTAACATACAATGCCCACCAGGATGGAGTGAAGGGCATTGCAGAAGCAGCAAAACTGCAAAAGAAAATCAACAAACCACAATCCAGAACTTCAGAGACTCTATATCAACCACCTACAACTTGGTCAGCTTAATCTCTCCCCATCTTGAAGCTCAGAGAAATTTGCGGAAGAGGGTCGGCAAGAGTGTAAGAGCAAAAGGATGGGAGGAGCAATGATATGTAAGATACTCCATACTAGTTAGGGCTGAAGCAATCATAATTGGACTTTGCATGCCCTGCGCATTGTCCAACACACTGTTGACCTCACAAAGCCTAGTATCTGCTAAAGGCACCAAGATCCTTGGAGGCAAAGAATTGGCAGCCACAGCACTGTTCCTATACCTAAGGCGACCACGGGAAAGGGTTCAGGGAAAGGCCACTGGGTCTTTGTACGTCATCGGAGAGGAGAGGAGGGCCCAGAGGAAAATCAGGCATGCACAAGAAAGGACTCTCTGGGAATTGGGGCGGGAGGCACTGGGGGATGGGGAGGAAGGGGCGTGGGGAGGGGGAGCAGGGGGTACATGGGGAGGAGGAGGGAGGGAGGGAAGAGGGAGGGAGGGAACTGGTGTACCTATTAAGTTTGTATGAACGGAAATATTAATAAAAATGTATTAATAATAAAAAAATAAAACCCTAAAGAAAGAAATTACAGAAGACACCAGAAGGTGGAAAGCCCTCCCATGTTCCTGGATTGGTAGAATCAACATCGTAAAAATGACCATCCTACCAAAGGCAATATACAAGTTCAGTGATATACCAAATAAAATCCCAAAGCAATTCTTTAAAGAAGTTGACCAAACAATCTCAAAATTCATATGGCGGCACAAAAGACCCAGGATAGCAAAGACAATCCTGAGTAACAAAAACACTGCTGGAGGTATCACCATACCAAATCTTAGTCTATACTACAAATCCACAGTTGTAAAAACAGCCTGGTACTGGCTCCAAAATAGACACACAGATCAATGAATAAGTCTTGAAGACCCAGATATAAGCCCACAAAACTACAGCCATTTGGTCTTTGGCAAAGGGGCCCAAAAAATCCAATGGAAAAAGAACAGTATCTTCAACAAATGTTGTTAGCAAAACTGGATCTCCACATGTAGAAGATTAAAACTGGACCCATACTTGTCACCTTGTACAAGACTTAATTCCAAATGGATCAAGGACCTTGATTTAAGGCCAGAGTCTATAAAAACCATAGATGAAAGGGTAGGGAATTCCCTCGAGCTGATTGGGCTAGGCCAACAGTTCCTAAACAGACATTCCATAGCACAGTCACTGCTACCAACTCTCAACAGTTGGGATCTTGTGAAATTAAAGAGCTTCTGTTCAGATAAAGAGATTGTCACACGAGCTCAAAGGCAACCCACAGAATGGGAGAAAATCTTCACTAACCACATATCTGATAGAGCTCTATTATCCAGAGTGCACAAAGAACTTAGAAAACTAAACACCGAGGAAACAAATGGCCCAATTAAAAAATGGTTCCTGGAACTTAAAAGAAACTTTACTGGGGATGGAATTAAAATGTCTAACAAATATCTTTAAAAATGCTCCACTTCCTTAGCCATTAGGGAAATACAAATCAAAACTTCCCTGAGATATCATCTCACCCCGGTAAGGATGGCAAAAATCCACAATACAAACAACAACAAATGCTGGAGAGGATGTGGAGAGAGGGGAACTCTCCTATATTGCTGGTGGGAATGCAGGCTCACACAGTCACTCTGGCGAGCCGTCTAGAGATTCTTAAAGAAATTAAAGATTGAAATGCCATATGACCCTGCTATTCCACTTTTGGGAATAACCCCCCATGCAGCAGAGGTCCACCTTGATAGCACAAATGTGACCATGTTCATAGCAGCACAGTTTACAATAGCAAAGTCATGGAATCAACCCAAATGTCCAACAGTTGACGAGTGAATAAGGAAAATGTGGTACATCTATACAATGGAGTACTACTCAGCCATAAAAAATGATGAAGTACTGGAAATGGATTTCATTAGAGACAATAATATTGAATGAAGTATCCCAGACCCAGAAAATTAAGTGCTGTATGTATTCTCTAATAGGTGGCTCCTACTACCAAACCACCCAGCCCACCTAGAGGCACTTGACGATAAATCTCTGTAATACAGTAATTGTAAGGAGTATGAATAGGTGGGATGGGGTAGGAGGGCCACACTAGAAACAAGGAGAGAGGGGACCATGTAACAGCGGAGAAAATAGGCCTCCATTAAGGACTGCGAGTAAGCAATGAGACATCTGGTTAAGTTCACAGGCTTTTCGTTCCTGATCATCTACAACTGAGGGGGTGTGATCTCACCAGAAAGGGAGGGCATAGAGTCTGGTAGATAATAAGTAACCATTTTGCAAATGGGTGATTGACCCCTCCCTCACTGTGATTTCCTACTTTTATTCCATCTCCCTTTGAATATACTCTTATAACAAGACTCTAGTTTAACAGTTTTTTATCTCTGGCCAGGGGCTGACATCCAATACCCATCAGGATGGAGCCAAGGGCATTGCAGGAGCAGCAAAACCGCAAAAGAAAATCAACCAACCATAATCCAGAACTTCAGAGACTCTATATCAACCACCTAGAACTAGGCCAGCCTAATCTCTCCCTATCCTGAAGCTCAGGGAAATTTGCGGAAGAGGGGGCGGTAAGATTGTAAGAACACAAGGATGGGAGGAGCAATGATATGCAAGATACTACACACAAGTTAGGGCCGAAGCAATCATAATTGGACTTTGCATGCCCTGCGCAATGTCCAACACACTATTGTCCCCACAAAGTCTAGCATTTACTAAAAGCACCAAGATCCTTGGAGGCAAGGGATTGACAGCCAAAATAGTGTTCCTATGCTTAAGGGGAACACAGGAAAGCGTTCATTGAAATGCCGCTGGGTCCTTGTATGTCATCTGAGAGGATGACCCAGAGGACAGTCAGTCATGCACATTAAAGGATTCTCCGGGGATTGGGGGAGGGGAGGTAGTGGGGGTGGGGAGGGATAGGTGAGGGGAGGGCGAGCAGATGGGTGGGGGCAGGAGGAGGGAGGGAGGGAACCGGTGTACCTATTAAGTTTGTATGAGCGGAGATAATAAAAAATGTTTTTTAAAAAAGTTTTTGAGGTGAGGGAAATCAGCAGGAATAAAATCAGACTAGTATTAGAGGGGTGTCAGCCAGAAGAAATGCCAAGACAATTTTATTCACAAATAAATGGGTATACCTATGTCAAATTCTGGCAATCATCCACAATCCGTAGCCATACCAAAAAATAACAAAGAACAGGAAAATCTTGTGCAGACAAGTTTGAAATGAAAAGCAAGAAATAATACAAAGAAATACATAAAGGCATTTATGATTTCCTATGTTACTCTAATTATGTTGTTAAACAATCAGCAATTGTATTCTAGAAAAATTCGTTTATAATTTACTGATTTCTCAGGCAGTCAGTTGTTTTGGAAAAAAATGTTTTAGTTGTCCAATGTTGCTAAGGATGAATGCTGTCTTTGTACAAGGTAAGCTATTGTAAAGGAAAAGAATTTTGTGAACTGTGTGGTATCACTTCCAGCTGAAGACTCAATCACATAGAAAGCAAAACCTCCTTTACAGGCCACTGAGTAGGAGACAATGTGTCTCAATCACTGATCTTGCTGCCCAGTCTGATTGGCTCAAAAGTCACCCCCAGAAGGCCAGCATCGACGCCCATAATCATCTGCAGACAGCTATTCTCCCTTTGAGAGACAACTTTTGGCCTGTTACTGGACTTTAGTAGAAATTGAAGGTTATCATGTGACCTGAGTTACCCATCATGAGTTGGGTATTATCTGACCAAGCAAGCCATAATGATGGATTGGCATAGCCACAATCCATTATCAAATGGATATGCTACATATAAAACACAGGGGACGAGCAGGTCCTGAAGGCCCAAGTAAGTTGCTTGAAGTTAGTCAAATGCCTACAGTTCCTAAGCCTGTTGCAATGCCTGTTCCCAAGCATGCACCTGTGGGCTCTGAGGTGTGCTCAGTGATTGGTGACTGGGGAAGAAAAGACAAGGACGTTGTTTAGAGATGATTCTGCTTGCCATTCAGGTTCCATCCAGAGGTGGACCATTGCAGCATTATAACCCCTTTCCGTAATAACCCTGAAGGATACTGGAGAATAGAAATCTTCACAGAGGACAGAACTTCAGGCAATGTACAGGGTTGCACACATTGCCTGGAAAGAAAAAAAAATGGACAGATCCGCCACTCATGTGATGTAGCCCATGGTTTGGCTGGATGGTCAGGGATTTTGAAGGAACATATTGCAAAATTGACGAGAAAGATATCAGGGGAAGAAGCATGTAAATAAATCTCTCCTGATGGAAAAAGGGCACTGAATGTCGTAAGGCCTGTTGGTCTATCTGTGCCCTTTGCTGCATCACCTTCTGTCTTCCACAATTTCTGTATATCTCCAAGTATATCTTTTCTGTGGATATGGGATCCTCTCATGACACAAAAACTTTCATCTGGTGCAGGACAAGAAGTCAACTTTCAGTGCTTCTGCACATTGCTGGTACTCCAAGAACTGATGCCAGGAGCCACCTGCAGGAGGACTTGGGAATGTCAACTGGACAAATGAATAACTAAGACCTTTCATGTGATGGTCAGTACCATGGACTCTTCTCTTCACTGGGAAACAGAAGGACTCAAAGGCTCTGATGGAAGAGGCTTGTGATCACAGGTACATGAGAAGGTAAGACACAGGAATAATATGAGCTAAATCCTTTTTTTCTCAAAAGAAAAGAGTCAATTGATCAGAGGCACAGATGTCTAGCAAATAGAAAAAGATATTTAAGTTTGAAGGAAAGCACAAACATACCCAAGTGAATTACCTTATTACAAAATACACACACATTCACACATACACATACTTACACACACATGAATACATACAAACATACACACAAAAATACACCTAACACACAAATACAAACACACACAAATAAACAAACAAAAACATGCATAGTTAAGTTAGTAAAATGGCTCAGCGAGGGAAAGTGCCTAATCAAAGTCACCAAGCTGCCAAGTGGGAATTCTGAGTCTAGCCAGTCTTAAGCATACCATGAACTAAGTGAAAGGCATCATGCAGAAGAGGCTGTGAGAGCTGAGGACCACCAGGCAAAGACAGAAAAGTGACAGTATAGACAGACAAGGGCGCTCACATGACAAGATTTGGACATCCAGGTGACAGTCCCATATTGGCACAGACAGTGGGAGAGAGGAGACAGAATCCCTTTGCAGACATATAGGATTAGATCTTTCCTGACCTATTCAGGAATTCACCCAGCTACTCACCATTTCTGGCTTCAGGAACAGAAAATGTCTAGCCCAGGATTTTCACACAGTTAGTCAATAAAATGAAAGGAGACTTCAAGCTATATTTGCAAAAGGAGTAAAGCCATAGATATTCATGATTTTAAAGTTGGTTTCCTGACCACAGATTTGCCACACATGAACACGAGCTTTTTGAAGGAACTTACATGAGCACTCACTATCTAACTAACCGTAACCTTCATACAGCCTTTCCTTCTTCACTAATTATTATAGAATCCTCCGATAACTTAATAGAGGCCACAGAAATCATGGGCTGGGGAACAGCAAACCAACTTCACCAACTGAGGACTCTGAGACTCTCACCATTCCAGGATAAACTGAAGAGCTATATGACCACCAAACCAGGCCTACAGAAGATGCTAGAAAAAATACATAAGTTGGAAGAAAAACACAAACATACCCAAGTGAATAGAAGGGAGAATAATGCCAACACAACTACTAAGACAAGAATATAAAAATCCCCACAAAAATCAGAAAATGACAGGAAAAAACAAATATTTCTCAAGTATAATTCTAAATGTCAATAAACTTAACGTAGATATAGGCCACGGACATGGACTAAAAAATACAACCTATCAATAAGATCCTGCCAGGAAACATACCTGACCATGAAATATAGGCATAATCTTAGAACAAAGTCAGAACACCCCAAGCTAATGGAATACAGAAACAAGCATAGGAGTAACTCAGATATCAGATGAAATAGACTTTGAATCAAAACAAATTATAAGAGAAACAGAAGGATATAATACATATTAGTCAAAGGAACAATCCGTGGAAATTTCAGAATTTTGAATATGTATATATACCCACCTAGTGTAGCCACATTCACATTCATTAAATAAAAACTACAAGATCTAAAACAACAAATCAACATAGACAAGTCAATAGTAGGGGGTTTAAAACTCCATTCTCACCAGTGGATAAGATAAGTCAATGGGACAAAAATTGAACAAACATACTGGAGCTGAATCCAAGGATAATCCAAATGGACCTGAAATTGACAAAACAATCTCAAAATTCATGTGGAAACACAAAAGGCCCAGGACAGTCAAAACAATCCTGAGTAATTAAAACTCTGCTGGAGGTATCACAATAATAGGCCTTAATCTTTATTACAAATCCATAGTAATAAGCCAACATTTTCTAAATAGGATCCCAACTTCATACCGAATAGGAGCAAAACTTAAAAAGTGGAATTTAAAATGCTCGTGTTAGATATTGCTAACCTAGTGAAAACATAATCCAGAGACTAGGACAGAATCTTCATTAACCACACATCTGATACAGGACTAATATCTACAGTATACAAAGAACCCCAAATTTTAAACATCAAGGAGGTTTAAACAGACCAATTATAAAAAGGAATTTGAACTTAAAAGAAACTTCCCAGGATAATATGAAAATGCATAATCAAGAGGTTAAAAGGTTCTACATCCTTAGTCATTGTGGAAATGAAAATAACGGCAACAATAACAACAACAAAAACCTGAGATATAATTTCACCTTGGTCGGAATGGCTAAAATGCAAAAGACATACAACAAATACCAGAGAGGCAGGGAAGAGAGGGGAACCATCATACATGGTTAGTGGGAATACAAACCTGTCCAACTACTCTGGAGATCAGTATGGTGGGTTCTAAATGTCATAGACTCAGTTACACCATTCTTGGGAATAGCCCTCACAAACGTTTCATCTTACTATAGAGACATGTTACATCTGTGTTCATAACAGCAAAGTCATGGAATCAGCTTAAATACCAAATAATATATAAATGGATGGTGAAATGTGGTACACAAATAGAAATGAACACTATAAAGCTATCAAAAAAATGAATTGATGAAATCTATTGGTAAATGGACTTGGAAGAAATTATTCTGATCCAAGTACCCCAGGCACAAACACAAATGTGATGAGTTCTTCCATAAAAGTAGAATCTTTTACTATGTCCTCAAAATAACATAGTCAAGAAAAATTTCTATAACGTCCAGTATAAATGCAAAGAATGCAATTTGGGGGGTAAGGTAAGGAAGATCCCAAGAGAGTGGAGACAAAGGAACATAGAGATACTGTGGACGAAAAACCTGTAAGGAAAAGGAAGTAAGGTGATAGGACGGAAGAAAGGGTAAGGGAAGAAAAAGAGATATCAGGGGAAAAAGAGACATCAAAGCCCTTACCAACTTTGGTAACAAGAATCTGTGAGAACAACACAACTGTTTAAGACCTATGGGAAAGCAATTACTCTCTGAATGGGGTCTAATCTCCTTAATGGCAGGGAAATCATACTTGTTACTGGAAATCTATGCAAGTAACAGGAGAAGGGAATGAAGGGACAGAAAAAGAGTGCTAGTCTTAAAAAATTGATAATATAACACTGTGGGAGAGGCAAGGCTTCAGCTTCTCCCTGGAGAATGATGCACTGGGGTCCTTGGACAAATGGTTGCAGGCAGGGCTCCCTAGGAACGATGCCTCATGTTTGTTTTCTATCAAACTTTCCCTTTTTTCTCCTGAAGACCACCGATCCCTTTGCAGTCTCTCTCTAGTTGTTTCCCTGTGTAGTTTTTCCACTGTATGTTTTGAGACCACTAAATATGTTAACCTGAAAATCACAAGATTGCATACATAGTCACAGTAACCACGTAATTGTACCTGGAGACATCATATCTATCCCACCTAGCAAGTAGATGTCACTTTGCTTTTCCTTGCTGGCTTAGATAAGTTTTACAATATTTATGTTTAGAAAATTTGGCACTGCTGTTGTGGGTTTCTTTTCCTCTTTAAACACTCATGCATGGTACAAATAAAATCACTTTGGATGACGTACATCCCTGCACTCTCTGATCAATCCCTGGTTTTTAATTCCTACCACTCCCACTTTTGTTTCCCACATGTAAGTTCAGGTTCCTACTGGTTCCCTCCATGCCCTCCCTTCCCTTCACCATCCCCTCTTATTCACCTTTCCAGCAATAAGCTTGTATGTACCCCTGGGGTCACTCTAGCTTGTCTACTCCTCTGGGGGGATTCTTATTTTATGGGTATAGTAACAGCTACCTGCAGTGCACATTGATGTACTATTTCCCTACCCATATGTTTATTGGCTGTCTTCGATATTGATCTATTTCCTTCCCTGTTTTTAGTTCTTGTTCTAGTTTACAGTAACAGGGATGGCTACCATTTTGCCAAATGGGTCTTGAATACAATCAGAAATCTGTTGGTTTTCTCCTGTCATCTGTTTCCATGGTCATTTATAGTTCAACTTACAGATCTCGCACTGGTGATGGGCCTTGTGATTATTTCTCTCCCCCTGCAGTTTCTACACTATTCCTTGGTATTGTGTAAGCTCTCCAACAAGGAGAATGTCCAAAGACCAGTTCCAGTTGATATATTTTGCCAATTTTCTGTGATCTATTTGTGTGCATCTTCAGTAAGAGGGCCTTATTGACAGTTTTTGGAGAGCAACCAAGAGCAGTGGCAAAAGCCTATAATGTTTGGGGCTCTTTAGGACCTCTCTGACCAGTATTTTATCAGGAAGTGCCACAATCCTGTTATTATTAATAAAATTTTGTCCCAGGGTTCTAAGTGGATCAGCTTAAGGCTTTTCCCCCTCTTGTTTTCCTCACTCTATACTCCTCTGCATACGGACTTCCCATTCTTCCTTTTTTAAAAAGTCATACCTTTTTTTGACATATTAGCATATGATGTTCCTTTGGGATTACTTCTCACAATTTTAGCCTTTTTCTGTAAGTCCCTCTGCCCATCCAGTCTCCCATTCCCCTCCTTATCTCTCATCCCCTCATTCCCCATCATTTACTTTTCCCAATTATTCCTCCCTCACCCTGTTCTGGGATCCTAAATCGTCCCTTTAAAAGGTTTCACCATAACCATCCCTTCCAATCTTCCCCATCAGAGGTCTTTTTTGAACACTCTGCCTGTTAGGGTGCTTCCAGTTCAAAGACAAGGACAAGGATATCACTTCAATCATCCACATATAAGAAAGAACATGTGATGCTTAACTTTCTGACTGAGGGTAAGCTGATATGGCACTGTTGTTCTAATCTGCATTTCTCTGATAATCTGGGAAGTTGAGCATCTCTTAAGGTATTTCTGTGACACTTCAACTTCTGCTTGAGAAAACATTCCATTTTTTTTAGTGCTTAGATGAGAAAACCTCTCATACCGCAAGAATGTTGCACCTGTTACAGTGGAAGACTGCCGAGTCAGAAAACAACATGAGGCCTGAGTATAGAATATCAGGAAAACTGGAATAATCAGTCCTGACCAGCCTCTCAAAATTTTATCCCACACTGAGGCTCAGGGTGTTGGGTCAGCCCAGAAAAGATGGCGCTGGGAGGAAGCGAGCAGAGAGTAATGAAGCACATGGGACCTAAGATGGTGCTGGGAGCTAGTGTGTTGAGCGTAACCCTGTTGGCACATAAGAGTTCCGTAATGCTGACCTAGCCCATGAAGCCTGTGTGCTATGCTGACTTTTAATATAATTGGCTGCCCGTTTCATGCCTCGCAGTTTTTGCCTTTATAAACTGCTGCACTGCATACAATAAAGTGAGTTCATGCTTCAACTTAACTTCCTGCCATGCCTGATTGTCTCCCAGGACCTGGGAGGCAGAGGGGCAGGCAGCGCACTCACCTCTCTACTTCCCAGTGGCCAGGAGCTAACCCCTGCACATCTGGTGCCCTGTATGTGGACATCTTCCAGGAACAGTTGGAGCCAAGTGGTCTATCGAGGTGAGTGAGACCCTCAGTATGGGTAATGCAATGAGTACGCCTGACCCAGCCCTTGAAGTGCTGAGACTTATGTTGAAAAGCCATGGTTTAGAGATTTCAGACTCTAGTGCTGCTAAGATCTGGCAGACTGTTTTTCATCTGGCCCCTTGGGTCCCATCTTCTAATCTCTTTTCCTGGGCCACGTGGGAAAGAGTAAAAGATTTAGGAAGAAAGAGGGAACCCTATTTTAATGTGCAACTGCCTTTAGGATTCTACCCCATAATCTCTGCTCTCAAGGTGTCCTTTCACTCAGATGTCTTTCAGACCCTCCAAAAATAATAATTGATGGAAATCAGAAAGAAGACCATGGAGAAAGAGAAAAGGAGGGACTTACATCCCCCAAACTATAGGAGGATAAGGTGGACTGTGTCAAATTCGGTGAGGAGAAAGCCCAAACACACTGAGTTGAAAGTGAAAGTGAAATTGTAATCTCGCCTGAAGCACTAGGGAAAGATAGAGATCTTGAGGCAGCCGCACCTGGCCCCCTTTATATGGACCTAACTTTGTTCAAGGGAGAAGGGGATGAGGGTAATCTAGATGAGGGCTTCCCCCCGCTCCGGCATGTCCATCTCATAAAGAACACTCCCAACTCCACAGGTGGGCATGTTTGCCCCTATCAGGCTAGAACAGGGAATCTGGAGCTAGAGCTCACGTGTGCTGAGACATATCAGGTGCAAGCCTATCTTGTCAACCTCAATCCTGGGGGTAATAACCCCACAATAAAGACTGTTTTTTTTTTCTATTCCACTGCACCCTGCAGACTGCAAAAAGTTTATATAAAAATTTTCTTACGCCATTTTTAAATACATGTATGCATACTTAAAAAACGAGAGCAAATAATTTTGGTAACACCTAAGGCCTTAACTACTTATGTTTTATATTGATTACAATTGTTTTTCTAAAAGATAGTAAGTTTTCTTTTCATGTTTTCTCACTTGATTTTGATATTTAATAGGACTACAAATTAAAATTCTATTTTGTTCTTAAAGGTTTTTCCATGTGTTCCCAAAATAACAAAGCTACCATGAATCAAACTTGCTCATTTCTCTGACTTCCTTTACACCAGGCAAAGGTAGTGCTTATTTCAGGCAAGATAAATTAATAAACCATCCATGTAAGACCTCTAGACTATCCCAGCATTTCATAGATAAGAACATCAGACTGCTTTTACTTCCTTTGCCCCAATTCAGCAGAAAACAGCCAAAGCAGTCATCATCCTTTATACCCAGAGCAGTCTGAGTCAGGTTTATGGGGGAATGAGGCAGGATTAGAGCAGCCATGCTGGGATGGGTCTCTCAAAGTCTTTGAAGGTCTTTGGAATTCCTGAAGGTCCTCCCCCACTGCTGGAATCACCCTGAGAGAACACTCCTACAGAGGAACTGACTTGAATCTTCCCAGAGATAAGATAGCCAACTTCCCTATGTAGGGATTATGAGATGAGCTCTCCATATCTGACAAACAACTGGATCTCTAGCCCCACTTGGGCCTAAGAGCAACTGAGTTGGGCCCAACGGTAGTTAACCAAAGAGAAAAAAACCAGTTTCCCTGGGCTTGCCTAGGGGCACAGATATACCTGGTCTTGGCAGCCATCTTTGGCACCCTAGCCCCCTCATGGCCCTCTAGTGCTGAGTCCATTTTTAGTTCCATGCCTGTTTCTCATGGATTCCACGAGTTTTTTCTAGCTGCCCACTTCTCATAAGTTAGTTAATAATTCTTTGAGGTAGTTCAAAAATTCTTAAAAGACAAGTTTTTGAAGATAAACTACAGGTATTGGGGACTTTCTTGTGACAGAAGTTCAAAGATTAAAAACACTAATTGACTAGTAAAGTCTCTACTCAGTATTGGTAACTGCAGAGGTTTTTTTTTTTTAAAGATTGCTTATCTAAATAGACATATAGGTATTCTATGACCATGTGCTACTTGTTTAATCCATATTTAATGTCTTGGTCTCTAAAAAATTTGAAAAAGTTTACTAACTTGTGTTATAATTAATCTATATATTTGGCTCTAAAAGAATTTAAAGTACTACAATTAACTGAAATTTTTATAAATTTAACATTTTCACTTCAAAGTGAGATTTAAGGCTATATATCTAAAATCAAAAGTTTTCTTTTATGTTTATAAGGTTCATGTATTTTAAAGATACAAATTTTGTGGTTGCTTAATGCTAAAGTAGATAAGTAAATTGAGAGCTACAATATCATAGATTTCAAAGTATACATTTACAAATGATTATATATAAATGTATATTGTTTACACAATTGCCAAATCAGACTCAACTCTTAATTTCCTTTAAAAGACATTGAGCCTCAGAAATCAGAAATTAAGAATTAAGCTTTATGTATTCAAGAGTTTTTCAATTGTCTCCATCTTAACTAAACAGAGATTTTGTTAACATCATGTTGGACAAAAACAAAAAGGGGGAATTAGCCCACATCAGCAGTTAGGGCTAGCATTATTTATAATAAATATTTTAAATTTTCAAAAGGAACAACCATAATCAAGATTTCAAAGGTATTGGCATCACCTATCCACCAAACCTTCCATCAGGGTGCTCTGGAAGGACATCCTCACTGGTCATTGGAGGGAATCTGACCCCTTAATCATTACAGGACAGGGGTTTGGATGTATTTTCCCCATTGGGGAGTCCTTTCCAATTTTAGTACCAGCTAGGTACCTTAAATTTTGACCCCAGGAGAACCTTCATGACATGACCAAGAAGGGCCTTCCTAAAAGGAATGGTGGATCACTCATGTGGTTAACCAATCAAAAATAAAAAGAAAACATTGCAAAAAAATGACCAAAAAGCAAGCCTAAGAATAAAGATTATGCCATAAAAAATGAAGGGCAACCTTTCCCGACCTGCCTGGGATGCTGCACAGTCCAGCCAGGACACACTGAGACCTAGGTAAGTTCCCCATGCTCACCCTCAAGCTCCAGGCAACCCACTAGCCCCAGCTCCTCCCACTGGCCAGCCAGAGCAGGCACTGTTCCAGGACAACTAATTCAGTTTAGTGACAAACAAACAGAAATTGAAAGAAGGCCTTAAGAATTAAAACAACAATGCCCAAGTCAAAGTACAAATCCATGAGAAACAAAACCCAAGAAAACAAATCTCCAATTGAAAGAATTAATCCCATAATGATAGACTCCAATCAGAACAAACCCACAGAAAATAGCAAAGAAAGATGGACCCAAGATAATGACTTTCAAAACATGATCATTACCGTGATCAATACCATGAAAGAGGAAATCCTGGAGGAATTAAATAACCGCATCAACCACTTTGAAGAAGAACACAACAGACACTTGGAGTTGAGAATAACGTTTCAAGAAACAAAAATAGCCATAGAGCAGTAAAAACAGACTCATGCAGAGTTTAAAACCGAACTAAAAGATAAGTTATCTTCAACACAGAACTCACCAGAGAGTCTTATCAGCAGAACTAATGAAGCAGAAAACAGAATTTCAGACCTTGAAGACAAGGTGGGAGTATTAACCAGCTCTATGGAAGAGGTTGTTAAAGCCAAAAAGATACTCAAGAGAAATATTCAAGAGTTATGGGACACCCTGAAGAAGCCTAACATGCATATTCATGGACTACCAGAGCAAGAATCCCAAAATACCACACCTGAGGAAATTTTTCAAACTATCATCAAGGAAAACTTTCCTCATCTAAAAAAATAGAGGACCATCCATATGCAAGAGGCATTCCGCACCCCAAACAGATATGACGAAAATAGAAACTTGAAATGGCAAATAATACTTAACACACTCCACATTCAAGACAAAGAAATGGTGCTGAGAGGATCAAGGGAAAAAAAACAAGTGACTTTTAAAGGTAAATCTACTAAAATAACAAATGACTTCTCAATGGAAATAGGAAAAGTAAGAAGAGCTTGGGAGAGATATACTTCAAACATTGAATGAGCATAAAAATCAACCCAGGCAGATATACCCTGCAAAACTATCCATCATGATCGAGGGAGAAAGAAAAACTTTGCAGCACAAAGACAACTTACAGAGATACATGTCCACCAAATCAGGCCTTCAAAAAATGCTAGAAACGATACTCAAGCTTGAAGAAAAAAACAAGCATATCCAGGAGGAAAGAAGGGAAGGATAATACCATCAAAACCTAAAAGTGAAACAATACACTTACAAAAGCCACTAAACATAATAAATGTCCTAGAATTAAAAATACTTTCTCCATTATAACATTAAATGTTAATGGAATTAACTCACCAATAAAGAGACACAGATTACAAACTTGGATTAAAAATCTCAACCCATCAATCTGCTGCCTTCAGGACACTCATCTCACCACAAAAGAGGCACATCCTAAAAATGAAAGGCTGGCCCAAAATTCTGCAAGCTAATGGAATCAGGAAACAGGCAGGGGTAGCCATTATGCTATCAGACAAAGTGCACTTCAAACCAAAAAAAATCATAAGAGACACAGATGGATACTACATTTTAGTCACAGGTACAATTCACCAGGAAGACTTCACAATACTGAACATATATGCACCAATACGCCCCCCCCACATTCATTAAGCAAACCCTACAACATTTAAAGCGAGAAATCAAACACTAAATGGTAATTCTGGGGGATTTCAACACCCCCCCTCTCAACATGGGATAGATCAACAGGTCAAAAACTTAACAGAGACACTTTGGAACTTAATCAAACCCTTACTGAAATGGACCTTACAGATCTCTATCGAACTTTTCATCCACACACCAAAGAATACACATTTTTCTCAGCAGCACACAGAACTTTCTCCAAAATAAATCACATATTGGGACACAAAATGAATCTCCACATACACAGGAAAGTTGAAATTCTAGCCTGTGCCCTATTAGACCACCACAGCCTAAAGCTGGACATTCACAACACAACAAAAGACAGAAAATACACTAACTCCTGGAAACTTAACACTATGATGCTGAATGAGAACTGGATTCAGGAAGAAATTAAAAAGGAAATTCAAGATTTCCTGACAGTGGACGATAATGAAAATACAACTTACCAAAATCTCTGGGACACAATGAAAGCTGTCCTAAGAAGTAAGTTCATAGCTCTTAATGCCTACATCAAAAAAAATGGAAACATCAGAAATAAAAAACTTAACAATGCAGCTTAAAGATTTAGAAAAACTAGAGCAATAAGATCCCAAAAGCAATAGAAGAAAGGAGATTAGCAAAATAGGGGGAGAAATATCCGAAATCGAGATTAAGAAAACGATAAAAAAAATCAACCAGTCGAAAAGCTGGGCTTTTGAAAAAATCAAGAAGATCGATTCACCTCTAGCTAAATTAAACAAAAGCAAGAGAGAGAAAACTCAAATTAACAAAATTAGAAAGGAAAATTGAGTTATCACTACTGATACCCAAGAAATCCAGAGAATTATAATGTCATATTTCAAAAACTTATATTCTATGAAATTTAACAACACAAAAGAGATGGATGAACTCCTAAGTAAACACAACTTACCTAAATTAAATCAGGAAGTTGTGAATTATTTAAATAGTCCTATAACATATGAGGAAACCAATGAAGTAATCTCAAATCTTCCCACCAAAAAATGTCCTGGAACAGATGAATTCGGCACAGAGTTCTAGCGATATTTAAGGAGCTAATAACACCAATACTCCTTAAACTGTTCCATCAAATAACAAAGGAAGGAACACTACCAAATACCCTCTATGAAGCTAATATCATCTTAATCCCAAAACATAATAAAGATACACTTAAAAAAGAAAACTATACTCCTATCTCTCTGATAAACACAGATAAAAGATTCTCAACAAAGTCTCAGCAAATCGGATTCAAAAACATATCAAGAAGATCATTCACAGGGATCAAGTAGGCTTTACTCCAGGCACACAAGGTTGGCTCAACATATGCAAATCAATAAATGTAATTCATCATATAAACCAGTCCAAAGTCCAAGACCACATGATACTCTCTATAGATGCAGAAAAAGCCTTTGACAAGATCCAACAGCCTTTTATGATCAAAATGCTAGAGACAGTTGAAATGAAAGGAACCTTTATCAATATAATAAAAGCTGTATACAACAAGCAACCATCAAGGATTATACTCAATGGGGAAAAAGTGGAAGCATTCCCGCATCGATCAGGAACTAGACAAGGCTGTCCACTCTCACCACTTCTATTCAATATTGTACTTGAAGTGTTAGCTGAAGCCATAAGACAAGAAAGGGATATAAAAGGGATTAGAATCGGCAAGGAAGAAGTCAAACTATCCCTATTTGCAGATGCCATGATCATATACCTGAGTGATCCCAAAAAATCCACCAGGAAGCTCCTGGAACTAATACAGAAGTTCAGCAGGGTGGCAGGACACAAAATAAATGTACAAAAATCAGTGGCCTTCCTGTATGCCCAAAATGAAAGAAGTGAAAAAGCCCTGAGAAAAACAATCCCATTTACTATAGCCCCTAAAAAAATGAAATACCTTGGTATAAACCTAACCAAGGAAGTAAGAGACCTTTAGAATGAAAACTTTAAAACCCTCAAGAAAGAAATTGCAGAAGACACCAGAAGGTGGAAAGACCTCCCTTGTTCCTGGATTGGCAGAATCAACATCGTAAAAATGACCATCATACCAGTGGCAAAATACAAATTCAATGCTACACCAATTAAAGTCCCAAAGCAATTCTTTAAAGTGGTTGACCAAACAATCTCAAAATTCAAACGGAGGCAAAAAAGACCCAGGATAGCAAAAACAATCTTGAGTAACAAAAACATGGCTGGATGTATCACCATACCAAACCTTAGTCTATTCTACAAATCCATAGTTATAAAAACAGCCTGGTACTGGCTCCAAAACAGACACACAGATCAATGGATAAGGCTTGAAGATCCAGATATAAGCCCACAAAACTACAGCCATTTGATCTTTGACAAAGTGGCCCAAAAAATCCAATGGAAAAAGAACTGTATCTTCAACAAATGGTGCTGGGAAAGCTGGATCTCCACATGCAGAAGATTAAAGCTGGACCCATACTTGTCACCATGTACAAGACTTAATTCCAAATGGATCAAGGACCTTGATATCAGACCAGAGACTCTAAAAACCATAGTTGAAAGGGTAGGGAACTCCCTCGAGCTGATTGTATTAGGCCAACAGTTCCTAAATGGACATCCAATAGCACAGTCACTACAACCAACACTCAACAGATGGGATCTTATGAAATTAAAGAGCTTCTGTTCAGATAAAGAGATTGTAACCTGAGCACAAAAGCAATGCACAGTATGGGAGAAAATCTTCACTAACCACATATATGACAGAGCTCTATTATCCAGAGTGCACAAAGAACTTAGAAAAGTAAACACCAAAGAAACAAATGGCCCAATTGAAAAATGGGCCCTGGAACTTAAAAGAAACTTTACCAGGGATGAAATTAAAATGTCTAACAAATATCTTTAAAAATGCTCCACTTCCTTAGCCATCAGGGAAATGCAAATTGAAACCTCCCTGAGATATCATCTCACCCTGGTCAGGATGGCAAATTCCACAATACAAACAACAACAAATGTTGGAGAGGATGTGGAGAGAGGGGAACTCTCCTACATTGCAGGTGGGAATGAGGCTCATACAACTACTCTGATGAGCCATCTGATGATTTTTAAAGAAATCAAAGATTGAAATGCCATATGACCCTGCTATTTCACCTTTGGGAATAACCTCCCATACAGCAAAAATTGACCTCTATAGCACAAGCACGACCATGTTCATAGCAGCACTGTTTACAATAGCAAAGTCATGGAATCAACCCAAATGTCCAACAGTTGATGAGTGGATAAGGAAAATGTGCTACATCTATACAATGGAGTACTACTCAGCCATCAAAAATGATGAATTAATGGAATTTGCTGGATAATGGATGTCATTAGAAACAATTATATTGAGTGAAGTATCTCAGACCCTGAAAATTAAGCACGGTATGTACTCCCTAATAGGTGGCTGCTAGTACCAAACCCACTTAGAGACACTCAAGGATAAATCTCTGTAATACCTACAGTAATTGCAAAGATTATGAACAGGAGGGATGGGGAAGGAGGGTCACACTAGAAACAAGGAGAGAAAGGACCATAATATGGCAGAGAAAATAGGCCACCATCAAGGACTGCAAATAAGTAATGAGACATCTGGTTTAGTTCACAGACTGTCCTTCCTGATCATTTGCAACTGATGGGGTATGATCTTACCAGAAGTGGAGGGCATATTGTCTGGCAGATAGAAAGTAACCATTTTACAAATGGGTGATTGACCTCTCCCTCACTGTGTTGTCCTACTTTTATTCCATCTACCTTTGAATATACTCTTATAACAAGACTCTAATTTAACAGGTTTTATCTCTGGCCAGGGGGTGACATCCAATACCCATCAGGATGGAGTGAAAGGCATTGCAGGAGCAGCAAAACTGAAAAGAAAAATCAACAAACCATAATTCAGAACATGAGAAACTCTATATCAAGCACCTGGAACTAGGCCAGCCTAATCTCTCCCCATCCTGAAATCAGGGTAATTTGCAGAAGAGGACGCAGTAAGATTGTAAGAGCACAAGGATGGGAGGAGTAATGATATACAAGATACTCCACACAAGTTAGGGCTGAAGCAGTCATAATAGGGCTTTGCATGACCTGCGCAATGTCCAACACATTATTGACCCCACAAAGTCTAGCATGGACTAAAGGCACTAGGATCCTTGGAGGCTAGGGATTGACAGCCACAATAGTGTTCTTATGCTTAAGGGAACACAGGAAAGGGTTCTGGATAATGCCACTGGGTCCTTGCACCTCATCGGAGTGGAGGATCCAGAGGAGAGTTTGGCATGCACATTAAAGGATTCTCCGGGGATGGGGGGGAGGCACCTGGGGATGGTGTGGGAATGGGGGAGGAAATGGGGAAGCAGGGGGGTTGGGGGTTGGAGGAAGGGAGGGGACCGGTGTTCATGTTAATTTTGCATGATCGGAAATTAAAAAAAAAGGAAACAAGTTGGATGAAATATGAGCAAAAAAAAAAAAATCAAAAAACAAAAAACAAAAAAAACCCAAAACAACAACAACAACAAAAAAGCAAAGGCAGATCACCCTTGAGAACTTCTTTTCTATGCTCTCTGTTTCGGAACCCACCAAGGATTCCAGTACCTACATTGGCCAAAACATTACTGATGCTACTGTTCCTGCTGATCCTCCTAGTCTCAACAAAAGCAATGCCACACAGCGTCCATCATCACATAGATGATCATCAACTCTCAGGCAGGCAACATCGTCAACCAGACTACTAGTACTCAACCGCTCACCACCTGGTTCCCTGATCTTCTTTTTACTTATGAGACTTGGCCAGGGGCTCATGGGACATACCAGACTGAACTGAAGGACATGCTGGCCAGCCTGTATGTGGAGGGAAGAAGGGCTGTACCCTGCCCCCCCACCTGGTCACCTAATGACCCGGGATGCTCACATGTTTTAAAGAGACATGCCCCCTGGTAAACCCCTTTCTACTTTTGGGCCCTGCCTACTAAATAAGCTAGTTGCTCTCATTAAGAGAAAGACAGATGAAATTCAGCTCATGACACTCAGGTGTCATTATGACAGGCTGCCCACTCGCCCCCAATAGTCTTACCTACACCAAAGTGGACAGGGCCAAAAGCCTGACCTAACGCAAGGTGGCCTGATTGATGTCTTACCTAATCCAAGGTGGAGTCAGTCTGGGTTCGCCCTAACATCCAGGTGAACACATTGGCCCATAAAAACAGAAAAGGGGGAGATGTTGGCCTATCCCAAAAAAGATGGTGCTAGGAGGAAGCGAGCAGGGAGCACATGGGACCTAAGATGGCGCTGGGAGCTAGTATGCTCGGAGTAACCCTCTTTGCATCACAGGGAACCCTGATTGGTTCTTAAGAGTTCCGTAATTTTGACCCTAACCCGTGAAGCCTGCATGCAACACTGACCTTTAATATGATTAGCTGCCCATTTTACGCCTCACAGTTTTTGCCTTTATAAACTGCGACACTGCATACAATTAAGTGAGTTCATGCTTCGACTTAACTCCCCTGCTGTGCCTGATTGTCTTCCTGGACCTGGGAGGCGGAGGGGCAGGCAGCACTCACCTCTCTCCTTCCTGGTGGCCAGGAGCTGAACCCCGAACAGAGAACCAGGCATAAAGGTGCAGGGAGCCTGTAAGACCCCAAAGGTGGGGTGAGGTACTCCTGACCAACATATTCTAGCCAAACCAGGGCTGCTGCACCCAGAAGATCACTGAGATGAAAACCTCTATTACTAGATCTACACAATGGATGATTTTTTTCATGATTTCCTGGAGGATTAACTAGTATCTTAGAAGAAACAACTGCTCTCAGAGAGTGTCTCAGGAACAGGGTCTGAACAAGGGAAGAGGAACCTCCCCACTTATGACTTTACCCACTGAAGAGCCACATAAAGTACAACAGAAATCTGACTTCCTGCCAACACACGCATCACAAAAGTATTCCAGTGATAATTACAAACCACAGGATAGGAGGTGAGTGGGATAGAGCATGATGTATGAAGAGAAGAGATGGTAGTAGAAGGATATGCGGATGGGGTTTGGGATACGTGGGTGGGAAGAGGATGATGGGAAAGACATAAATCCAGGGTTGCTGTTCGCCTGCATGGTTACAACAAATCACCATCCAATGGTTTAAGGGAACAAGGGATTGATTTTCTTATGATAGTCCAGTTATAGTCTGTAGTCTAACTTGACAAGAGAGCATGCACCAACACCAGGGTCCAGGAAACAGGCCCCACCATCACCACATAATGGCTGAGAGAGGAACAGTCCTTACTTGCAAGACCAGCATGTCTGGCCAACTTTCTCAATCAGTTCTTGGTAATTTTTTCCAGGGCCTAATCCCACCTGCCCTGGGCTGAGCCTTCCCCATCAGCTGGACAATCTCTTGCAGGTTTGCTCTGGCCTTAACTCAACCATTAATTCTCTACAAATGTACCCAGAGCTCAAACTCACAATGGAGAAGTTGACACCTGTGCCTAACTACAATAGCCAGTTTGTTTCTCAATAAATAAATTAAAAATAAAATTTACAGTAAAAAAGAATGAAAACAATCCAAAATCGAATTTTCTTACTATTTTGTAAAATGTCACCACTTAGAAAGGACATTCTCAGGTTGGAGAAATGGCTCAGGAGTTAAGATTCTTCCTTGTAAGCAAAACATCCTGAGTTTAGATCCCAGGACCATGTAAAAAATGTCAGCCAGAAAGGGCTGTGGCCTGCATTTCTGGGCCTGGTGAGCAGAGTCTGGGAAATTCCAGAGAGAAGCAAAAAAGAGTTAGAAGCAATCCAGAATGATTCATGAAGTCACTCTTGGTCCTCCACAGGGACACATGGTGCCTTCTGATATAAAAACACACAATTAAAACAAATGAAGTTAAAAAAAGAAGGGATATTCTCTGCAATTTTTCAAATTTCACAGCAAATACTACCAAGTGCTAGAATACTTCATCTTAACTCTCAGCTGACAAGACTCTTTAAGTAGACATCAGAGTGAAGAGCTCTCCCCCTTCCCAACTCTTCTTAATGTTCCCTCTCTTTCCATCCTGCATGTCAAAATCCTGATTGTGGCCCACTGGCTTAGACCTCCAGTTCTGTAAAGAGAGCAGCATTCACGCCCCACCCATCCTCTGATTTCAGGGGCTCAGTAGTAGGAAGCAATGGTGACCTTTAAAGCAACCCAGTAAGCAAATCCTGACTCCTGTTTTCTTATGGCCTCACTCCACTGGCCAGAAGGGGAGAAATTTCCCCATTTTCCATAAAAATATACAATTAGATCAGTGACTCACTTTTTTAAGATTTCACAAGGAGATTGTGACCCAAATCAATTCCATGGCCTATCCTTCTTGATGCACATTCTACTATTAATCTAATGCCTGGAGTGGATGAGATACCTTAGCAGGTAAGGTGCTTGTTCACATACCTGGCAACTCACATTTGACCCCTGGATATCCATGTATTAGAGAGAAACTGACTTCTGAAAGTTGTCTTATGACTCTTCTAGCCATGCCACATTATGTATGGATAAGAATGCCTTTGTGAGTCTACCTGTGTGTCAAAAGATTTAGATAAAAAAAAAAGAACCCTGCTTATCTTTTTTTCTTGGGAAGAACTTTATTTGACACTACTTCAGAAAGTTCCCAGACTGTGCTTCCTCCTGCCTCAGTCTCCTGAAATATTGGTACCACCACACCACTCTACCCAGCCTGACTTTGGAGAGGGGATGTAACCTCAAATTTAGAACCCATTTCCTGTTGCATTTTAGTACAGCAAGGAAAGATAGGTAAATAGACAAACACAAACACAAAACAGGCAAAAGTATAAAAACCTCTGCACAAAGTTGCTACTGAAAGCTAACTGATTGGTAAATCACCCATGTGTTTGAAAGATCAGCTAGCAAAAGAACTTTCCCAAACTAGCTATTTTCAAAACCAGTTCAAGGATTTCAGGAAGTAGCATAATGAAGGGAATAAAGAGCCTAATGTATGGGGTGGTTGGAAATGCACTTGAGAGGCTAGGTGGATAGAGAACTACAAGTTCACCCCAGCCTAGACTAAAAGGGAAACCTTGTCTCGTATAAAAACTGAAAAAAAAAAACCTGCAAATGTAGGTCATGTCATGCAAAAGGATGCCTGGACACCCCACCCTCCCAAGACCTGCTTCGCTCTGGCTGGGAGGAACGCCCACCACTGCCCCACCACAGGCCCCTCAGGACTGAACTCAGCTGTGCTCACAACGCCATGGCCACACGTGTGAATGTGCATGCACCGTGCGCAGGAATGTGAATTAGATTCACCGTCTGTCGCAGTGGAAAACAAGGGTGACTTTGGGAATCATCCTGTGTGGGGTTCAGACTCATGTCGCCAGCTCTCAGCTGACTGGATGGAGAGGGGTGAGTGCACTGCCCGCCCATTCCCAGCCCTCTGAGGACATTCAGATGTGACAGGGAGTCAAGATGAAGCAGCAACTCAGTTTATTGTGGGTGGTGCAACAGTTTATAAAGATAAGAGACTGCAAGGTGCGAAAAAGGCAGCCAATCATATTAAAGGTCAGCACAGCACACAGGCTTCATGGACTAGGGTCAATATTACGGAACTCTTATGAACCAATCAGGGTTCCCTGTAATGCAAACAGGCTTATGCCCAGCACACTAGCTCCCAGGGCCATCTTAGGTCCCATGTGCTCGATTACTCCCTGCTCACTTCCTCCCAGTGCCATCTTAGGTCCCATGTGCTCATTTACACCCCACTCACTTCCTCCCAGTGCCATCTTTTCTGGGCTGCCCCAACATCTCCCCCTTTCTGTTTAAACAGAGACTGTATTTTAAAATATATAGAGGAGGACCAAGCTCCTTTTGATTTCAATGAGGAACATATTTTACAATTGTCTATATGTGTGTCCAACATCCCATAAGTCCCAGCGTGAGCTTTCACTGTTGTCCTGTCTGGGTTGGTCTTCTCAGTCAGGCGGGTTGACATCAGCACCAGGTATGGCAGCAGGTAGCTTGGGGAAGTTTCATGTGGCCCATACAGACAATACAGGCCTGGCTGGTTCATTCCTTCTACATATCCATCCTTTTTGACAGCCAGCGGGAGCCAGAATTCTTTGCTCTGACCTTGTTGACCCCGCCTCAGAGGGGCTCCAGCATAGTGGACCGTGCCTGGCTTGGATTGTCCTGCCTCACAGGATCTTACCCATCATTGGCTGCCAGCCCTGGAAGGACCTCTCCTCTACAAGGCATTCCAGGAGGTCAGGCCTTTGGACCTGTTGCAAGACAGCTTTGATGCATTCGGTTCACCATGATCCACCTCGGTGTAGGCAGGACTGTTGGGGGCGAGTGGGCAGGCTGTCATAATGGCACCTTGATGCGGTTGCCCTTGGCAGTGAACCTAGTGCCCTGTCCCTGTCTTCTTGTATCCCCAATTTTTACAATAAAAGTTCAGGGCAGACATTTAGCACATGTGAGCATCCGGGATAATTAGGTGACCTGGTGAGGGGCAGGGTACAGCCCTTCTTCCCTCTACATTCAGGCCTGCTGGCATGTCCTTTGGTCCAGTCTGGTATGTCCCATGAGCCCCTGGCCAAATCGCCTAAGTCAAAAAGAAGGTCAGGGAACCAGGCAGTTGGTGGTTGGGTGACCTGCTGTGGCTGATGGGCGGTATGTGGCATTGCTATTGTTGAGTCTATGAGGATCAGGAGGAACAGTAATGCTAGTAACCCTTTGGCCATTGTAGGTACTGAGATCCTTGGTGAATTCTGAAACAGAAAGCATGGAAAAGACTTTCTCAAGGGCGGTCTGCCCTTGGTTTTTATTCTTTTTTTTTTTTTCTCGCTGCAATAGCATGAGGTTTTATTTAACGACGCGCCGGGCGGCTCCAGCAACCTCTCATGCAGGAGAGACTGAAGCGGCCCCGAGCAGCTCGGGCAAGGGGTTTTTAAGGGGTCTTGGGGTGGGGGGGGTTGCTTAGCTGAGGAATTTTCTATGACCTTTACAGTCATTGGTCGGCAAGAGCTCGGGTGGAGTTGGCTCTTGGTGATCGTTCCAGTCCACCTGCTTAACCTCAGGCTGTTCATTCTGGGTGACATTCATTGATGGAATTCCCTTTTGTGCAAACTTGCTTTTCCAGAACTGAAGGGCTGGAGGTCTTAAGGGGTGGGGAAATACCTGTAAAAAGCTCAAGGCTGTACATAGTTTCAAGCAATGACTAACAATGGATGCTTGGATGGCTATAAACAATGGATGCCTGATGACTACAAGCAAGGGCTATACTGTGGGCCTGAACCAGCCTGCTTTGTGAATTTTAGGGCGAGGGTCTCAGGGTCCAACATTCCTCCCTTTTCTATAGGCACACTCCAATCATGGAGTGTTAGTCACAGTTCTCGTGGTAAATTTCTGGGAGAATTGGAGTCAGTTTTTCAGCAGGGGTGTTCCTTCCAGGTGATTCCAGCAGTAGGGGACGTCTCTTCAGAATTCCAAAGACCTTGAGAGACCCATCCCAGCATAGCTGCTCTAATCCTGCCTCACTTTCCCATAAACCTATTTGAGAATTCAGACTGCTCTGGGGATAAAGGGCGATGATTCGATCTGGCTGCTTCCTGCTGAATCGGAGCAAAGGAAATAAGAGCAGTCTGACATTCTCATCTATGAAATGCTGGGTTGGTCTAGAGGCCTTTGATAGATGGCTTTATTACCTCAAGGTTGGTCTAAAAGAGACAAAACACAGGCAGATTGAGTCTCCAGAATCTATAGAAGGACCAGATCATTGTAATTGGGAAGGCACATGAGATAAACCAAACAAGCTCAGCAGTCTTGCTGTGGGTACAAGCAAGCAGGAGTTAGTAAAAGAACACGTTTACAAGGTGTAAAAGCCAAGGAGACCTTTTTCCTCTGGCTACTGTAGATCATATTTTAAAACCTGTCCAAAACAATGCGAACTGATTCTTTGTACAGAGCAATCTAAATTATCCTCCTTTTTCATTCTGAAAAATAAAGCAACATAAGTCTTTTTTTGGGGGACCAAAGGGATGTAGCACCATTTCTCTGATCTAAATGAAAAGCCAGCCATGATTAGCTAATGGAGCTGCTCTGGAGCTACACCTGGAGTTTTGCTGTTTTTCCTAGTTTACTTCTTAAGTTTGCCATTGCTTTTTCCCTCTGTCAAGCACTGAGTTTAACTTTAGGCAACCTTTTAGGACAAGGGAAAAACTTTATTAAACTTTTTGCCAACCTATGTCTCTGGTTTTAATTCTATAGCATAAACTGTCTTTCTTGGGTGCCTCAGGCCAGAGCTGCAGCCTCAAGACCAGGGCTCCCCTGGATCAGGTGAGGCAAGGAGTCAGCAGAATGGAGAACAAAAACAACTCTCTTCGCTTAGTGAATCTGGACCTGTTTACTGAAACTTCTGTGACAGCTTTACTTTTAGGAAGGACATTTTTTCCAAGAACCTATCCCATTGCTTGAGGATAATGGCACTTAACAGAAATATTCTCTCAGTATTTGCAAATCTAGCCAGTCTATAATGCTGCACCAGATAGCCAAGAGGCTGAGCCCACATACTTGAAGGATTGAACTCTTTTTGATTTCAGAAAGAAACATATTTTATAATTAACTATACGTGTCCCCAACATTTTATAAGTCCCAGCGTGAGCTTAAGCAATATAATTATTAAAAGAATAATTCCTCCTATGATAGCACCTTTTCATTTTTCTGCTTTGCGCTTCAATCCAGGAATTTTGCTTGGATTTTAGGCATAGCATCTTTAACATTCTTGCTTGCAAGTCCTAGGTAATGATCTATCTGCACTTGGGATGTCAGTCATAAATAACAGGATTTATGTGAAATCAGCTAAAATCAGTGGTGTCAGACCGTTGAACAAGGCACCAACATAAGTAAACACCCATATTAACACTGCAAACTTCAGAGAATCAACTAAATCATCAACTAAGAAAAGGCACCTGAGTTCTTTTATGGTGCAGTTCACATGACTGAGAGCAGAATCAATTCCTCGGATCTAGCAACATTAGATTCCAAATATGCCCTGAATGGGTGTCCTTTATCTGATTTCTGGATTGCTTGGATCATACCCTTGTAAAGCTGATAGTCACAGAGAGCAGGGCCAAGGCAATGTAGGCCGTCACACTCACGATACTGAATACTGTCAAGGAAAGCAGCAGGAACAAGCTGGCGTCAAACACCACTCCAGTTTTCTTAATCTCTCTAGTAGAGGAGGTCAGCAACCACGGAGCCCAAACCCCTGTGGCCAGGGTGGAGAGGGGTGCGGCAGGGGCAGAAGGGGTCCAGGCGGGCTCGGCCTGGGGGCTCACGCCAGCCTGGGGCAAAACATAAATTACCTAGGAAAGAATGTTTAGCACCTGTCCCTGGACGTTATTGTGACATACCAAGAAATTCCTAGCACCTGCCCATGGGGTTACAGTGACCTTCCCCAGGGAACAGGCTTTAGGCCTGAACTGGGAAGAAACACCAAGACCTGACAATTTCTATATTTTTTATTTCTCCTAAATAAAGCCATGTCTTTTCTCCAGAAAATGTTTCCTTGAAATAATATCTTATCAGGTTGGAATCTTATCCATCAGAATGGTTGGATAAGGATGCAGCATTTAGGGTCTTTAAACTGCAGACTTTTGTTACATGCTATCTGGCATTTTCTGTAATCCATGATTTTCTCTTCTAATACCTTTGGTGCGTCTAAAACCAGAGCCACGTGGATGACTTTATAACAGTGCTAAAATATTTTATTCTATTAAGCCTAAACCTTGAATATTCGGGCATTCAGGCATGTAAACAAAGGAATGCCTAAAAGCATCACTATTAAGTATATAAGGAATCTCAGTAGTTACTTGTGAGTGCATGAACCTGTAATTTTCCTGATCTTAAACATTTTAGTAAAATCAAAAGTTGACAAAAGCCTAGGAAGGAAGTTGAGCACTAGAATTTTGTGCTCCCTTGTCTATTAACATAGAAACAAAGAGGCTTCCCATTTGCATGTTAAACCCAAGGTTCTCACGAGATGCTCAACCTGGCACTTTTGGGCTTCCTTTTGCTGGATATCAGTGGCAAACTCATTTTTCCCATCGGAGGGAAGCTAAGAGCTTCAGGCCATTTCATTGGTCTCCACCAGAGAACTCGCTCGACCCCTGGGCCCTGAGGTTCAGGGGGCACTCTTCCTCCAGTGGAAATTCCTATAGTTGGGACATAGGCCACATGAAAGCTTTCTGTGCTCACAACAGTCTCAAAGCGCCCAGTCTGGTCATATTTGAAGCATCTTTTTCCACCTTTCCCCTGTCGGGAGGGGTCCTGGGTTGATCTGCTTGGGGTGCCTGTTTAACCTATCCCCTAAGGCAAATGTCAAGTTCTGATTTCTTTGCTTTCTGGTTCTTTCTCTTTCTTTTCTTTTTTTATACTAAGTCCTAGGTCACCTGTCCTATTTTTAAAGTCCTAGGACAAACAGAAACAAAGGATCCTACCTCCAAGACAGAAATGTAAGCTTCCTGATGGTGCCAACCTCTCCCTTACAGATGATGGGGACCTATTTCCCCCAACAGATGAGAGCCCTGTTGTCCTCCACATGAGAGTTTACTTCCCCCTGACAGATGAGGACTTTGGCTGACATGGAAGCTAAATGAAATTCCTGTCTGTTTCACCTTAGTCTTGAGGGCATTGGGAGGCAAAGCTTTTCCTGAATTACTAGCTGGTACTTTTGGTCCAGCTCTATAGTCTCTCAACTTTCTGTCATTTGTTTGTCTAGTTGGATGGTAGTATAACTTAAAGATCTTCCTGGGATCATCTCTTGTCTAAGATGTATACAGGGCATGTCTGAGAATATGCTATGACTTGACCCTCTTTTAGGTTGGTAGAACTAAGCATTCACAATTTCTAGATAGTCCCTGGACACAGGAAGGGGAAATCTCTCTCTTTTGGCTTCAATTAGTGAACCTGGACTTGAGGAAAGGATGCATGGCTTAGCAGAGTGCTGATAATCATTATATACACAGTGTTGTCAGCAAAGATATCCACTGACACTGCCTGTGGTGTGGTCCGGGGAAGCCAGCACTCGTCCAATGCCACCAGAGCCCCACCCGATGACACTAAAAGGGGAGAGTCCATGGTCCACACATGCCTGAAGCTTCCTGTATTCCCTATGCTATTTAAACAGCATAGTCATTGTCTCAGACTTGAAACACTTTCCTTCAGGGCAAACATTTTTAGGAATTCCCTTCCATTGACTAACAAGAGCTAAAGTTACATTGATCCCCACTGTACTACCTAGACCAAGAGCTAGAGTCACATTGATCCCCACCACACGACGCAGACAGACAAAGATTGGGAATCCCTCCAGGAGAGATCATTCAAGTACCAGTCTGGCCACACTCTTTGCAGAGTCATGGGTGATAACTTGGCCATAGTGGGTTCAGCGGTTTCGTGACTTGCGATCGGATTCTAATCCGATCCCACCCTAGACCGTATGTTATCACCATGGAAACGCAGAACTGGCCCAATCAAAACCCGTGGCTTTAAGAGATCTTAGGGATCTCGCCGTGGGACTACAAACTCGAGCCAGAGGTGTTACAGGTTTCCCACCTCAGGCCGACACTCACTTACACATTCATACAGAGGTTAAAACATTCCCTCCCCCATTTTGCAGGTGCCCTTTTCCTCCCCCTCCAAGAGAGGCCTGCTCCAAAAGGTGAGCAGAGGTTGGTTTAGCACAGTCTCTTTTATGGTAAAGTCCAAGATTTAGAGAAACTCCCTAGTTGGCCTTGAGTCTGTTCCAAGCTGCAGCTGAGGCGGGGCCTCAGCTTCTCCTGCTGGCCACCTCCCTGGGGGCAGGGAGGGCCCTGGTCTCAGACTTCTCCAGTTTTCACTTATGACCCCACTGATAAGCTTCCTCCTGTCCTTGAGAAGTTGGGATTTTAGGAGTAACCAATTTTCTGCTTTAAACAGACAACTGAAATACATTTGAATACATGAAGCTTAATTCTTAATTTCTAATTTTTGAGGTTCAATATCTTTTGTTTTATAACATGGAAGAAACATAATAAATAATATTTTCTTTAACCATCATCTCTTATTTCAGTCTTCTCATAACTCTAACATCCCACAAACCTTCACAACATACTTTAACATTCTTTTTAAGTAACCAACTCATAAACCTCCTGCACATACTTTAACTTTCTAAGTAATATATCTCATCCCAAAACCTTCTTTACATCTACGTACTATACATATTTTTTTTTCTATTTGATGGTTTCCTGCTGTTTTCACATTAGTTATCCTGTAAGAAATATCCTTTAAAAGAGGCAGTAGACCTTATCTTAAAAGTCATTATATAGCAGAACACAGGAGTACACCTGGGAACAGGGAATTAGAAAGCAGATTTGTCCCCAAGAAAGGGAACTTGTACATACCAGGAGAATGAAGAAATTCCAATGAATTTTTCAGAAATAAGTTTTTCTTTCTGGCTGCTAGATATGTTGGTATTACTCATGGGAAAACAAACTTTTAAAGGAACTACAAAAGTGATGTTACCAGATCCTAGGTAAAAACACAATGCCACCTTTTGTGAAGCTTCAAGATAAAACAAGATATTTTGGTCAGTACGTACTCAGGTCTTTTAACGTTATCAAAATGATTTATTCCTAAGTGTGCACGTGCATTTAAATTGAGCATGCCAAATAGTAAACAGAGTCAAAAACCAAAATGTGATCATAAGCACGCAATGAAATTTATAGTGGCCACAGCTTGTTATTTTGAAACATAAAACCCACATATTATAAGAAATCCAAGTAACCAATCAAGTCAGAACATTTTAAGTAACTCTTTATCATCACAGGCAAAATTTTCTACCTCAACACTCAGATTTTGGGATTTTCCTAATTAGGAAATTAGGATTTTCCTAATTTCAGATTAGGATTTTCCTAATATCCTTTTAGTGATTCAAGACAAGATAGACAAGACACAAATACTGCAGACTGCAGATCAGACAAACTACAGACAGCAGATTAGAGAAACCCAGATAGGGAATGGACACTTCTGTCCTTTCCCCTACAGAGAGTCCAGAGCATCCTCCAGGACCCTCGCGGTCTCTGCGATATGACACGTCTGTCTCGCAGTTTCTGACCGCCCCAAACATAATACTCATAAGAGGAAACAAACAGCAAACACAAACAGACACAGACTTAAACAAAGCACAAGTAAACACAGACAGGAGCGCTCACATACCTCCGAGGCCAGTGTTGGGGCAATCTCTCGGGGGTCTCGAATCCCGGATGAGCCCCCAAAATGAAAGACCCCCGTTTTTCAGTCAGGAACGAGGCCACCGAGAGAAAGACCAAGACCCTTCTCGCTGCAATAGCATGAGGTTTTATTTAACGACGCTCCGGGCGGCTCCAGCAACCTCTCACGCAGGAGAGACTGAAGCGGCCTTGGTTTTTATTCTTATGCTTGCTTTTTTGTCATTTATTGCAATGTTTCAGTTAACCACATAGGCGATTCACCATTCCTTTTAGGAAGGCCCTTCTTGATCGCACCATGAAGGTTCTCCTGGGGACAAAATTTAAGGTACCTAGCTGGTGCCCAAATTGGAGAGGACTCCCCAATGGGGAAAATACATTTAAACCCCATCTTGTAGTGATTAAGGGGTCTGGTCCCCTCCAATGACCAGTGAGGGGGTCCTTCCAGCACACCCTGATAGAAGGTTTGGTGGATAGGTGACCCCAATGCCTTTGAAATCTTGATTCTGGTTGTTCCTTTTGAAAATAAATAATGCTAACCCTAATTGCTGATGTGGGCTTATTCCCCCTTTTTGATTTTAAACATGCATGGAACTAAAAAACGGCAAGCCCAGGGAAAATGGCTTTTTTTTTCTCTTTGGTTAACTACCATTGGGCCCAACCCAGTTGCCCATAGACACAGGTGGGGCTAGAGATCAAGTTGTTTGTTGGACATAGATAGCTCATCTCCATAATCCCTACATAGGGAAGTTGGCTATCTTATCTCTGGGAGGATGGAGTCAGTTCATCAGCAAGAGTGTTCCCTCAGGGTGTTTCCAGCAGTGGGGGATGACCTTCAGGAATGTCAGAGAACTTCAAAGATATTAGAGACTGTCCCAGCAAGGGACTGTTCTAGACCTGCCCATTGTACCCCTTAACCTTCTGAGGATGCAGACTGCTCAGGGGATGGGGGGCGATGGAAGTGAGGGCAGTCTGATGTCCTCTTCTATGAAATGCTGGGATGGTCTAGAGGTCCTTCATAGATGGCTTTATTATTTCAAGGTCCATTAAAAAGAGACAAAACACAGATAAATTGAGCCTCCAAGATCTACACAAGAATTAAACCATTATAATTGAGGAGGCATAAGGGATAAACCAAATAAGCCTAGCAGTCTTACTGTGGGTACAAGCAAGAGTTAGTAAAGAACACATGCTTGTAAAGTATAAAAGCCAAGAGCTGTAGGTAATCTGCATATTGGAGACCTTTCTCCTCTGGCTATTGTAAATCTCCAAGACCACATCCTAGAACCTGTCCAAAACAATGTGAACTGTCTGAACAGAACAATCTGAATTAGTCTTCCTTTTGGGGCTTTGAAAAGCAAAATGACACAAGTCTTTTTAAGATGATACATGTGGGGGCATTATCTCTTAACATGGAAAGTTCTATATGTTTCTAAGCATTGTCTCATCTTTAGGATAGGACCACTCCTCAGATCTAAGTGAAAAGCCAGCATTCATTTTTCCTTCCCTGCGGGGAAGGGAATTTCAGGTTTGTCAGCTTGGGCGTGCCTGCTAGTACTTTTTCTATCCCCTTAGGCAGATGTATCCTCAGAGAAACTCCTTAAGTTAACTTGGGCCAAAATCTTGCAAGGAAAAAGGAAATATAAACTCGAGTTAACCCAAATGCACTTAGAATCTCCTGAAAACAGATTATGCTGAGTCTGGCATTGATCCTGGGAGCACATGGGAGCATGGAATTAGAAAGCAGATTTGTCCCCAAGAAAGAGAGCTCATACATACCAGGAAAAGGAAGAAATTCTAATAAATTTTTCAGAAATCAGTTTTCCTTTCTGACTGATAGATATATTGGTATTATGCATGGGAACACAAACTTTTAAAGAAATTACAAAAATGATGTTATCAGATCCTAGGTAAAAACACAATACCACTTTTTGTGACGCTTCATAAAAATCAAGATAAAACAAGATATTTTAGTCAGTACGTACTCAGGCCTTTTAATGTTATCAAAATGATTCATTTTTAAGTGCACTCGTGCATTTAAAGTGGGCATGCCAAATTATAAACAGAGTCAAAAACCAAAATGTGATTATAAGCACACAATAAAAATTGAAGTGGCCACAGCTTTGTTATTTTGAAACATAAAACACACATATAGGAAATGCAGGTAACCAAGCAAGTTAGAACTTTTTTGAAAGTAACCCTTTATCATCACAGGCAAAGTACAAAGAACAACAAACAGTTGTTTTTTTTTATTATTATTATTATTTATTCAACTGTGCGCATAGTGCGTGTGTATGTGCCCACGCGTGTGTGTGTCTGTGTGTGTGTATGCCCGTGTATGTGTAGAACCACGGACGAATTCGTGAACCACCATGGACGCCTCCACCTCCTTCTGCCCCAGGATTCACAGGCTCCGCCCTACCAGGAGCAGAAGCGCAGGCCGCCCCCGCTTCTGCCTGGCATCTATACGTGGGATCTGGGATCCGAACTCAGGACCTTCCACCTGGAAGACAGAGGCTTAACCCCTGAGCCACCTCTCCAGCCCCAACAAACAGTTTTTATGGTCTCTCCAGTGCAGGGGACAGAGGCTTCCTTAAATCAAGCTTCCTTAAAACAAACATCTGCTGGCCTAGAAATTTTGCCATTCATCAGAACAAAGGGTGGTAAATTTCCCTTTTCTTATCTCAACACTCAGATTTTGAGTTTTTTTCCCTAATGACCTTAAAATGTGATAGTAACAGGTCTAAGGGATTAGAAACAGTGAGGCAAACAAGGTTACACCCAGCACACTAGCTCCTAGTGCCATGTGCTCAGTTACTCCCTGCTCGCTTCCTCCCAGTGCCATCTTAGGTCCCATGTGCTCATTTACACCCTGCTCACTTCCTCCCAGCGCCATCTTTTCTGAGCTGGCCCAACAATCCTGGTTTACTTCCACCTCATTTTTATTTCCCACTAGGATTTCCCAGGCTTCACCTCCCAGAATTGGAAATGCAGGCAGCTGCCATTTTTGTCTGGTGGTTTTCCATGGGATCCTGACCCATGTCCTTTTGCTTCCAAGATAGTCCTGACACCTGAGGAATCTCTGCAGCCCACAACTGTTAGCTTTTTATTAAATCCTCCTATTGCTCAAGCTGTTAAGTCAGTGTGTTAGATCAACTGAAGCGAGTGCCCTCCCTCCACGTCTTCTTCCCTTGACATCCCCTCCCTGGGACAGCCCCACTAGCTCCCATCCTCTCCTGGCCACTGAGGGAAACTGGACACATTTCCCAAGATGGCAGAAAAACGAGTGCAGAGGCCACATTGAAACCTGGAAATCCCACATCCTACTATCTGCTCCACAATGAGATGCCTCTCACTTCAGCACCCACAATGAAATGACTATTCAAGTGCCTTCCACAGAGACTGTGAATGACAGTAAATTAAGGCCATAAAGAAAAGTTCTTGATTGCAAATGTTTTAAGACAAGGCTTCTTGTGCAACAAGTGTCTCCTATTACTATTTCCCTTAGCCTTGCACATAAGCAGTATCAGTTATATGTGTGTAAATAAATGTGTATGATTAATACAGATGTTAATTTTATACATAGTATATATAATATACATATACATAATAGATACACATAAACTTTTAAAACTGGAACTATCAGGGAATTTAGAAAAATCTCCAAACTGACTCTTCTGGGGAGGGAGGCGGAGAACTGAACTGAAAGCAATTATTCAGAACATGACTATCTAGTACAAACCAGAACAGAAAGAATTTTTAATTCTTTTTCTTGAATTCACTGCCAAAGTACATGGACAAAACTGTCTAAATCCCTCATTCATCTTCTCTAGAGCCTACTACCCACAAGCCTTCTCCTCCTGGGTTCCCAGAACTCCTGTGTGAAGACTCCACAAGCCAATGACCACTAGGACTCCTCTGTGGTCTGACCACACAACAGACCTATAACACCAGGTTGAGTGCTTCCCCTATGGTTACACCACATGGGCACAACATCATCTCAATGGAACCAGAGAACGGCTCAGATACAAATACATATGGTTTTGGTTTCCTGGGACACAGAAGTGCTCAGACAATCACTGGGTTGAAACACTTCAAAAATCAAACATGAGGGATCCAAAAGCAGCATCCACCCATGCACACATAGGGGTGCATTTCTCTCAAGTTAAGCACACACCCCACACTTGTAGCAGACTGAGGATTTGTGGGCACGAGCTGGGAGGAACATGACCGGCCCAAGACAGACTTTATGACTCTTTGAAGGGGAGCATAAGGCACATGACGAATGGAGCCTAGGGACTCAGTAGTACAAGATGGAGTGCCACGTGTACAATTTCCCTGCCTTCTTGGGATTCTACAGATCTTCACAGTGTATGACTTCTCAGACATAAGTAATCCTCCCTATTTTTCTCATACCTGAGAGTCACAGGGTGACAGCTAGGATCCAATCTCTAAAGCATCCTGATAAGTGAAGAACCCGGGAGATGTTTCCCACGGTGGCACATTCACAAAGGACCCCTTAGAAACTATCTGTGTGCCTCAATGTATATTCATCACCCTATATCTTCCATTGCCCAGGGCTTCAAGTTCCAAGATCAAGACCTTGGGATCTGATGAAACTACAGAGCTTCTGTCCATCAAAAGAACCTGTCAGGCACTGAAGAGACAACACCAAGAACAAAAAATCTAAACTTCATCACATAGAATAATAATGTCTACACTACAAAAAGGGCAGATTAAGCTACATAAATACATCTCCCCAGGAGAAGTATTCACAAAACAGCCTCTAATATTACCTACATTAGAGGGTAAGTGAGGGAGAAAACTGAGTGAATCTGAAAGTCCTATCAAAGGTCTAGGGACTGTATGTCCTAAGGCCTGCTAGTCTATCTGTGCCTCTTGCTGTCGCCTATCTTTCATCATTTGCAGACATTTATCACCAAGTACGTCTTTTTTGTTTGACTGCAATCTCCTCGTGCCATGAGCACTTTCGAGTGGTGCAGGACAAGGCAACATTAAGTGCTTCTGCACAGCTAGCTTTGACACCTCCAGAACTACTGCTAGAGGCACATGCAGGAGACCATGGGAACATCAGGCAGATAAAAGAGAAACTAAGACCATTCCTGTGATGGTCATTACCTTGGACTTGACTCTTCACTGGATCAAAGAAGGACCCAAAGGCAGCTCTGATGAAACAGGATTGTGATCACAGATAAATGAGAAACAGTCACAAGGACCCCATGATTAAGAATAACATGAGCTAAATGTTTTTCATCTCAAAAGAAAATAGTCAATGTATCAGTGGAAAGAAGATGCCTAGCATGTGGGAACATAGAGAATTCTTCATATTACCACACACACACACGAATACATACACATACATACACACAAACAAAAAACATATAACACACAAATATATACATAGAAACATATAGAATACACACACAGAAAAATTAGTGAAATAACACAGACAGGGAAAGTGCATAATGAATGTCACCAAACTATAGAGTGGGAATCCTGTGTTCAGCCAGTCTTAGAAATACCATGAATGTAAAGCATCATAGAGAAAAGATTAGGACAACTGACGGTCAGCAGGCAAAGATGGACAAGTGACAGCACAGGGCTGCTTACGTAACAAGATTTGGACTTCCAAGTGACAGTCCCATATTGGGACAATGAACAGAGGGAGACATTATTTATTCCCTTGCACACAAATAGGATTAGAATTTCCCTGGCCTTTTCAGGAATTCAGCCCAGCTACTCACCATTTCTGGCCTCTGGAGCAGAAGGTGTCTGGCCTTGGATCTTCATACAACACCTGGTGAGTTAAATTCAAGGAACCTGAAGATTATACCTAGAAAAGTGGTAAGGCAATATACATTGATGACTTCAAAACTGGTTAACTTAATACTTTACCAAATGCCACTGTTTACAAGGATTATATTCTGTATTTGTTCAAATTCCTCAACAAATATTACCAAGTGCTGGAATCCTTCATTTTGACTCTCAGCTGACAAGACTCTTTACACAGACATCAGAGTGAATGATAGGCTCCTCCCCCTTCCCAACACTTCTTAATGTTATCTCTTTCTAAACTGTCCATCAACAGTCTGTGTGTTGCCCACTGGCTTAGACCTCCAGTTCTGTCGAGTGAGCAACATGAATGCCAAACCCATCCCGATTTCAGGGACTCAAAAAGGAGGAGTAGTGGGCTTCAAAGTAGTTAAGTAAGCAAATCCTGACTCTTGTTTTATTATGGCCACACTTCACTGGCCAGTAGGGGAGAGATTTCCCCAGTCTTCATAAAAATCAATTGTTCAAAGATCTGTGACTCCCTTCTCTTAGATTTCACAAGGAGAATGTAACTGAGAATAAATCTCAGGGTCCTACCACTTTTTGGTATACACTAATGTCTGGAGTTGGTGAGATACCAAAGCAGGAAAGATGATTGCTCATACACCTGAAGATCTACATTTGAGTTCTGGAAGTCAATTGAGTAGAAGAAAACTCTCTTCTGAAAGTTGTCTTATGACTTCTCTAGGCATGCCATGTTACACATGAGCAAAAATGCTGATTGTATCTCTCATAAGAATTAAATTTTGATAGGTGGCTCCTAGTACCAAACTCACCCAGCCCACATTGAGACACTCAAAGGTAAACCTATGTAATACAGTAATTGCAAGGATTATGAACAGGAGGCATGGGGTTGGAGGGCCACACCAGACACAAGGAGGGAGGGGACCATGTTGCAGCAGAGAAAATAGGCCTCCAAGGAATGCAAGTGAGTAATGGGACACCTGGTTAAGTTCACGGACGTTTGTTCCTGATCATGTACAACTGAGAGGGTGTGATCTCACCAGAAGGGGAGGGCATATAGTCTGGCAGATGAAAGGTGATCATTTTGCAAATGGGTGACTGACCCCTCCCTCACTGAGGTTTCCTGCTTTTATTACATCTACCCTTGAATGTACTATTATAACAAGACTCCAGTTTAACAGCTCTTTGTCTCTGACCAGGGGGTGACATACAGTGCCCATCAGGATGGAGTGAAGGGCATTGCAGGAGCAGCAAAACTGCAAAAGAAAATCAACAAACCACAATCCAGAACTTCAGAGACTGTATATCAACCACATAGAACTAGGCCAGCCTAATCTCCCCCCATCCTGAAGCTCAGGGACATTTGCGGAAGAGGGGGTGGTAAGATTGTAAGAGCAAAAGGATGGGAGGAGCAATGATTTGCAAGATTCTCCACACTAGTTAGGGCCGAAGCAATCATAATAGGACTTTGCATGCCCTGTGCAATGTCCAACACACTATTGACCTCACGAAGTCTAGCATCAGCTAAAGGCACCAAGATCCTTGGAGGCAAGGGACTGACAGCCACAGTAGTGTCCTATGCTTAAGGGGAACATGAGAAAGAGTTCAGGGAAATGCCACTGGGTCCTTGTACATCTTCGGAGAGGAGGACCAAGAGGAGAGTTAGGCATACACAATAAAGGACTCTCTGGGAATTGGGTGGGAGGCACTGGGGGATGGGGAGGGAGGGAGGGGGAGCAGGGGGTTGGGGGGGAGGAGGATGGAGGGAGGGAACTGGTCTACCTATTAGGTTTGTATGAGCTGTAATAATAAAAAAGTAAAAAAATAAATATATATATATATATAAAAAAGAAATATAACAGGCTGATGTGTGAATGCTTTTGCTGGGGAGAGGCCTCACACAACCCTTTATCTTGGTTACTCTGCCCTTTGTGCATTCTAGACATTATTGTTCTGCGTTATGATGCTTAGATTTTCTGTCTCTCAGTGTTGTCTCTTCAGTGCCTGACAGGTTCTTTTGCTGGACAGAAGCTCTGTAGTTTCATCAGATCCCAAGGTCTTGATCTTGAAACTTGAAGCCCTGGGCAATCAACGACGTGGGGTGATGAATATACATTGAGAAACACAGACAATTTCTTTTTTATGACTAATTTTTTTATTATTATTATTTCTGCTCATACAAACTTAACAGGTACACCGGTCCCCTCCCTCCCTCCACCTCCCCCTGATCCCCCTGCCCCCCCTCCTCTCCCCTCTCCTTCCCCATCCCCCAGTGTCTCCCCCCCTAGTGGCTCCCCCCCCCCCAATCCCCGGATCATCCTTTAATGTTCATGCCAAACTCTCCTCTGGGTCCTCCTCTCCAATGAGGTGCAAGGACCCAGGGGCATTTCCCAGAACCCTTTCCTGTGTTCCCCTTAAGCTTAGGAACACAACTGTGACTGTCAGTCCCTACCTCCAAGGATCCTAGTGCCTTTAGTCCATGCTAGACTTTGTGGGATCAATAATGTGTTGGACATAGCGCAGGTCATGTAAAGTCCAATTATGATTGCTTCGGCCCTAACTTGTGTGGAGTATCTTGCACATGATTACTCCTCCCATCCTTGTGCTCTTACAATCTTACTGCCCCTTCTTCCGCAAATTACCCTGAGCTTCAGGATGGGGAGAGATTAGGCTGCCTTAGTTCCTGGTGGTTGATAAAGTGTCTCTGATGTTCTGAATTATGGTTTGTTGATTTGTTTTTAGTTTTGCTGCTCCTGCAATGCCCTTGGCTCCATCCTGATGGGTATTGGATGTCACCCCCTGGCCAGAGATAAAAACCTGTTAAATTAAAGTCTTGTTATAAGAGTATATTCAAAGGTAGATGGAATAAAAGTAGGAGACCATGGTGAGAGAGGGGTCAATCACCCATTTGCAAAATGGTTACTTTCTATCAGGCAGCCTATATTCCCTCCCCTTCTGGTGAGATCATACCCTATCAGTTGCAAATGATCAGAAAGGAAAGTCTGTGAACTTAACCAGATGTCTCATTACTTACTTGCAGTCCTTGATGGAGGCCTATTTTCTCTGCTGTAACATGGTCCCCTCTCTCCTTGAGAAACACAGACAATTTCTAAGGAGTCCTTTTTGAATGTGCCATTGTGGGAAACATCTCCTGGATTCTTCTCTAATCAGGATGCTCCAGGGGTTTGATCCTAGTTGTCAGTCACCTTGTGACTCCCATTTGCATAGGAGGATTTTTAAGTCTGAGAAGTCAGACAGGGTGAGGGTCTGCAGAATTCCAAGGAGGCAGGGAAACTGTACACATAGCACCCCAGCTTGACCACAGGGTCCCATGCTGCATCTGTCATGCGCCTTATGCTCCCCCTCAAGCAAAGGGACATAAAGTATGTCTTGGGTTGGTCGTGTTCCTCCAAGCCTGTGTCCACAAATCCTCAGTCTTCCATGAGTGTGGGGTGGGTGCTGAACTTGAGAGAAATGCACCCCTGTATGTACATGGGTGGGTGCTGCTTTTGGGTCCCTCATGTCTGGTTTTGGAAGCATTTCAACCCAGTGTCTGTCTGAGCACTTCTGTGTTCTGGGAACCCAAAACCATATGTATTTGTATCTGAGCTGTTTTCAGGTTCCATCGAGCTGATGTTGTGCCCATGTGGTATGAACATAGAGGAAGCATTCAACATGCTGTTATAGGGCTGTGTCAAGGTATATATGGAGTTTTGTCCATGACACTGTATCAGTAAATGGAAGAAAATGAATTAAAAATTCTTTCTTTTCTGATTTGTATTAGATAATCATGTCCTGGATAATTGCTTCCAGTAAGTTCTCAGCCTGCCTCCTCAGAAGAATCAATTTGGAGATTTTTCCAAAATCTGCGATACTTCCAGTTTTAAAAGTTGATATATATATATGTATTACATATATGTGTACATGGATATATACACATGTATACAATTAATATCCGTATTAATTATACACATGTTAATTGTACACACATAATTGATATTGCTTTATGAGCAGGTCTAAGGGAAAATAGTAATAGGAGACACTTTTTGCACAAAAAAACTTGCCTTAAAACATTTGCAGTCAAGAACTTTTCTTTATGTCCTCAATCTACTGTCATTTATAACCTCTATGGAAGGCACCTGAATAACAATTTCATTGTGGGCCCTGAAGTTAGAGGCATCTCATTGTGCAACTGATAGTATGGTGTGAGCTTTCCAGGTCTCAATGTGACCTCTGCCTCTGTATCCATTTTTGTGCCATCTTGGGAAATCTGTCCAGTTTCCTTCAGTGGCCAGGAGAGGATGGGAGCTAGTGGGACTGTCCCAGGGAGTGGATGTCCAGGGAATAAGACATGGAGGGAGGGCACTCACTTCAGTTGATCTAACACACTGACTTAACAGTTTTAGCAACAGGAGGTTAACAGTTGTGGGCTGTTAAAAGTTAACAGTTGTGGGCTGCAGAGATTCCTCAGGCATGTAGACTCTGTCTTAGAAACAAAAAGACTTCAGTTGGGATTCCCTGGAAAAATGCGAGACAAAAATAGCAGCTGCCTGCACTTCTAGTTCTGGGAGTGGAGTCTGGGAAATCCTAGGGGCAAACAAAAAGGAGGTGGAAGCAACCAAGGATGATTCCCAAAGTCACTCTTGGTCCTCCACAGTGTCAGACAGTGAATCTAGTTCATACTCCTGTGCACATGAGCATGTACAAACACACATACATGTGTGGTCGTGGAGCTGTGAGGACAGCTGAGCTCAATCCTGAGGGATCTGTGGCGGGGCAGTAGTGGTGCTCCTCCCAGCCAAGTAGATCTTGGGAGGGTGGGATGTGCAGGCATCCTTCTACATGACATGATCTACATTTGCAGGGTTTTAAATTTTTTTTATATGAGACAAGGTTTCCCTTTTACCATAGGCTGCGGTGAACTTACGGCTCTCTACCTGCCTAGTCTCCCAAGTGCATGTGCAACCCTGTTGATTAGGCTCTTTTTTCCCTCATCTATCTATGCTGTTTCCTGAAATCCTTAAACTGGTTGTGAAAATAACTAGTTTGGGAAAGTTCTTTTCTTGGCTGATCTTTCAAATACATGGGTGATTTACGAATCAGTCATCTTTCAGTAGCAACCTATGCAGAGGTCTTTCTGCTTTTGCCTTTTTTGTGTTTGTTTGTATATTTACACACCTTTCCTTGATGTGCTAAAATGCAACAGAGAATGGGTTCTAAATTTGAGGTCCCATCCCCTCTCCAAAGTCAGGCTGGGTAGAGTAGTGTGGTGGCACCAATATTTCAGGAGACTGAGGCAGGAGGAAGCACAGCCTGGGAACTTACTAATGTAGTCTCTAAGAAAGCTCCTCCCAAGAACAAAGATAAGCAGGTTTCTTTTTTTTTCATTTAAATCTTTTGAGAAACAGGTAGACTCACGAAGGCATTCTTACCCACACATAACATGGCATGGAAGAGTGATAAGACAACTTTGAGAAGTCAGTTTCCCTCTAATACATGGACATTCAGAGGTCAAACATAAGTCCTCAGGTGTGTGAACAAGCACCTTACCTGCTAAGGTATCCCACCAACCCCAGGAATCAGTTTAATGGTAGAATGTGCACCAAGAAAGATAGGCCATGGAATTGATTTGAGTCACAATCTCTTTGTGAAATCTGAAAGAAGTGAGTCACTGAACTAATTGTGACTTATTGTAATTTATGTAATTTATTGTAATTGTAATTTATGGAGAATGGGGAAATGTCTCCCCTGCTGGCCAGTGGAGTGGGGCCATACAACATAGGAGTCAGGATTTGCTTACTGGGTAGCTTTGAAGGCCACCATGGCTCCCTGCTGAGCCCCTGAAATCAGAGGATGGGTGGGGTGTGGATGCTGCTTTCTGTACAGAACTGGAGGTCTAAGCCAGAGGGCCACACTCAGGATGTTGACAGGCAGAATGGAAAGAGGGAACATTAACAAGAGTTGGAAAGGGAGGATGCTTCTCATTCTGATGTCTGCTTGAAGACTCTTTTCAGCTGAGAGTCAAAGTTTAGGATTCTTGCACTTGGTAGTATTTGCTGTGAAATATGAAAAAAAATGCAGAGAATATCCTTTCTTTTTTTTAACTTTGTTTATTTTAATTGTGTGTATTTGTATCAGAAGGCACTGTGTATGCCTGTGGAGGAACAAGAGTGACTTCAGGATCATCTTGGGTTGTTTGTACCTCCTTTTTGTTTCTCTTTAGGATTTCCCAGACTCTGCCAATCAGGCTCAGAATTTCAGGCCCCAGCCCTTTCTGCCTGACATTTTTTACATAGTCTTGGGATCTGAACTCAGGACGTTTTACTTACAAGGAAGAATCTTAACTCCTGAGCCATTTCTCCAGCTTGAGAATGTCCCTTCTAAACAAAATAGGAAGCAAATTCAATTTTGGATTGTTTTTCTTCTTTTTTTAACCATAATTTTTAAAAATTTATTTATTTAGAAACAAACTGGCTGTCATAGTTAGACACATGTGTCAACTTGACCATTGAGGTTTGAGTTCTGGGTACATTTGCAGAAAATCAATGGTTGAGTTAAGCCCAGAGCAAACCTGAAAGAGATTGTCCAACTGATGGGGAAGACCCAGCCCATGGTAGGTGGCAGTAGGCCCTGTAATAAAATACCAAGAGAGTTGATTGAGAAAGTTGGCCAGTCATGCTGGTCAGGCAAGTAAGGATCGTTCCTTTCTCAGTTATTATGTGGTGATGGTGGGGCCAGTTCCCCTGAACCTGGTGTTGGTGCATGCTCTCTTATCAAGCTGGACAACAGACTGTAACCAGACTATTATAAGAAAATAAACCCCTTTTTCCCTTAAGCCACTTGATGGTGATTTGTCGGTAACCATACAGGTGAACTGCAATACTGGCTTTATATTTTTCCTATCTTCCTCACCCCACCCACATATCCCAAACTCCCCATCTACATACCCTTCTCCCACCTTCTTTTCTCTTCATACATCCTGCTCTATCCCACTCACTTCCTGTCTTTTTGATTGTAATTATCATTGGAATACTTTTGGGATGCCTGTATTGGCATTTCTGTTGAACTTTATGTGGCTCTTCAGTGGGTAAAGTCATAAGTGGGGAGGTTCCTCTTCCCTTGTCTACAGCCTGTCCCTGAGACACTTACTGAGAGCAGCTGTTTCTTCTAAGATCCTAGTTAGTCCTCCAGGAAATGCTGATAAAGTCAATCATTGTGTAGATCTAATAATAAAAGTTTGTGTGTCAGTGACTTTTTGCCTACACCTGCCTTGGTTTGTCTGGAGTGTGTTGGTCAGGAGTACCTCATCTCACCTTTGGCCTCTTGTAATCTTCCTGCCGCCTTATGCCTGGTTCCCTGAGCCTTACTGTGGGATAAGATTTTAACAGGCTGTTTAGGACTGAGTAGTCCAGTTTCCCTGATATTCTGTACTCAGTCCTGATGTGGTTTTCTGCCTCGGCAGTCTTCCATCATAACAGGTGCAACTTGCTTGAGCTTTGAGAGGTTTTCTCATCTAAGCATTAAAAAATTAAATGTTTTCTCAAGAAGAAATTGAAGTGTCATAGAAATATTTTAAGAGATGAATGGAGTTATCACTACTGATACCCAAGAAATGCAGAGGATTATAATGTCATATTTTAAAAACCTTCACTCTGTGAAATTTGACAGCACAAAAGAGATGGATGAATTCCTAAGTAAACAGAACTTAATCTAAATTAAATCAGGAAGTTGTGAATTATTTAAATAGTCCTATAACATATGAGGAAATCGATGAAGTTATCTCGAATTTTCCCACCAAAAAATGTCCCAGACCAGATTGATTCAGCACAGAGTTCTAGCAGATATTTAAGGAGCTGATAACACCAATACTCCGTAAACTGTTCCTTCAAATAGCAAAGGAAGGAACACTACCAAATTCCTTCTATGAAGCTAATATCATTTTAATCCCAAAGCCTAATAAAGATACACTTAAAAAAGAAAACTGTAGGCCAATCTCTCTGATGAACACAGATGCAAAGATTCTCAACAAAGTCTTAACAAATCGGATTCAAAAACATTAAAAAGATCAAAAAAAAAACATTAAAAAGATCATCCACGGGCATCAAGTGGGCTTTATCCCTGGCACACAAGGTTGGTTCAACATACGCAAATCAATAAGTGTAATTCACCATATAAACCAGTCCAAAGTCCAAGACCACATGATACTCTCTATAGATGCAGAAAAAGCTTTTGACAAGATTCAACAGCCCTTTATGATCAAAACCCTAGAGAAGGTTGGAATGGAAGGAACCTTTATCAATATAATAAAAGCAGTATACAACAAGCCAATAGCAAGGATTATACTCAATGGGAAAAAACTTGAAGCATTCCCACTTTGATCAGGAACTAGACAAGGCTGTCCACTGTCACCACTTCTTTTCACTATTGTACTTGAAGTCTTAGCTGAAGCCATAAGACAAGAAAGGTACATAAAAGGGATTAGAATCGTCAAGGAAGAAGTCAAACTATCCCTATTTGCAGATGACATGATCTTATACCTGAGTGATCCTAAAAATGCACCAGGAAGCTTCTGGAACTAATTGATAAATTCAGCAGGGGTAGCAGGATACAAAGTAAATGTACAAAAATCAGTGGCTTTCCTATATGCCCAAAATGAAAGAAGTGAAAAAGCCCTGAGAGAAACAATCCCATTTGCTATAGCCCCTAAAAAATGAAATACATTGGTATAAACCTTACCAAGGAGGTAAAAGACCTTTACAATGAAAACTTTAAAACCCTCAAGAAAGAAATTGCAGAAGACACCAGAAGGTGGAAAGACCTCTCGTGTTCCTGGATTGGCAGATTCAACATCGTAAAAATGACCATCCTACCAAAGGCAATATACAAATTCAATGCTATACCAATTAATATCCCAAGGCAATTCTTTAAAGAGGTTGATCAAACAATCTCGAAATTCATATGGAAGCACAAAAGACCCAGGATAGCAAAGACAATCCTGAGTAACAAAACACGGCTGGAGGAATCACCATACCAAACCTTACCTACAAATCCACAATTGTAAAAACAGCCTGGTATTGGCTCCAAAATAGACACACAGATCAATGGATAAGGGTTGAAGACCCAGATATAAGCCTACAAAATTACAGCCATTTGGTCTTTGACAAAGGGGCCCAAAAAATCCAATGGAAAAAGAACAGCATCTTCAACAAATGGTGCTGGCAAAACTGGATATCCTCATGTAGAAGATTCAAACTTGACCCGTACTTGTCACCATGTACAAGAATTAATTCCAAATGGATCAAGGACCTCGATATAAGGCCAAAGACTATTAAAACCATATTTGAAAGGGTAGGGAACTCCCTCGAGCTGATTGGGCTAGGCCAACAATTCCTGAACAGACATCCAATAGCACAGTCACTACAACCAACACTCAACAGATGGGATCTTGTGAAATTAAAGAACTTCTGTTCAGATAAAGAGATCGTAACCTGAGCACACAGGCAACCCACAGAATGGGAGAAAATCTTCACTAATCACATATCTGATAGAGCTCTATTATTCCCGAGTGCACAAAGACCTTAGAAAACTAAACACCAAGGAAACTAATGGCCCAATTTAAAAATGGGCCTTGGAATTTAAAAGAAATTTTAACAAGGACGAAATTAAAATGTCTAACAAATATCTTAAAAAATACTCCACATCCTTAGCCATCAGGGAAATGCAAATTGAAACCTCCCTAAGATATCATCTCACCTCTGTCAGGATAGCAAAAATTCACAATACAAATAACACCAAATGCTGGAGAGGATGTGATGAGAGGGGAACTCTCTTACATTGCTGGTGGGAGTGCAGGCTCATACAACCACTCTGCCGAGCCGTCTAGCGATTCTTAAAGAAGTTAAAGATTGAAATGCCATATGACCCTGCTATCCCACTTTTGGGAATAACCCCATATACAGCAAAAATTCACCTCGATGGCACAAGCACGACCATGTTCATAGCAGCACTGTTTACAATAGCAAAGACATGGAATCAGCCCAAATGTCCAATAGTTGATGAATGGATAAGGAAAATGTGGTACATTTCTACAATGGAATACTACTCAGCCATCAAAAATGATGAACTAATGCAATTTGCTGGGAAATGGATGGAATTAGAAACAATTATATTGAGTGAAGTATCCCAGACATGGAAAATTAAGCACCGTATGTACTCCCTAACAGGTGGATCCTAGTACAAAACTCAATTAGAGACACTCAAAGAAAAATCTCTGTAATACCTACAGTAATTGTAAAGATTATAAACAGGAAGGATGGGGAAGGAGGGCCCCACCAGAAACAGAGGGGACCAAGTTACAGCAGAGAAAATACGCCACCATCATGCAAGTAAGTATTGAGACATCTGATTAAGTTCACAGACTTTCCTTCCTGATCATTTCCAACTGATGGGGTACGATTTTACTGGAAGGGGAGGGCATATAGGCTACCAGATAGAAGGTAACCATTTTCCATATGGGTGATTTGTTTTTCTTTTAAACATATTTTAATATAAAATTAAAAGTGACATATACCATACATATTAAAGTATTAGGGAACAAATAAATATGTGTGCATTCTTAAGCTTGATATGGGCTTTTATATGTGATCCTTAAAATGACCCTAACATGTTTAGTACTTTATATTGAGAAACCCCGATCAGATAGCAGCTCATTTACTGTCACCTAAGTTATTTTTTTTTATTATCTCTGCTCATACAAACTTAATAGGTACACCGGTTCCCTCCCTCCCTCCTCCTCCCCCTTCCCTTCTGCTCCCCCTCCCCTCACCCCTCCCTCTCCACTCTCCAGTGCCTCCCCTCCCCCAATCCCCGGAGAATCCTTTAATGTGCATGACTGACTGTCCTCTGGGTCCTCCTATCCGATGACGTACAAGGACCCAGCGGCATTTCCCTGAACCCTTTCCTGTGTTTCCCTTAAGCATAGGAACACTATTTTGGCTGTCAATCCCTTGCCTCCAAGGATCTTGGTGCTTTTAGCAAATGCTAGACTTTGTGGGGACAATAGTGTGTTGGACATTGCGCAGGGCATGCAAAGTCCAATTATGATTGCTTTGGCCCTAACTTGTGTGGAGTATCTTGCATATCATTGCTCCTCCCATCCTTGTGCTCTTACACTCTTACCGCCCCCACTTCCGCAAATTTCCCTGAGCTTCAAGACGGGGAGAGATTAAGCTGGCCTAGTTCTAGGTGGTTGATATAGAGTCTCTGAAGTTCTGGATTATGGTTTGTTGATTTTCTTTTGCAGTTTTGCTGCTCCTGCAATGCCCTTGTCTCCATCCTGATGGGTATTGGATGTCACCCCCTGGCCAGGGATAAAAATCTGTTAAACTACAGTCTTGTTATAAGAGTATATTCAAAGGGAGATGCAATAAAAGTAGGAAACCACAGTGAGGGAGGGGTCAATCACCCATTTGCAAAATGGTTACTTATTATCTGCCAGACTCTATGCCCTCCCTTTCTGGTGAGATCACACCCCCTCAGTTGTAGATGATCAGGAACGAAAAGTCTGTGAACTTAACCAGATGTCTCATTGCTTACTCACAGTACTTGATGGAGGCCTATTTTCTCTGCTGTAACATGGTCCCCTTTCTCCTTGTTTCTGGTGTGGCCCTCCTACCCCATCCCGCCTGTTCATAATCCTTACAATTACTGTATTACAGAGATTTATCGTTGAGTGTCTCTAGGTGGGCTGCATGGGTTTGGTACTAGGAGCCACCTATTAGGGAGTACATACAGCGCTTAATTTTCTGGGCCTGGGATACCTCACTCAATATAATTGTCTATAATGACAACCATATCCAGGCAAATTGCAGTACTTCATCATTTTTTATGGCTGAGTAGGACTCCATTGTAAAGATGTACCACATTTTCCTTATCCACTCATCAACTGTTGGACATTTGGGTTGATTCCATAACTTTGATATTGTAAACAGTGCTCCTATGAAAATGGACACACTTGTGCTATTGAGGTGGACCTCTGCTGCATGGGGGGTTATTCCCAAAAGTGGAATTGCAGAGTCATATGGCATTTCAGTGTTCAATTTCTTTAAGAATCTCCAGACGGCTCGGCAGAGTGGCTGTATGAGTCTGCTTTCCCACCAGCAATATAGGAGAGTTCCCCTCTCTCCACATCCTCTCCAGCATTTGGTGTTGTTCATATTGTGGATTTTTGCCATCCTGACCGGGGTGAGATGATATCTCAGGGACGTTTTGATTTGCATTTCCTTGATGGCTAAGGAAGTGAAGCATTTATTCAGATATTTCTTAGACATTTTAATTTCATCCCTGGTAAAGTTTCTTTTAAGTTCCAGGGCCCATTTTTTAATTGGGCCATTAGTTTCCTTGGTGTTTAGTTTTCTAAGTTCTTTGTGCACTCTGGATAATAGAGCTCTATCAGATATGTGTTAGTGAAGATGTTCTCCCATTCTGTGGGTTGCCTTTGAGCTCGTGTTACAATCTCTTTATCTGAACAGAAGCTCTTTAATTTCACAAGATCCCAACTGTTGAGAGTTGGTAGCAGTGACTGCCATTGGATGTCTGTTTAGGAACTGTGGGCCTAACCCATTCAGCTCAAGGGAATTCCCTACCCTTTCAACTATGGTTTTTATAGACTCTGGCCTTAAATCAAGATCCTTGATCCATTTGGAATTAAGTATTGTACAAGATGACAAGTACGGGTCCAGTTTTAATCTTCTACATGTGGAGATCCAGTTTTGCCAGCACCATTTGTTGAAGATACAGTTCTCTTTCCATTGGATTTTTTGGGCCGCTTCGTCAAAGACCAAATGCCTGTAGTTTTGTGGGCTCATATCTGGGTCTTCCACCCTTATCCATTGATCTGTGTGTCTATTTTGGAGCCAGTAGGAGGACGTTTTTACAACTATGGAATTGTAGTATAGACTAAGGTTTGGTACGGTGATACCTCCAGCAGTGTTTTTGTTATTCAGGATTGTGTTTGCTATCCTGGGTCTTTTGTGCCTCCATATGAATTTTGAGATTGTTTGGTCAACTTCTTTAAAGAATTGCTTTGGGATTTTAATTGGTATAAGATTGAATTTGTATATTGCCTTTGGTATGATGGTCATTTTTACGATGTTGATTCTACCAATCCAGGAACACGAGAGGTCTTTCCACCTTCTGGTGTCTTCTGCAATTTCTTTCTTTAGGGTTTTAAAGTTTTCATTCTAAACGTCTCTTACTTCCTTGGTTAGGTTTATACCAAGGTATTTCATTTTTTAGGGGCTAGAATAAATGGGATTGTTTCTCTCAGGGCTTTTTCACTTCTTTCATTCTGGGCATATAGGAAGGCCTCTGATTTTTCCACATTTATTTTGTATCTTGCCACCCTGCTGAACTTCTCAATTAGTTCCAGGAGCTTCCTGGTGGATTTTTTGGGATCACAGAGGTATAAGATGATGTCATCTGCAAATAGGGATAGCTTGACTTCTTCCTTGCCGATTCTAATCCCTTTTATGTCCCTTTCTTGTCTTATGGCTTCAGCTAACATTTCAAGTACAATATTGAATATAAGTGGTGAGAGTGGACAACCTTGTCTAGTTCCTGATCGAAGTGGGAATGCTTCCAGTTTTTCCCCATTGAGTATAATCCTTGCTGTAGGATTGTTGTATACTGCTTTTATTATATTGATAAAGATTCCTTCCATTTCTACTATCTCTAGCATTTTGATCATAAAGGGCTGTTGGATCTTGTCAAAAGCTTTTTCTGCATCTATCGAGAGTATCAAGTGGTCTTGGGCTTTGGACTGGTTTATATGGTGAATTACATTTATTGTTTTTTGTATATTGAACCAACCTTGTGTGCCTGGGATAAAGCCTACTTGGTCTCCGTGAATGATATTTTTAATATGTTTTTGAATCTGATTTGCTAAGACTTTGTTAAGAATCTTTGTGTCTGTGTTCATCAGAAAGATTGGCCTATAGTTTTTTTTTAAGTGTATATTTATTAGGTTTTGGAATTAAAACAATATTAGCTTCATAGATGGAATTTGGTAGTGTTCCTTCCTTTGCTATTTGTTGGAACAGTTTAAGGAGTATTGGTGTTATTAACTCCTTTAATGTCTGGTAGAACCCTATGCTGAATCCATCTGGTCCAGTACATTTTTTGGTGGGAAGATTGAGATCACTTCCTCAATTTCCTTATATGTTATAGGACTATTTAAATAATTCACAACTTCCTGATTCAATTTAGCGAAGTTGTGTTTACTTAGAAATTCATCCATCTCTTTTGTGTTGTCATATTTCACAGAGTGTAAGTTTTTTGAAATATGACATTATAATTCTCTGGATTTCTTGGGTATCAGTAGTGATAACTCCATTTTCATTTCTAATTTTATTAATTTGAGTTTTATCTCTCTTGCTTTTGGTTAATTTAGCTAGGGGGTGTATCAATCTTATTGATTTTTTCAAAGAACCAGCATTTTGACTGGTTAATTTTCTCTATCGCTTTCCTAATATCGATTTCAGATATTTCTCCCCCTATTTTGCTAATCTCCTCTCTTCTACTGCTTTTGGGATCAGATTGCTCTAGTTTTTCTAAAGCTTTAAGCTGCATTTTTAAGTTTTTTTATTTCTGATGTTTCCATTTTTTTGATGTAGGCATTAAGAGCTATGAACTTACCTCTTAGGAGAGCTTTCATTGTGTCCCAGAGATTTTGGTAAGTTGCATTTTTGTTATCATTCACTTTCAGGAAATCTTGAATTTCCTTTTTAATTTCTTCCTGAATCCAGTTCTCATTCAGCATCATAGTGGTAAGTTTCCAGGAGTTAGTGTATTTTCTGTCTTTTGTTGTGTTGTGAATGACCAGCTTTAGGCCGTGGTGGTCTGATAGGGCACAGGCTAGAATTTCAACTTTCCTGTATATGTGGAGATTCATTTAGTGTCCCAACATGTGATCTATTTTGGAGAAAGTTCCGTGTGCTGCTGAGAAAAATGTGTATTCTTTGGTGCGTGGATGAAAAGTTCGATAGAGATCTGTAAGGTCCATTTCTTTAAGGGTTTGATTAAGTTCCAAAGTGTCCCTGTTAAGCTTTTGACCTGTTGATCTATCCCATGTTGAGAGGGCGGTGTTGAAATCCCCAAGAATTATCGTTTGGGGGTTGATTTCTTCCTTTAGACACTGTAGGATTTTCTTTAATGAATGTGGAGGGGCCCATATTGGGTGCATATATGTTTAGTATTGTGAAGTCTTCCTGTTGAATTGTACCTGTGACTAAAATGTAGTATCCATCTGTTTCTCTTATGCTTTTTTGAGTTTGAAGTCCACGTTGTCCAACAGTATAATGGCTACCCCTGCCTGTTTCCTAGTTCCATTAGCTTACAGAATTTTGGACCACCTTTCTTTCTTAGGATGTGCCTATCTTGGGGCTGGAGAGGTGGCTCAGGGGTTAAGCCTCCGCCTTGCAGGCGGAAGGTCCTGAGTTCGGATCCCAGATCCCACGTATAGATGCCAGGCGAAGCGGGGGCGGCCTGGGTTTCTGGTCCTGGTAGGGCGGAGCCTGTGAATCCGGGGGCAGAAGGAGGTGGTTCCCGATTCGTCCGTGGTTCTACACATACACACACACACACACACACACACATCGCACGCACATGCGCAGTTGAATAAAAAATATAAAAAATAGGATGTGCCTATCTTTTGTGGTGAGATGAGTTTCCTGAAGGCAGCAGATTGTTGGATTGTGGTTTTTAATCCAAGTTTGTAATCTGTGTCTCTTAATCGGTGAGTTAATACCATTGACATTTAATTGTATAATGGAGAAGCTCTTTTTTAATTCTGGACATTTTTTATGTTTAGTGAATTTTGTAAGCTTATTGTTTTACATTTATATTTTTGTGGTATTATACTTCCCTTCTGTCCTCCTGGATGCACTTGTTCTTCTCTTCAAGTTTGCATATCATTTCTAGCATTTTTTTGAAGGCCTGGTTTGTAGACATGTATCCCTTCAGGTGTCTTTGTGATGGAAAAATTTTTCTTTTCTCCCTCGATCATGACAGACAGTTTTGCCGGGTATATCATTCTGGGTTGGCATTTTTGCTCATTTAATACTTGAAGTACATCTCCAAGCTCTGCTTGCTTTTACTGTTTCCATTGAGAAGTCATTTGTTATTTTATAGGTTTACCTTTAAAAGTGACCTTTTTTTTCCCTTGAAGCTTTCAGCACCTTTTCTTTGTCTTGAATATGGAGTCTTTTGACTATTATTTGCCGTGGCGATTTTCTATTTTTGTCATATCTGTTTGGGGTGCGAAATGCCTCTTGTATTTGGATGGGCTTCTTATTCTTTAGATGAAGGAAGTTTTCATTTATGATAATTTGAAAAATTTCTTCAGGTGTGGTATTTTGAGATTCTTGCTCTGGTATTCCATGAACGTGCATGTTAGGCTTCTTCAGGGTGTCCCATATCTCGGAATGTTCCTCTCCAGTATCTTTTTGGCTTTAACAATCTCTTCCATTGAGCTGGTTAATTTTCCCACTTTGTCTTCAAGATCTGAAATTCCATTTTCTTGCTTCGTTAGTTCTGCTGATAAGACTCTCTGTTGAGCTTTGGGTTGAAGATAGCTTGTCTTTTAGTTCAATTTTAAACTCTGCCTGAGACTGTTTTAACTGCTCTATGCCTATTTTTGTTTCTTGAACTGTTTTTCTCAACTCCTCCAAGTGCCTGTTGTGTTCCTGTTCAAAGTGGTTGATACGGTTGTTTAACTCTTGTCGGATTTCCTCCTTCATAGTATTAATCATAGTAATGATCATACTCTGAAAGTCGTTATGTTGGGTCTGACTTTCATGGCTATTTTCTGTGAATTTGTTCTGGTCAGAATCCATGATTATGGGATTGATTCTTTCTGTGGGAGATTGGTGTCCTTGGGTTTTGTTTCTCATGGATCTGCACTTTGACTTGGGCATTGTTGTTTTGTTTTTTAGGACCTTTCAGTTTCTGTGTGTTTTTCACTGAACTGATGTAGTTGGTATTGTTACACTTGCCAGTTATTACTAGTGCTTGCCTTGGATTGAGTATGTTTGTGTATTGTTATTGTTATATCCTAGATGAGACTATTAGGCTGTTAATACATCAGTTAAGTCAGGTTAAGTAACCAGGGGGTGAATATTAGTATGGTGGTGCACTTTTACGATTATTATCTTGTTGATATGTGAGGGTGAGTGGTGTACTCCCTGGAGTTGTATGTTTTTGGGGTGGCTGTATGAAGAAGTTGATCTACAGCAATTGATTCTAGAAAGGATCAGTAAGGTGGAAAAAAAAAAAAGGTTTTCTTATCTTTGAGCTGGATGTGAAGAATCTCGCCCACGTGATGTAATGATTGTAGTGCACTCCAGATGTATGGCTTTTCTTCCCTTTGTTCCTTAGTGTTTTGCTTGAGGTTCCTTTGGACTCTATTGAATTCTGAGTAGCAGTGTGTTTTCTGTGGACCATGTGCGTAGGTCCCTGGTGGGCCAGCGAGACAGAGGGTCTGATGTTGATTGCAGAATTCTTCACCTGGGATCTGGGACCTGGTGGGGCTGCGGAGGAGTGCGGGGCGGGAGGATACGAGGGGCAGGGGTCCGGGGCGGGGCCCAGGCTAAGCTGGAGACCGCCTGGGTGCTCGCTGGGAGACGGGGGGGGGGGTCTCCTGGGCGGGGGACTGGGCTGGGCGGACTCTCTCACTCACTCACCTGGGACCTGGCGGGGCTGCGGAGGTGTGAGGGGGTGGGAGGACACGGAGGGGCTGGGGTCTGGGGCGGGGCCCAGGCAAAGCCGGAGGCCGCCTGGGTGCTCGCTGAGAGACCGGGCCTCTCTTTTTTTAGATGAGGAAAGTTTTCCTTGATGATAGTTTGAAAATTTTTCTCAGGTGTGGTATTTTGGGATTCTTGTTCTGGTATTCCATGAATACCCATGTTTGGCTTCTTCAGGGTGTCCCATAACTCTTGAATATTTCTCTCAAGTATCTTTTTGGCTTAAACAACCTCTTCCATTGAGCTGGTTAATATTCCCACTTTGTCTTCAAGGTCTGAAATTCTATTTTCTGCTTCTTTATTCT